>CM050169.1:164656770-165256770 GCA_027410445.1 Discoglossus pictus
TCAAGCCGATCGGCCTTTGTACGAAAATCAAACATTAAATAAAGTATTGTATTTTGGCGATATGCAAGCTTGAGAATGTTGTGCGTTTAATTCTAATGTCACCCATTGTGTTCCCCATTTACAGTGCTTCAAGTTTGTGGGCTTGAACCACTCATTACGGGCTTGCGGCCACAATCATGTTCAAGCACACAAATGCTTACTGCCGATAGCATGGTTTGTGATTATCGGGAAGAAGGACTAATTTCAGGGCCCAGCCAATTGAATAGCTAAGTAAATGTAGAGTAACGCAAGGACGTAACTTGATGGCAGGAAATCATCGATTTGCGATAGAGTTACGGCCCCAAATTGAATGAGGCCCAATGTGAGGTATAATATGGATAAAACACTAATAAGGTAATACTAAATTCAAATTGGATCAGAGGTGCAATAAGCATAAAGCACTAATAGTAGCCAAAGAAATAAACAATATAGGCATAAGCATGGGCTCAACCCATTAAAGGTTAAATGTTACTCTCTGAAAAATTGGATATACCTCTTTAAGTGATGTACTAGAAGCTCTCAAATAAATGGTTGGAGAGTCCTAAAACTATTTGTCTAATAAGACTGCGTTAATGCTGTAGGCTGTACCCACTGTAATATAACATGTGGCCCTAACATAGGGAACTTCACGGTACTTTACCACAAAATCCAGTTAAGACAAGAGAAAATCCAACCCTCTCACCCACTGCCTAATGGCCATTTCACCAAAACACCGGCTTCCCCAAAGGCTAAAGTGTCAATAATGGACTCTAGCGTCTAATGGGTTTAAATAGCGCATATATCATCTGTGTCCATCCAAAATACACAGGCTCACCAATCGTGCATCTCTGCACCAATCATTATTGGTTAAAATATGTCACATGATAATGCAAAGCAGAAGGCCCTCATAAGGTGATCACTATTGGTTAAGGTGTATCATGTGAAATGTATAAATGGAAAGCTAAACAACGTAAAGATCTACAGATACCTTGGTAATGCATATACCCAGAAGTATTGCCTGCTGAAATACTCTCCTGCAGTACACCAGCAAAACATCAGAGGGCAACAGGTATGAAAATCCTACAGTACAAAAGTTTATGTGTATTGCTATTAGATGACTAAATGACCAAAAATAATTCTAAATAATAACAGTGTGCTTGTGTTAAGTATAAACTAAAAGAATAAAAAATAAAAATAAAAAACAGAGTAAAAAGTAACTACTGTGTAGAATGTGATGTACTGACATGAGAGTGTAGTGTGAAGAGGAGAAACCTTGGTGCTAATATGTAAATATGTGAATGGAGAGTTATGAACGGTGTATGTATATAAAAAGATGTGCCAGCATTTGGAGTGTAAAGAGTGTGCATATTGTAAAAATGTATCTAAATGAGGATGTATAAGGAATAGTGTATAAAAGTATATAGTAGTTGTGGTCGGGACCTTCTCATGGATAGTAGCTGGTGGGTGGCAATTGCTACTAGACCCATTTTTTGCCTGCTTAGAGGGCATAGGGATAGAAGAGAAGGCCTAAATGAGGGGGTGAGGTGGGAGGGGAAAAAAGATTGACTCAGGTGAAGGAATAGGCTGGATGAAGGGGTTATATAGGGGAGGAGAGAAGTTTCCTCGCACAACTTCCAGGTATACACCTGGCTATTTTTGGTCGGGACCTTCTTTTGGATAGTAGCTGGGGGGGGGGCAAGTGCTACTAGACCCATTTTTGCCTGCTTAGAGCCCCAAAAGTGAGCAGATTTTTTAGGGACATGATGGAAGGTAGTGTCATCAGTGGTGAAGGATTAGCTGAAGTGCTTGGTGAAGGGGTGTTGGGGACAGAAATGAATGCTATGGATACTGGTAGTTGTTGCACAGGGCAGCCTTAATCCCAGCAAACTGGCGGCAGAATAGCTTGTGGTCTAGGTGAGCCCTGGTCACTGTATAGTTAAATTGTGAGAGGGCTGCAGCGGCTTTGGCAGAAAACGACTTTTAATAGTGGTAATAATAATATCCACCGTACGATGAGGTATAAAACAGTCATCTAGCTCTGGTCTGGGTTTAGGGAAGGCGGAGCATAGTGTGTCCCTGTAGACATTGAATGCGAGCACAAATTCCATCACTGTCAGTTTGCGGTTCAGGCACGGATCGTGACTGATACATCTCTCTGGGACATAGTTTTGTTTTCTGAGCCTTCTTGAGATAGATTGAGTTGAATCACAAGATTGATATCTTTGCCATCCAGTATATCTCATCTGGTTTGCGGGGAGACAAAGTGGGATGGCATTATAGCAGGAGGGATGTTAGCGGTCTCACCTGGTTTGGTAGCGAGTGTGAAGAGGCCGGGTTTCGGTGGAGGATTTTCTATTATTGTCAATCGACCCTCCATCGAGTTTATGGATGCCACGATCTCTGTCATCATTTGTTGCATCTGTGCACTAGGATCTGGCGGTGGGAGATTGGCGGGTGGTTGGTTTTGGGAAAATCTTGGTAGTCTGAAGAGTTCCGCCTTTCTGGCAGATGCGGGGTAAGGCACTCCTCTGTCAGTCAGTTCCTGGATTATTCTCTGAACAGTCCACAGGTGCTAAGAAGAATTATTGCCCACTATGGACGGGGATCTCGGTGGGGAGGAATTGGCCTGTGATGGCGTGCTTTCCACGTCCGAGAGTGCTTGGTCAGCCATAGCTAACGCTAGACTCTATTGGAGAGAAAGGTAGATTGAGGTGAGTGAGTTTGGTTGGGTGTGAACTTCTATGGGAAGTTGCTATGGGTTTCCAAGTTAAGTTGTGAGGCTAAAGCTCAAATATTTTGGCTATAACATGAGAAAACAGAATACTCTAGAGAAAACAATGTTATTGGTGAACAGTGGCGGTAATAAAGGGGGCAAGATATGTGGATGAGGTCAATGAAGCAATGAACATAAACTTGAAGGAGCTTAGGGGCGTATTGACTGACAGATGTGCCTGGTGTGCTCCTATCCATGGGTGTGACTGAGTGTTGGTCATGACTGGACAACAATGAATATGTAAGTGTATATGCATACAGCAATAGGGTAACTCTATACTACTCATTACTATAACTTTAAAATACTACATATGCTTTATATTGTTTCAAGTATATGCTTTTTAATGTATGTTTTGTTATATGCTGTATGAAACAGATTTGTCCGCTTAGCTTCACTTAAGGTATATTAAGCGGTGCTAGGACCTGTGTGAGCACTACCTACCCTTATAGTTTGCATTTTTGGTTTGTATTTACTGTTAAATATGTTTTATGTTTCTATGTTCTACATATGTATATTCCAGTTTTACAAATGCTTCAGTCTGTTTCTCTATCAACATATGTACTGAATATAACATGTAACAAAGTGTGCAAAAATAGCATACACCTGGTTCTATTACACCATATTTCATTGTGAAACACTTAGCATGTATCAATCATTTTGATTATTGCTTCTGATTATCTAAATTGTCTTCCAAACTGTGTCTGTTTTATTGTTTGTTTGCTTTAGGGTAGGGGCCAGAAGAGCCAATAGTAGGGAGCGGAAGAGGAGAAGGGGGGCCGCGTCAGGAGGCGGGCAGTGAGGAGGGACCGAAGAGCACGGCGGGACAAAAATGGGAGGCGTCGCGGAGAGGTAATGGAAAGCGGGGAAAGGAGGCGAGAGGGAACGAGGGGGAGCACACGGGGGTGGACTGGGTGGCAAGGCACAGGAAATGGCATGGGAGCAAGGAATGAGCAGGAGCAGAGGCCAGAGGGAAGAAAGAAGATGGGAGATTAGCAAGGAGAGGAGGGGGGGGGGAGGCAAAGGAAACAATGGCAGCCAGGAAGCGGCGCGTGGTGCAAGACACAAACCTGCTGGAAAGCAGAAAACAGTAAGGGAGCTGGCGAGCGAAGGTCCAAATGGTGTCCGGCCTGAGCAAAAGAGATAACTCGGGTGAGGGAATAGGCTGGAGGGAGGGGTTATGTAGGGGAGGAGAGAAGTTCCCTCCCACAACTTCCAGGTATTCCCCTGGTTATTTATGTGTAGTGCGATAGAGAGAATGGAAGAATGGAAGATGCTAAACAATGATTTGTGAGGACAAAATACTAGTATGTAATGTGAGTGTAAAAAAGGGGAAAGTAGTGTGTAAATATGCAGTGAAAATGTGCCTACACCTGAAGTATAAAGAATTGTGCATATTTATTTCATCACATTGTTTTGTAGTCTCATTCTTGCTCTTTTTTTGACACCTTATAGATATATATATATATATATTTTATTATTGGCATACTTTTGTGAGTAATAAGACATTGAAATAAAACTGAAACAAAATGCTATTACAAATAACTTGCTCTGTCACTTACACCTGAGCAGCAGGAGGGAGCTAACTGGCCCTTTAAGTTGTTACCTCAAAAACTAGTAACTTAAGATTCCTACTCTTTACACTACACAGCTAATTTTACATTTTTCTAGAAGTCTGTTCAAAGAAACGTCTAAATGATGTATAGTGAGACATTTCGTATTCTGTACCTTTCCCCCCAAAAACTGCCTGTTCATCAGGTTTGTCATATAATAAAAAAAGAAAATGACAACTGCTCACTCAGTATGTGAGGCTCACTGAAAGATAATGACAGCCTGCTAAGGCCTCTTAAGTGAATGCATTTCTTGCTTTCTATCTGATGTTGCAACTTGATAATTTTGAGCAAAGTGATTAACAGGTATATTAATTGTGCTACATCTGTCTCCACATTTAATCCAGCTGGTTTAAATCACATCAGTAATACCCCCTCCATGTGCCGGTGCGACTTAGAGAAAAGTTAGACACTCGTCACACGTCTCTCAGCACACTGGAAATATTTAGAAGTAATACAAAAGTATAAATATTTCCTATTTTACTTGTTGGATTGTACATATTATTTTATAATACATTAGTTAACTAGATTTCAGGCTTATTAAATGCTCCAATAACTATAGAGCCACAGACAGCTAAATATAATAAAAAAATGCTTTGTAGATTTCACAATTCATTCATTTTATGGTTGCAAAAATATATACATTTCTTTAAATAAGCATCTTATCCAGTCATGTTTAAATGGCTGACCCTGAACTTCAGCTGAACATCCAATTGCTAGTGCCGCAAAAATAAAAAAATAAAATACTAAAAACATTCATTATAATCGGACATGTGTTTGTTGTTCTTGAAATTTCTCAGCAAACAAAATGTCAGTGATATATTTGCTAAGTGTGATATCAATTCATCAGCAGCTGCTTATATATTGGCGATATATTAACCAATAGCCTTATTAAATTGCAATTCGGTCAATTGAATAGGGCTCAGTATAAGCACATAGCATAATTTTTTTATAGAAGTTTTTAGCTAGTGAACTTCTATCCAAAAGCAAGGTCTTCACTAACTAAAAACTTCTGTAATAAAATATGCTATGGCCCTCATTCAATTGCAATTTGGCCAATTGAATAGGGCTCTAAATAAGCACATAACATATTTTTTTCAAATAAGTTTTTAGTTAGTGAAAAACTAGCTTTTGGATAGATGTTTACTAACTAAAAGCTTCTTTCAAAAAATATGTTATGTGCTTATTTAGACCCCTATTTAATTGGAAAAATTGCAATTGAATGAGGGCCTATGTGCTTAAATAGAGCCCTATTCACTTGGCTGAATCACAATTTAATAAGGCTGATAGTTTAAGACTGAAAACAATGCAGTCACAAAAGTGTCACTAATGGGCAATACAGTGCTAAAAGTGACATTTTGTTAGGTGTATCAGAAAGGGTGATGACCTAAAGATAACTGTTACAACCGTCAATGTAAATGTAATGTTATATTTTTTAAATAATATTCAATAGACAATGTAGTTGTATTACTTTAAAATTATACTATATTTGGAACTTCTGTGGTGTCACTATCAACTATCTCTTATTAAATAGAATTAGTTAAATCCAGAAACAGGGTTAAATATGCAGGGTACCATTTCTAAAATAAAAACTCTACATTCCTCAAATATTTTTTATGCCCTACAATCTAGCAGCAGAGTTGTTCTTACTGAATAATTAATGGGGAGCAGGACTTGCTGGTCAGGGAATAGATGCATTTATATAATAATTGCTCTGTTCAAAACATTTATGACCTAAATGTTTAAGATCCAGGGCTTCCAGGCTGTTTCCTCTCTTCATATATCATTTTAATAAGTTGTTTGTATATGTACTCGTTTCCTAATATGATGATCTATATAGCCCCAACATAAAAAGTAAAAAATGTTTTTATATTTTAATACTAGGCCTAATAATACCCATGGCAAAGAATGATTTGGTAACTTAGGCCCCTATTCAAATGCAAGCCTGTAATTATATTAAACCTGACATTTTAGCTGCAGCTTACACATTTTTTTGCATTGATAGATGTATTCAATTGACTCAAGCCCGCAATTACAGACCTGAAGGCGAAACCCGTAATCCCTTCCAGTGACCGTAACTGTTTGTGGGCTGGAATACATGGAGTTCGCAGTTACAAGCCAATTCCGTAATTACAGTGTGCGCCACAGCCCTTCGGAGCCAAGAGAAAATGGGCTAAATAATAATGATTGTCAGGGAGACATAATAAAGCTGCGATCTTGACGCCCCGACGTTGACTGTGTTGTAGATTTTTACAAATGAGCAGGCAGGTCCCGGAGCTAGTGGTTTTGGTCTTGGGGTGGAGAGCAGGTTATTGCAATTTTATTGATTTATTTTTCCAATAGACTTATTTTACACTTAATACATACTAACAGATAACACATAATATACATATACATAGATTAATTACAAACACATAGATACACATATAGATAGATCACTGCATCCACACACACCCCCACCCCCTCACCCTGTACCCTAACATATAATAAATACACATAGAACATATATATTTTTTCCATCATAAATATATAAATACTAGCGACTTGCCCATCAAAAATGATGGGTCAATAAAATGTGTAGGCTGTGAATGTTGTTTTCCACCCAATGTGAGTCTCTGACACTCTTAACCTTTTAGTTATCTACGAAGAAGTACACCAATTCAAGTAAATGTGTTTATTTTTTTAACATGCAACTTGTAGTTTAACTACTGGTAAACCATCCTTTTTTAACAATATTAACATTTGACATTTAAAAGGGAATATCCACCAGGCCTATCTAGATACAAATAACACTCTTTGAGCATGTCATCATATATTGCATTTGTGATGGCGCTAAATGCTTGCAATTGTAATGTATTTAAAGTAGCAATTTTTTCTTGTTTTTTTTGTTTTTAAGCTCAGTGTCATAGTCTTCAAAGTTTATTTCATCTATAAATCCTAATAATCAGGCAGATTAAAATTTGCACAATTTAATGCATAACAAAGAAAGACTTCTTGAATTTCCATTAATGCTTTTAATTGCGCAATGGTCTCATTGTAACATTTCAAAAAGTCTTCACACATATTTAATTGTTTCCCACAAAGCTAATGCATCAGGTACATTGAAAAAGATACAAATGAATGCAAATTGTTCTCTCATTTGCTTTGGCATTTGACAAAGTACTGCTTCTTCTAGACATCTCTCCCATTCCTCATCATCTGCCAGGAAGTTTTGATGTTTTGCAGTTAATTGGAAAGTATCATAAACTATGTCATTCACTGTGTGTAAATGTTCATAACTTTGGCCATTTACGAATACATAGTAATATGGAATCTGAATGTATAAAAATTGTCTGGTCTCAGTGTCATCGCAATTTAATTGAAACTAAGCAGTAAGCGTTGTTGCTCTATGTTCATTTTGGGCTATGGCATTTCTTTAATTGCCTGCAGTGAAGCAAACAAATTGACTTTGTGGCAAATGTATAGCTAATCGATACACAGCATGTGACCGATCATGCATTTCAAATTTCAGAAGACGCCACATTGGTTCTGGAGCACTGACATAGCAAGCATCTAAATAATTTATATATATAATTTATATTATAAATAATCTCGTTTATCATGTAAATTTGGATTGACTTGTTCATTTTGTGCACCTTGCACAATAACAGTTGCTGCATAATATCCTTTGTATATATATATATATATTTATATGCATATTTTATGGATTTGATAAAAGTGCAAGCTTCCACATTTATGTGTGCATTGTACTCCATCAGCAAGTATGGATTGTATGGAACTACATATCGATTATTGACAGTTTTGCCACAAATAATAGCAATTTGTCCCTTTCTTCCTTTATATCTAGGCTATCCATCACAATTAGCATAAGTTTGCATTTGAAATTCTTTTGGGAAATGTTTGGTGCAGGTGCGATTTGAACCATTGCAGTGAATCAGAGGCCGGAGCGGGTAACCCGATCGGAGCCCGCAAAAAGACACCAATTGAATAGCAAAATAACTTGCAGGCTACATTTCTAAAGCCTGGATCTCCCGAAAGCTCAGGTCAATGAGGCTCACAGTCTTTATTGTTAGTTATTCTCTCTGGTTGTGGGTACAGCATATGAATAAACATTCTAGAAAGACACACAATAAACTGCTGCTGTGAGCTATTTTTTCTTGAGTGGAACTCCCTTCCAATCTACCAGAGAGCCATTTAGACAAAGTTGACAGTTGGTGGCTATGATTTATCTGAAACAGCTTTTGATTGTACAACCTTATTTAGATTTGTGAACTGGGAATATAAATAATTTAGTAGGCTTCTATTTTAAAGGAAAAAGGAAGGTTTCTGAATTTCACTACAGATATAATATACCTCTGTATCTCTTTACCTTTCTGTACTTGATCATGCTAAGAAGTGTTTAAAAGCTCTGTTTCTCTGCCTAAAATCAAACAAATGGCTCCTAACTGGTTTATCTTCTCAGCAGCACATGAAGACAGCATACTTTAGTACAGGGTGTGCATTGTCTCATAGTATCCAATCAGTGACAACATTCTTCAACATGCTACTTGAGAGAGGTCACTGATAGGCTAATGTGAAACACTGCACTTTACAGTCTGTATAAGCTGAAAAGGACAGGCACAAACATGTACAAATTGTGTGATTTTAGGCAGAAAAATAAACTGGGGTTTTAAGCTTTCCTAATAAAATAAATTACACAAAGGTAAAGAGACACAAACGTATATTATGTTCCTAGTGTCCTAATGAAATACAGAAACCTTCCATGTCCCTTTAGGTCGGGGCTCTCTGAGGCCTCTGCAACTTCAGATGCTACCTACAAGATTGCAAGGGCCCAGGATTATTCTAAATGCTGGCAGTTGCGTTACTCCACTGACTTTTTTAAGCACATTTCTGATTAAACTACTTTATATTTGGCTCTCATAAATAGGGCATTTGACTGCTACGCTATCAGTATGTATAATTCTATTGGTCGTACATTTATGCTCTTTTTTTCAATGCTATTGATAAATCTACAGCTGTAGAAATAAAAGAAAATAACGATAATAATAATGACAATAATTGTATTAATAATATGAATGCTTGTTTAAAATACATTTTTAGATATCTGATGAATATCATTGCATATGCAACGTGTTATCGCAGCATAACATTCATCAAAGACTAATTTCAGCCCCTCATGAGAATATTGTTCAGCCAGAAATTGTTATGCAATCCCCAAATGAACAATAATGAACCATTTATCCTCTAATGTGCTCAAGTCATGAGAAGAGCAATTAAAAAGCCTGTAACACAATCTCCTTTAATACTTGGAAATCCATAAATATTATCAGTTTTAATGAACAAACTGCATATTACAATTGAATAAGCTTGTAAATAGTGTGTGCAGGCTGATCAAAATGTCTTTTCCATATATTTCATATATCATGGATTATGAAAGTATAACATTAATGTTAATAATGTCTCTCAAAAAGTACAAAATTGAAAGTAATAAAAGTTACATTTTTCTATAAAATGTCATATTGCTAAGATATTTTGTATGCAGAAAATCTCATATTGTTTGTTTTACGTTGTGTAATTTCCAGTAATAAATACCAGAAGAAGAATGTTTTTAATAAGCACCTTGTGCTTCCTGCAGTATGGTAGAGAATGGCTTCAGACCTATTGTGTATGTTTTGTCTCATTTACAGAAACATTATTTAATAAGTTATTATGCAGATGAGAAACACAATAACTGACTAGGAAAACAATACATAATTTGAATATTATTATTATTTTCATTAAACAATATAAAGAGGGAACAGATTTTTGGTAACGGGTTAGGACGTAAATAAACATTTTCATTTGGAATTGGAATCATAACATGTGATACAATATAACAAAATAACATTAAAGGAGAAAAAGTATCAAGTATATTATATTTTATTATATTTTTAGTATTATATTATATATATGTATTATCATATCCGCGTGCAAGATCACTCTTCAAAGGGTCTCACTTGAATTCAGAATAAGAAGGTATCTTTCAAAACATAGTGCAATTCAACCTTTCAGTGCAGCTCTTATTGGATATTATTCCCACCATCTACTTTACAGGCCTCGCGATGAGGCGCTGATCACAAGCCGCACAATGAGCGCCTTCACCGCTCATTGCAGGCCTTGGCCAACCCGCAACTTTCATGCCTCGCAATGAGCACTTTTGGCGCTCATTGCGAGCCCATCCCCCCTCTATTTTACGAGCCTCACAAAGAGTGGCTTAGGCGCACATTGCGGGCCTTGCAATTAGCGCTTTGGCACTCATTTTGACCCTCTTCCACCGTCTACATTACGGGCCTTGCGATGAAGCGCTCATCAAAAGCCCCACAATGTGCCGCTTCACCGCTCATTGCAGGCCTTGGCCAACCCTCCTCCATTTCTCTTTGCCTCCACTCTCACCCCTGTGTCTCTTTGCACCCTCTCCCCCTGTCCCTCCCCTGTGTGTTTCTCCTTCTTCTCCCTCTTCAAGCCTTGTGTGCTTCGCGATGAGCGTCGATTGCACATTTTTCAAAGTCTTGCGGTCCTCACGATGAGCACAGTTCGCTCTTTTTTAAAAGTCTTGCAGACCTTGCGATGATCGCCTCAGCCCTACGAGCTTCAGCCTCGTTGTAAGCCTTTTTTTTAAACAATTACGGCTTTACGGCCACCATTTTTTAAAATCAATTAGCTTCTTTTGGTAGTCTTACGACAGCTTCCGAGTTTGGTTTGAAAGAAATTTCGGCCATTAAAGCCGTCATTTTTTCAAAGTCTTGCGTGCCTTGCTATGAGAGCCAAAGGTCTACAGCCTTCAACGCTGATCGTGGACATCGCACTGTTGATCCTTCGGTGCTCATTGCCAGCCTTTTTCAAAGTCTTGCGGGCCTTTCAATGAGCGCCTTCAGTGCTCATTGTGGGCCTCGCAATAGCAAGCCTTTTTTCTAAGGTGTGCGGGCTTCGCGATGAGCTCATTGCGCATGCGCAAGACAGTAACTTTTAACACAGTGTGACGGACAAACTCGCAATTACATCAACTATATATATGATATATCAGGACCTCCTGATCTTCCTTTGTCCAACAGATAAGGTCTCAGGGACCAGGACCAAACTACACACAAGGACTTCAGCAGTACCAGAGATGGATCAGGAATCCACTGTTGATACTTGATGACTGCTCCCATGAAGCAAGTTTTATCCCTCATATCTGTGAGGTTGCCCCATTACCTCCCCCAGCCCCAGTGAATTGCCCCCATCACCAGCCCCAGCCCCAGTGAATTGCCCCATGACCTCTTCCAGCTCCAGTGAATTGCCCCGTGACCTCCCTCAGCCACAGTGAATTGCCCCATCACCTGCCTCAGCCCCAATGAATTGCCTTGTGACCTCTCCCAGCCCAAGTGAATTGCCCCATCACCTGTGACTTGCCTGTGACCTCCCCCAGCCCCAATGAATTGTCCTGTGACCTCCCCCAGCCCCAGTGAACTACCCCATCACCTGCCCCAGCCTCAGTGAATTGACTTCCAGCCCCAGTGAATTGCCTGTGATGTCCCCCAGCCCCAGTGAATTGCACCATCAACTGCCTGAGCCCAAGTGAATTGCCTTCCAGCCCCAGTGATTTGCCCTCTCCCAGCTCAAACTTAGACACACTCACTCACACCTAGACACTCACTCACAAACACATGCACTCACATAAGACACATGCACTCACACAGACAGTTGCACAGACACATGCACTCACACAGACTCGCACATGGACACTCACACACACACTCACTCACACAGACATGCACTCACATGCACTCACACAGACATGCACTCACACTCAGAAACTCACACACACTCACAAAGACATGCACTCACACACAGACACTCACAAACACGCACTCATGTACTTACAGACACTCACACAGACATGCACTCACACAAGGGGGTAGGGTAAGGGGGTAGACAAACACAGACACATGCACTCACACAGACACATGCACACACACAGACATGCAATCACACAGACATGCACTCACACACATACTCACAAAGACAAGCACTCACACACACATGCGCTCACACAGACACTCACACAGACCCTTACCCACACAGACATGCACAAACACTCACAAAGACATGCACTCACACTCAGACACTCACACTTAGACACTCACTTGCACACACATGCACTCATACAGACACTCAGACACTCACTCACACATTCACAAACACATGCACTCACACAGACACATGCACTAACAAAGACACTCGCACAGACATGAACTCACACAGACACATGCTCGCACACAGACACTCACACTCACACAGACACATGCTCGCACACAGACACTCGCACAGACATGCACTCACACTCAGAAACTCACTCACACAGACTCTCACATGGACACTCACACACACATACTCTCACTCACACAGACAAGCACTCGCACTCACCCATACATACACTCACACAAGGGGGTAGGGTAAGGGGGTAGACAAACACAGACACATGCACTCACACACACACATGCACTCACACAGACATATATACAGACATGCACTCACACACTCACAAATACAAGCACTCACACTCAGACACTCACACACACATACAACCACACAGACACTCACTCACACTTAGACACTCACACAGACATGCACTCACACACACACACACATGCACTCACACAGACACTCACACAGACCCTTACCCACACAGACATACACTCACTCACACTTAGACACTCACTCACACAGACGTGCACTCATGCACACACACATGCACTCACACAGACACTCACACAGACATGCACACTCACACACACACTCACAAAGACATGCCCTAACAATCAGACACTCACACAGACACTCACTCACACTTAGACACTCACTCACTGTTAGACACTCACTCACACAGACATGCACTCACACACTCACAAACACATGCACTCACACACACAGACACATGCACTCACAGAGACATGCACTCACACTCACACAGACACATGCACTCACACAGACACTCGAACAGACATGCACTCACACTCAGAAACTCACTCACACAGACTCTCACATGGACACTCACAAACACATACACTCACTCAGACATGCACTCACACTCACAAAGACATGCACTCACACACAGACACTCACAAACACACACTCATGTACTCACAGACACTCACACAGACATGCATTCACACACACATGCACTCACACAGACATGCACTCACACACACACTCACAAAGACAAACACTCACCCTCAGACACTCACTCACACAGACATGCACTCACACACAGACACTTAGACCCTTACCACAAAGACATGCACTCACACACACACTCACACAGACATGCACTCACACTCACAAATACATGCACACACACTCAGACACTCACTCACACAGACACTCACAGACACTCACTCACACAGAAGTGCACTCACACACACACACATGCATTCACACAGACATGCACTCACACACACACTCACACACTTGTACAGACACATGCACTCACACAGACACATGCACAGATATGCACTCACACTCAGAAACTCACTCAGACACTCAGACTCTCACACAGACACTCACTCACACAGACATGCACTAACACTCAGAAACTCATACACACTCACAAAGACATGCACTCACACACAAACACTCACAAACACACACTCATGTACTCACAGACACTCACACAGAAATGCACTTACACTCAGACACTCACACACAGACACTCACAAATACATGCACTCACTCACACAGACAACCCCACATGCACTCACACAGACATACACTCACACAGACACTCACAGAGACACTCACTCACAATTAGACACTCACACAGACATGCATTCACACACAGACATGCACTCACACAGACATGCGCTCACACAGACATGCGCTCACACTCAGACACTCACAAAGACAAGCACTCACACACACACACATGCGCTCACACAGACACTCACACAGACCCTTACCCACACAGACATGCACAAACACTCACAAAGACATGCACTCACACTCAGACACTCACACAGACACTCACTCACACTTAGACACTCACTTACACACACATGCACTCATACAGACACTCAGACACTCGCACAGACATGCACTCACACAGACACATGCTCGCACACAGACACTCGCACAGACATGCACTCACACTCACACAGACACATGCTCGCACACAGACACTCGCACAGACATGCACTCACACTCAGAAACTCACTCACACAGACTCTCACATGGACACTCACACACACATACTCTCACTCACACAGACATGCACTCACACAGACATATATACAGACAAGCACTCACACACACACTCACACACACATACAACCACACAGACACTCACTCACACTTAGACACTCACACAGACATGCACTCACACACACACACACATGCACTCACACAGACACTCACACAGACACTCACTCACACTTAGACACTCACTTACACACACATGCACTCATACAGACACTCAGACACACGCACAGACATGCACTCACACAGACACATGCTCGCACACAGACACTCACACAGACATGCACTCACACAGACACATGCTCGCACGCAGACACTCGCACAGACATGCACTCACACTCAGAAACTCACTCACACAGACTCTCACATGGACATTCACAAACACATACTCTCACTCACACAGACATGCACTCACACAGACATGCACTAACACTCAGAAACTCATACACACTCACAAAGACATGCACTCACACACAAACACTCACAAACACACACTCATGTACTCACAGACACTCACACAGAAATGCACTTACACTCAGACACTCACACACAGACACTCACAAATACATGCACTCACTCACACAGACAACCCCACATGCACTCACACAGACATACACTCACACAGACACTCACAGAGACACTCACTCACAATTAGACACTCACACAGACATGCATTCACACACAGACATGCACTCACACAGACATGCGCTCACACAGACATGCGCTCACACTCAGACACTCACAAAGACAAGCACTCACACACACACACATGCGCTCACACAGACACTCACACAGACCCTTACCCACACAGACATGCACAAACACTCACAAAGACATCCACTCACACTCAGACACTCACACAGACACTCACTCACACTTAGACACTCACTTACACACACATGCACTCATACAGACACTCAGACACTCGCACAGACATGCACTCACACAGACACATGCTCGCACACAGACACTCGCACAGACATGCACTCACACTCAGAAACTCACTCACACAGACTCTCACATGGACACTCACACACACATACTCTCACTCACACAGACATGCACTCACACAGACATATATACAGACAAGCACTCACACACACATACAACCACACAGACACTCACTCACACTTAGACACTCACACAGACATGCACTCACACACACACACACATGCACTCACACAGACACTCACACAGACACTCACTCACACTTAGACACTCACTTACACACACATGCACTCATACAGACACTCAGACACACGCACAGACATGCACTCACACAGACACATGCTCGCACACAGACACTCGCACAGACATGCACTTACACTCACACAGACACATGCTCGCACCCAGACACTCGCACAGACATGCACTCACACTCAGAAACTCACTCACACAGACTCTCACATGGACATTCACACACACATACTCTCACTCACACAGACATGCACTCACACAGACATATATACAGACAAGCACTCACACTCAGACACTCACACACACATACAACCACACAGACACTCACTCACACTTAGACACTCACACAGACATGCACTCACACACACACACACATGCACTCACACAGACACTCACACAGACCCTTACCCACACAGACATACACTCACTCACACTTAGACACTCACTCATGCACACACACATGCACTCACACAGACACTCACACAGACATGCACACTCACACACACACTCACAAAGACATGCCCTAACAATCAGACACTCACTCACACTTAGACACTCACTCACACTTAGACACTCACTCACTGTTAGACACTCACACAGACATGCACTCACACACTCACAAACACATGCACTCACACACACACAGACACATGCACTCGCAGAGACATGCACTCACACTCACACAGACACATGCACTCACACAGACACTCAAACAGACATGCACTCACACTCAGAAACTCACTCACACAGACTCTCACATGGACACTCACAAACACATACACTCACACAGACATGCACTCACACTCACAAAGACATGCACTCACACACAAACACTCACAAACACACACTCATGTACTCACAGACACTCACACAGACATGCATTCACACACACATGCACTCACACAGACATGCACTCACACACACTCACAAAGACAAACACTCACCCTCAGACACTCACTCACACAGACATGCACTCACACACACACACACACACATAGACACTTAGACCCTTACCACAAAGACATGCACTCACACACACACTCACACAGACATGCACTCACACTCACAAATACATGCACACACACTCAGACACTCACTCACACAGACACTCACAGACACTCACTCACACAGAAGTGCACTCACACACACACACATGCATTCACACAGACATGCACTCACACACACACTCACAAACACATGCACTCACACGCACTCACACAAACACACACTTGTACAGACACATGCACTCACACACTCACACAGACACATGCACAGATATGCACTCACACTCAGAAACTCACTCAGACACTCAGACTCTCACACAGACACTCACTCACACAGACATGCACTCACACAGATGTGCACTCACACTCAGAAACTCACACACACTCACAAAGACATGCACTCACACACAAACACTCACAAACACACACTCATGTACTCACAGACACTCACACAGAAATGCACTTACACACAGACACTCACAAACAGACACTCACAAATACATGCACTCACTCACACAGACAACCCCACATGCACTCACACAGACATACACTCACACAGACACTCACAGAGACACTCACTCACAATTAGACACTCACACAGACATGCATTCACACACAGACATGCGCTCACACAGACATGTGCTCACACTCAGACACTCACAAACACATGCACTTACACAGATACGAACTCACACCCACATGCACTCGCACAGACATGAACACACACTCACACAGACACAAGCACTCACACAGACACATGCTCTCACACTCAGAAACTCACTCACACAGACACTCACTAACACTTGGACACTCACTCACACTTGGACACTTACACACACTCACACACACACTCACACAGACATGCATTCACCCACAGACACTCACAAATACACACTCATGCACTTACAGACACTCACACAGACACACACTCATTCACATTCAGGCACTCACTCACTCATACAAACAGACACTCACACAGACATGAACTCACACACTTACACACAGACACTCACAAAGACATGCACTTACACTCACTCAGACACACACAAACACTCACACCCACATGCACTCATACACTCACACAGACATGCACTCACACACACACTCACACACAGACACTCACACAGACATGCACTCATGCACTCACACAGACACACCCACATGCACTCACACAGACACATTCACTCACACTCACTCATGCATACACTCACACAGATACTCACTCACACAGACACTCACACCCACAAGCACTCACACACTCACACAGACATGCACTCACACACACACTCACACACAGATGCTCACACAGACATGCACTCATGCAACTCACACAGACACACCCACATGCACTCACACAGACACATTCACTCACGCATACACTCACACAGATACTCACTCACACAGACACTCACACAGACATGCACTTACACACAAAGACACACACTCACACTCAGACACACACTCACACATAGACACACACTCATATAGACATGCACTCACACATACACTCACTCACTCACACAGACATGCACTTACACTCAGAAACTCACACATACTCACAAAGACATGCACTCACACACAGACACTCACAAACACACACTCATGCACTCACAGACACTCACGCACTCACAAAGACATGCACTCACACTCAGACACTCACTTACACACAGACACTGACTCACACATTAACTCACACACACACATACACTCACTCTCACACTCACAAAGACATGCACTCACACAGACACTCGCACATACATGCTCTCACACTCAGACACTCACAAACACAAACACCCAAAAACACATGCACTCACACACACTCACTCAGACACGCACTCACATGCACTCACACAGACACATGCACTCACACAGACATTTACAGACATGCATTCACACTCAGAAACTTACTCACACTTGGACACTCACTCACACTCAGACAAGCACACACACACAATCACATGGACATGCATTCACACCCAGACACTTACACTCAGACACTAACACAGACAGATGCTCACAAATACATGCACTCAATCACAGAGAAACTCACTCACACAGATACTCACACACATTCGGACACTCACTCACACTTGGACACTCACTCACACAAGCACTCACACACACTCACACGGACATGCACTCACACACACACAGACATGCATTCACACTCAGAAACTCACACACACACATGCATTCACTCACAGACACTCACAAACACACACTCATGCACTCACAGACACTCACACAGACACTCACTCACACTCAGGCACTCACTCACTCATACAAATAGACACTCACACAGACGAACTCACACACTCACACACAGACACTCACAAAGACATGCACTTACACTCACTCACACTCAGACACTCACGACACTCACTCACACACACAGACACTCACAACCACATGCACACAGACATGCACTCACACACACACTCACACACAGACACTCATACAGACATGCACTCACATACAGACACTCATGCACTCACACAGACACATCCACATGCACTCACACAGACACTGACACTCACACAGACATGCACTCACACACTCACAAACACATGCACTCACACACACACAGACACATGCACTCGCAGAGACATGCACTCACACTCACACAGACACATGCACTCACACAGACACTCAAACAGACATGCACTCGCACTCAGAAACTCACTCACACAGACTCTCACATGGACACTCACAAACACATACACTCACACAGACATGCACTCACACTCACAAAGACATGCACTCACACACAAACACTCACAAACACACACTCATGTACTCACAGACACTCACACAGACATGCATTCACACACACATGCACTCACACAGACATGCACTCACACACACACTCACAAAGACAAACACTCACCCTCAGACATTCACTCACACAGACATGCACTCACACACACACACACACACACACAGACACTTAGACCCTTACCACAAAGACATGCACTCACACACACACTCACACAGACATGCACTCACACTCACAAATACATGCACACACACTCAGACACTCACTCACACAGACACTCACAGACACTCACTCACACAGAAGTGCACTCACACACACACACATGCATTCACACAGACATGCACTCACACACACACTCACAAACACATGCACTCACACGCACTCACACAAACACACACTTGTACAGACACATGCACTCACACACTCACACAGACACATGCACAGATATGCACTCACACTCAGAAACTCACTCAGACACTCAGACTCTCACACAGACACTCACTCACACAGACATGCACTCACACAGACGTGCACTCACACTCAGAAACTCACACACACTCACAAAGACATGCACTCACACACAAACACTCACAAACACACACTCATGTACTCACAGACACTCACACAGAAATGCACTTACACACAGACACTCACAAACAGACACTCACAAATACATGCACTTACTCACACAGACAACCCCACATGCACTCACACAGACATACACTCACACAGACACTCACAGAGACACTCACTCACAATTAGACACTCACACAGACATGCATTCACACACAGACATGCGCTCACACAGACATGTGCTCACACTCAGACACTCACAAACACATGCACTTACACAGATACGAACTCACACCCACATGCACTCGCACAGACATGAACACACACTCACACAGACACAAGCACTCACACAGACACATGCTCTCACACTCAGAAACTCACTCACACAGACACTCACTAACACTTGGACACTCACTCACACTTGGACACTTACACACACTCACACACACACTCACACAGACATGCATTCACCCACAGACACTCACAAATACACACTCATGCACTTACAGACACTCACACAGACACACACTCATTCACATTCAGGCACTCACTCACTCATACAAACAGACACTCACACAGACATGAACTCACACACTTACACACAGACACTCACAAAGACATGCACTTACACTCACTCAGACACACACAAACACTCACACCCACATGCACTCATACACTCACACAGACATGCACTCACACACACACTCACACACAGACACTCACACAGACATGCACTCATGCACTCACACAGACACACCCACATGCACTCACACAGACACATTCACTCACACTCACTCATGCATACACTCACACAGATACTCACTCACACAGACACTCACACCCACAAGCACTCACACACTCACACAGACATGCACTCACACACACACTCACACACAGATGCTCACACAGACATGCACTCATGCAACTCACACAGACACACCCACATGCACTCACACAGACACATTCACTCACGCATACACTCACACAGATACTCACTCACACAGACACTCACACAGACATGCACTTACACACAAAGACACACACTCACACTCAGACACACACTCACACATAGACACACACTCATATAGACATGCACTCACACATACACTCACTCACTCACACAGACATGCACTTACACTCAGAAACTCACACATACTCACAAAGACATGCACTCACACACAGACACTCACAAACACACACTCATGCACTCACAGACACTCACGCACTCACAAAGACATGCACTCACACTCAGACACTCACTTACACACAGACACTGACTCACACATTAACTCACACACACACATACACTCACTCTCACACTCACAAAGACATGCACTCACACAGACACTCGCACATACATGCTCTCACACTCAGACACTCACAAACACAAACACCCAAAAACACATGCACTCACACACACTCACTCAGACACGCACTCACATGCACTCACACAGACACATGCACTCACACAGACATTTACAGACATGCATTCACACTCAGAAACTTACTCACACTTGGACACTCACTCACACTCAGACAAGCACACACACACAATCACATGGACATGCATTCACACCCAGACACTTACACTCAGACACTAACACAGACAGATGCTCACAAATACATGCACTCAATCACAGAGAAACTCACTCACACAGATACTCACACACATTCGGACACTCACTCACACTTGGACACTCACTCACACAAGCACTCACACACACTCACATGGACATGCACTCACACACACACAGACATGCATTCACACTCAGAAACTCACACACACACATGCATTCACTCACAGACACTCACAAACACACACTCATGCACTCACAGACACTCACACAGACACTCACTCACACTCAGGCACTCACTCACTCATACAAATAGACACTCACACAGACGAACTCACACACTCACACACAGACACTCACAAAGACATGCACTTACACTCACTCACACTCAGACACTCACGACACTCACTCACACACACAGACACTCACAACCACATGCACACAGACATGCACTCACACACACACTCACACACAGACACTCATACAGACATGCACTCACATACAGACACTCATGCACTCACACAGACACATCCACATGCACTCACACAGACACTTTCACTCACACAGACACTCACACAGACATGCACTCACACTCTCTCATGCATACACTCAAACAGACATTCACAGACACAGACATGCACTCACGCACACACACATGCACTCATACAAACATGCACTCACACACACTCACAAAGACATGCACTCACACTCATACACTCACTTACACAGACACTCACTCACACTTAGACACTCACTCACACATTAATGCACTCACACACTCACAAACACTCACACCCACATGCACTCACACACACACTCGCACAGACATGCACTCACACACACACTCACACAGACACTCACACAGACATGCACTCACATACAGGCACTCACACAGACACACCCACATGCACTCACACAGACACATTCACTCACATAGACACTCACACAGACGTGCACTCACACTCACTCACGCATTCACTCACACAGACACTCACTCACACTTAGACACTCACTCACACAGACATGCACTCACGCACACACACATGCACTCATACAGACATGCACTCACACACACTCACAAAGACATGCACTCACACTCATACACTCACTTACACAGACACTCACTCACACTTAGACACTCATGTCATGGCTCACTTGGCAGTCATCTGGGACTTGGACAGATGTCTGTCACAAACTGTTGACACAAGAGACGATACCTGGGGGTTTGGGGCTCCCAGCCCCCCTATTATACTGTTATAAGGTTATATTGTTATTTTGTGGTCTAGGGGATAAAGTATTATAAGTTTACCCCTTAGCATATTCCCATCACTTCCATGTTTAGGCTCATTGTAATGGGTATCCTGTGAGGGATCTAATGGGATATATTGGTTGTATGTGGGTGAAACATTGGGTGTTATATTTGTAAATATGAATGTATGTTATTATATTAGTATGTTATTATATTGTAGAGGGGAAGCCGTGAATACAGCCAAGCCTCCTTTGTTCCCAAAGGCCTGTTAATCCCATTAGCTAAGTGTCCAGCAGAGTACTACACAATGGGGAGCTCACAGCTGGAGAGCAGACAGGCAGGCACCCCAAAACAATGGGATGCCCTGAGGCTTCTCAGCCTTCATAGCATGGGCACAGGAGAGCCAAGGCATGCTTTGCCCTGGAGATTCAGAGCCCAAATGAATTATTTGGCCTCGCCTAGTGGGCGGACCTGGGAGGGGACTATTGGTTCACACACAGTTCTCCTTCATGATTGGCCAGAGGTCATTTGGGGCTGGCTAACGGTAGCCACTTCCCCCATTCTTGTGTGATGTGGTTAAATATGCTGTTCTAAAATAAAACATGGTTCATAATTTTCATCAAGACTTTGTGTGCAGATGCATTATTGACCCAGGGGCATATGCTGGTAGAGGACATCGTTCTGACTCCCTTCCAGATTTCCCAGGCACGCTACCAATGAGCTGGGACTTATGCTCTTGCATCCGCAAAGAATGTCCATTGGTCTGAGTCACCCAAATCTTAGGTCTAAAACCTACAGGAGATAAGAGGACTAGGATCCTCTAGACTCCATCATCATTGTAGGCTGTGACAGTTGGCTGGCAGCGGTGGGACGACTCTACAGAAAGACCAAGAATGGAGCAGCAATACGAGGAATGGTCCTCAGCGGAGCTAAGGGAGGCGATGAAGCAGAAAGGAATCCCTAGGAGGAAGGGAGACCAATGAGCGGGGATGATTGCAGCCCTGAGAAAAAATGATGCAGAGCAGGGGGAAGCAGAGGAGTTGGGTGAGGGACCACCAAGGGCTCCAAGACCCCAACCAGAGCAAGACATGACAAAAGAGGCAACAAGGAGGTATGAAGAAGCCAGACACCTATACCCCAGTGAGATGACTGCACAAGAGGTGGCCAAATTACTGGACCAGCATTACCAGAGAATCTGGCAGGAGCGCACTGGGGAGCGGGATCAAGCTCAGCAAAGGCTTGGTTGCCGCACAGAGGAATTGCCAGCACGAGTTAAGATGGCATACCAGAACTTTAAGAAGTTCCAGGATGGTATGGACAATATGGACGAATTCCTTCAGGAGTTTGAGCAGCAATGTGGGGTCCAAGATATTCCCTATGAAGAATGGGCCAAATTGCTACTGAACAAGTTAACAGGAAGGGCCAGTGCGGCATGTGGAGCCCTTCCACGGGAACAAGCCCAGGATTATAAATATTTGTGCACTGTGTTGCTGAGCAGATATACTGTGACGCCTGATACATTTTTGGAGAGATTCAGGGGCACCACCAAAGGACCAGCAGACACTCATGTGGAGGTTATGTGCAAGTTAAGGCGAGCTTGTACCCAGTGGTGGTCTACACAAGGAGCCATCACAGCCGAACAGATATTGGAAGTGGTACTGATGGAACAATTCCTGAACATTTGCTCCTCAGAAGTCAGTGACTGCTTGCAAGATCAAAAACCGACCACTGCAGACCAAGCAGCTGCGCTGGCAGATCGGTTTATCAGCACCAGGGCCAAAAGAGTGTCCGAAGGAACAAAACCTAGCCTAAATACGGGTAGGGGCCCCAGAGAGGTGGTGCCAGCACGATCAGGTCCTGAGATGCGTAATGCGCCCTGGGCACGGCCAGTAAAAACATCTGACCACAGGGGTACCAAGTCCCAGCCTGCTCCCAGGACACAATGGGGGACCAAACCAATAAGCTCAGAATGCTACAACTGCAACCAACGAGGTCACTTTGCTAAGGATTGTCCTCAAGCACCCAAAAACTCTAGAGGACCTCCCCACCGCCATGTACATTATTTGGGGGAGTGGACTGAGGGGCCGGCGAGCTCCAACGCAGCTCTTTGGGAGCCAGAAGCAGAGGGAGGATTTCCAGGGGTCTATACTGTAAGGAACCCGCAGAAGCTGTCTGGAGAACAACATAGACAAGCCGTGTGGCTACAAGGACACCAAGCTACTGGCTACCGTGACTCTGGATCAGCAGTCACAGTAGTCCTACCCAAATGGGTACGCCCTACAGATTCTATCCGAAAGGAAATGTGGGTGATGGTAGCAGGAGGAGAACAGTTAACCATCCCCATGGCTCGCTTTAATTTGGACTGGGGCATGGGGAACCAAAGCAAGGAAGTAGGAGTCATAGATGGGCTCCCCGCGGATGTTTTACTGGGCAATGATTTGGGCCACATGACGAGCCAATATGTACAGCCCATTACCAGAGCTCAAGCCAAGAGCAACCACCCTGGAGAGGCATACCAGGAGCAGAGGGGATACCCAAGACCTGAGGTAAGTCCATTGCTTGCTAATACATTAACTTTAGGATGGGCCAAGGTAGAGGAGATCAGGGCAGTTCTGCATAAAGACGAGACTTTGGCTGGTTTAAGGGACAGGGCAGCACAAGGCAAAGGAGTGGATGACCTATACAGCGTTATCTGGGATAAGGGGTTGTTATATAGGGTCACGGTACCTATAAATAATGAGGTAGGCAGAGAACCCAGGAAACAATTAGTGGTTCCCCAGCTATATAGGGGCAAGGTGCTACAAATAGCACATGAAATACCCATGGTAGGGCACTTAGGGGAGAAGAAAACCCGGAGTAGAGTGAAAGAGATATTTTTCCGGCCAGGGTTGGATAAGGATGTAAAGGAGTTTTGCCATTCTTGTGAGGCCTGCCAAAGGAACAGGCCTCTCAAGAAGAACAGCAGGGCCAAGCTACAGTCCCTCCCAGTAATGGAAGAACCCTTCCAGAGGGTAGCTGTGGACATCATTGGGCCCCTAGCTAGAGCCAGTAGAATGGGGAAGCAGTATATCCTTACCCTGGTAGATTATGCCACTAGGTACCCTGAGGCAGTAGCCTTGTCCAGTATAACAGCTCCAAAGGTAGCAGACACCTTGGTGACTATATTCACCAGAACAGGGTTTCCCCATGAGATTTTGTCCGATCAAGGCCCACAATTTATGGCCAAAGTCACGGAACAGCTATGGGCCACGTGTGGCGTTAAGCATATTACCTCTTCCCCCTACCATCCCCAGACTAATAGTCTATGCGAGCGGGTCAATGGGACTTTTAAACATATGATACGCACTTTTACAGACCAGGAACCAGACTGGGAACGGTTGTTGCCATGTTTGCTGTTCGCATATAGAGAGGTACCCCAGGAGTCTACAGGGCACTCCCCCTTTCAACTCCTGTATGGGAGACATGTGAGAGGACCCTTAAGCATAATTAGGGAAACATGGGAAGGGGAGTATAGGCAGCAACCCATACCAGTGGCCACCTATGTACTATCCTTCAGAGAGAACATGTCCAGACTAACTGGAATAGTCAGCCAAAACATGAGGAAAGCCCAGCAGAGGGATCAGAAATACTACAAGGCAGGGACCAGTGATAGAATTCTGGAAGAGGGAACGAAGGTGCCTATGCTGGAACCTCACCCCCAGAATAAATTACAGTCCCAGTGGGTAGGGCCTTACACAATCAGCCAGAAAGTGGGGAACAAGGCCTATGTAGTAATGATAGACCCGGATAGGGCCATCACCAGAGTTGCCCATATCAACAGACTTAAGGTGTACGTTCAGAGAGCAGCTCACCTCCTAGCTATTTGTAGGGCTACAGAGGACGAACCAGAGGAGGGACAGATCCCAGATATGCTAAACAAAGCAGACCAGGATACAGTAGGAGAAAGTATCCAGCAGACCCTGGAATTAGACGCAGAGCAGAAAGAGCAGCTGTCCCACAGCTTAAAACCCTTACACTCCCTGTTCACCACCAAGCCAGGGTGTACCCCCTTAGCTGTCCACCCAGTAGTAACCGGGGAATGTGCCCCCTTAAAGCAACACCCCTACAGGGTACCAGAGGCAGTTAGGGCCAACATTCAGGCAGAATTTCGCACTATGATACAGTTAGGAGTGATAGAAGAATCCAGTAGTCCCTGGGCATCTCCAGTGGTATTGGTGCCCAAAATAGACGGAACCACTCGTTTTTGCATGGATTACTGTAGACTGAACGATAAAACCAAAACAGATGCCTACCCTGTTCCACGCATGGACGAGTTGTTGGAACGGCTAGGTACTGCCAAATATTTAACCACTTTAGATCTCTCTAAAGGATATTGGCAGATCCCTTTAGAAGAGACTGCAAAGGAGAAGTCTGCCTTTATCACCCCCTTTGGACTCTTCCAGTTTAAAGTAATGCCATTTGGGATGAAAAATGCTCCTTCTACCTTCCAGAGACTAGTGGACACATTGCTGCAAGGGCACCAAGAGTATGCCCAGGCCTACCTGGATGATATAGCCATTTTTAGCCAGACTTGGGAGGACCACATAAGGCACATTAGCCAAATTATGCAGGCAATTCACCAAGCTAAGTTGACCATAAGACCTGACAAATGTCAATGGGCTAGAGCAGAAGTGCAATACCTAGGTCATTGGGTGGGAAATGGGAAGTTAAGGCCCGAACCAGCCAAGGTAGAGGGAATAGCAGCTTGGCCCACCCCTAAAACTAAGAAGCAGGTGATGGCTTTCCTAGGTACTACTGGGTATTACCGAAAATTTATTCCTGATTTCAGCAGCACAGCCAAACCCCTGACGGATCTCACTAAGAAGAAGCTACCCTGGGAAGTGAATTGGACTTCTGCATGCCAGTTGGCTTTCCAAACACTGAAGGATGCTCTGACCTGCTCCCCAGTCCTGGCTGCCCCAGACTATAACCGCCCTTTCGTGGTACAGACTGATGCCTCCATGTATGGCACAGGGGCAGTATTGAGTCAGCCAGACAACCAGGGAGTTGAGCACCCAGTGGCCTACATTAGTAGGAAACTACTGCAACGAGAAAGAGCCTATGCAACTATAGAAAAGGAATGTTTAGCAGTAGTCTGGGCTCTACGCAAACTACAGCACTACCTGTACGGAAGACAGTTCACAGTCACCACAGACCATAACCATCTTTGTTGGTTATCTAAAGTGGCTGGAGAGAATGGCCGACTACTGAGGTGGAGTTTAGCCCTACAAACTTTTAATTTCACGGTACAACACCGCAAAGGGAAATTCCACCAGAACGCAGATGGATTGTCGCGCCAACTAGAGCCCTGACTGTCAGTCCAGATAGGCATCCTGGAGTACAGGATACCTACATCTGTACTTGGGGGGGTAATTGTCATGGCTCACGTGGCAGTCAGCTGGGACTTGGACAGATGTCTGTCACAGACTGTTGACACAAGAGACGATACCTGGGTGTTTGGGGCTCCCAGACCCACTATTATACTGTTATAATGTTATATTGTTATTTTGTGGTCTAGGGGATAAAGTATTATAAGTTTACCCCTTAGCATATTCCCATCCCTTCCATGTTTAGGCTCATTGTAATGGGTATCCTGTGAGGGATCTAATGGGATATATTGGTTGTATGTGGGTGAAACATTGGGTGTTATATTTGTAAATATGAATGTATGTTATTATATTAGTATGTTATTATATTGTAGAGGGGAAGCCGTGAATACAGCCAAGCCTCCTTTGTTCCCAAAGGCCTGTTAACCCCATTAGCTAAGTGTCCAGCAGAGTACTACACAATGGGGAGCTCACAGCTGGAGAGCAGACAGGCAAGCACCCAGAAACAATGGGATGCCCTGAGGCTTCTCAGCCTTCATAGCATGGGCACAGGAGAGCCAAAGCATGCTTTGCCCTGGAGATTCAGAGCCCAAATGAATTAGTTGGCCTCGCCTAGTGGGCGGATCTGGGAGGGGACTATTGGTTCACACACAGTTCCCCTTCATGATTGGCCAGAGGTCATTTGGGGCTGGCTAACGGTAGCCACTTCCCCCATTCTTGTGTGATGTGGTTAAATATGCTGTTCTAAAATAAAACATGGTTCATAATTTTCATCAAGACTTTGTGTGCAGATGCATTATTGACCCAGGGGCATATGCTGGTAGAGGAGATAGTTCTGATTTCCCAGGCACGCTAACAATGAGCTGGGACTTATGCTCTTGCATCCGCAAAGAATGTCCATTGGTCTGAGTCACCCAAATCTTAGGTCTAAAACCTACAGGAGATAAGAGGACTAGGATCCTCTAGACTCCATCATCATTGTAGGTTGTGACAACTCACTCATAAATGCAATCACACACTCCTAAACACATGCACTCACACAAACACACACTTTCACAGACACATGTACTCACACTCACACAGACACATGCACTCACACAGACATGCACTCACACTCAGAAACTCACTCACACAGACTCTCACATGGACACTCACACACACATACACTCACTCAGACATGCACTCACTCTCACAAAGACATTCACTCACACACAGACACTCACAAACACACACACTCATATACCCACAGACACTCATTCACACAGATATGCACTCACACACACTCAAAGACAAACACTCACCCTCAGACACTCACTCACACAGACATGCACTCACACACAGACACTTACACATACCCTTACAAAGACATGCAGTCACGCACACACTCACACAGACATGCACTCACACTCACATAGACATACACACACACTCAGACACTCACTCACACAGACACTCACAGACACTCACTCACACTTAGACACTCACTCACACAGACTTGCACTCACGCACACATGCACTCACACACACTCACAGAAACACAAACTCGCACAGACACATGCACTCACACACTCACACATGCACTCACACACTCGCACAGACATGCACTCACACTCAGAAACTCACTCAGACTCTCACACAGACACTCACTCACACAGACATGCACTCACACAGACATGCACTCACACTTGGAAACTCACACACACTCACAAAGACATGCACTCACACTCAGACACTCACACACAGACACTCACAAATACATGCACTCACTCACACAGACAACCCCTTATGCACTCACACAGACATACACTCACACAGACATACACTCACACTTAGACACTCACTCACACAGACATGCATTCACACACACACATGCACTCACACATACATGCGCTCACACAGACATGCGCTCACACTCAGAAACTCACTCGCACAGACACATGCACTCACATAATCACTCACACAGACATGCACACACATTCACACAGACACATGCACTCACACAGACACTCGCATAGACACATGCACTCACACTCAGAAACTCCCTCACACAGACACTCACACACATTCCGACACTCACTCACACTCGGACACTCACTCACACTTGGACACTTACTCACACTCAGGCAAGCACTCACATACACTCACACAGACATGCACTCACACACTCACACAGACATGCATTCACCCACAGACACTCACAAACACACACTCTTGCACTCACAGACACTCACACAGACACTCAGGCACTCACTCACTCATACAAACAGACACTCACACAGACATTAATTCACACACAGACACTCACACAGACATGCGCTCACACTCAGAAACTCACAAACACATGCACTCACACACACTTACACAGATATGCACTCACACCCACATGCACTCGCACAGACACATGCACTCACATAATCACTCACACAGACATGCACACACATTCACACAGACACATGCACTCACACAGACACTCGCATAGACACATGCACTCACACTCAGAAACTCCCTCACACAGACACTCACACACATTCGGAGACTCACTCACACTCGGACACTCACTCACACTTGGACACTTACTCACACTCAGACAAGCACTCACACACACTCACACAGACATGCACTCACACACTCACACAGACATGCATTCACACTCAGAAACTTAAACACACAGACATGCATTCACCCACAGACACTCACAAACACACACTCATGCACTCACAGACACTCACACAGACACTCACTCACACTCAGTCACTCACTCACTCATACAAACAGACACTCACACAGACATTAATTCACACACAAGACACTCACAAAGACATGCACTTACACTCACTCACACTCAGACACTCACACACACACAGACACTCACACCCACTTGCACTCACACACACACACTCGCACAGACATGCACTCAGACACACACAGAGACACTTACATAGACATGCACTTACATACAGACACTCATGCACTCACACAGACACATCCACATGCACTCACACAGACACATATACTCACACAGACACTCACACAGACATGCACTCACACTCAGACACTCACTCACACAGACACATGCACTAATGCAGACACTCGCACAGACATGGACACACACTCAGACACCCACTCACACATAGACACACACTCACACAGACATGCACTTACACTCAGAAACTCACACACACTCACAAAGACATGCACTCATACACAGACACTCACAAACACACACTCATGCACTCACAGATACTCTCACTCACACAGAGAAACCCACATGCGCTCACAAAGACATGCACTCACACTCACAAAGACATTCACTCAAATTCAGACACTCACTCACTCACAGACACTCACTCACAGACATGCACTCACACAGACATGCACTCACACAGACATTAACTCACACACACACATACACTCACTCTCACACTCAAAAAGACATGCACTCACACAGACACTCACACATACATGCTCTCACACTCAGACACTCACACACACAAACTCACAAACACATGCACTCACACACACTCACTCAGACATGCACTCACATTCACATGCACTCACACAGACACATGCACTCACACAGACACTCACAGACATGCACTCACACTTAGACACTTACTCACACAGACACTCAAACAGACACTCACACTTGGACACTCACTCACACTTAAATATTTACTCACACTCAGACAAGCACACACTCACATGGACATGCATTCACACCCAGACACTCACAGTCAGAAACTCACAAACACATGCACTCACACACACTTACACAGATATGCACTCACACCCACATGCACTCGCACAGACACATGCACTCACATAATCACTCACACAGACATGCACACACACTCACACAGACACATACACTCACACAGACACTCACATAGACACATGCACTCACACTCAGAAACTCCCTCACACAGACAATCACACACATTCCGACACTCACTCACACTCGGACACTCACTTACACTTGGACACTTACTCACACTCAGGCAAGCACTCACATACACTCACACAGACATGCACTCACACACTCACACAGACATGCATTCACCCACAGACACTCACAAACACACACTCTTGCACTCACAGACACTCACACAGACACTCAGGCACTCACTCACTCATACAAACAGACACTCACACAGACATTAATTCACACACAGACACTCACAAAGACATGCACTTACACTCACTCACACACACACAGACACTCACACCCACTTGCACTCACACACACACTCGCACAGACATGCACTCAGACACACACACTCACACAGAGACACTTACACAGACATGCACTTACATACAGACACTCATGCACTCACACAGACACATCCACATGCACTCACACAGACACATATACTCACACAGACACTCACACAGACATGCACTCACACTCAGACACTCACTCACACAGACACATGCACTCATGCAGACAATTGCACAGACATGGACACACACTCAGACACACACTCACACATAGACACACACTCACACAGACATGCACTCATACACAGACACTCACAAACACACACTCATAGTTACATAGTTATATAGGGCCTCATTCAATTGCGATTTGGCCAATTGAATAGGGGTCTAAATAAGCACATAGCATATTTTTTTTTAAAGAAGTTTTTAGTTAATGAAAACCTTGCTTTTGGATAGATGTTTACTAACTAAAAACTTATTTTAAAAAATATGTTATCTGCTTATTTAGAGCCCTATTCAATTGGCCAAATTGCAATTAAATGAGGGCCATAGTAATTAAGGTTGAAAAAAGACTTTCAGTCCATCAAGTTCAACCTGTTAAGATCTCCTCTGATCTTCAATATGCGGAATAGTTATTAATTAAATTATTGATTAAGTAATTATTAATAGTATAGTATTGGAGGATGAATAAAGAGTTAGTCCATCAAGTTCAAACTTTTTAGATCTCTATTGATCTTTTTAATGTGGACTATTTATTATTATTTGTTAATTGTTATTTGATCCAGAGGAAGGCAAACAGAAAAAAAAAACATTGAAACTTTGGCAATTGTCTCATAAGGGGGAAAAAAGCAAAATTCCTTCCTGACCCCAGAAACTGGCGATCAAATTTCTCCCTGGATCAATCTTCCTTTGCTAGTTATCTAGGATAGCCTTGAATGACCTCTTTATTCAAAAATAGATCTCACCCCTTTTTGAAGTTGTCTATTGAATTCGCTGTCACCACCTCCTTTGGTAGAGAATTCCACAGTTTAACCACCCTAACTGTGAAGAACCCTTTTCTTTGTTTAAGGTGAAATCTTTTTTCCTCTAACCTCAAAGGATGTCCTCTTGTCAGTTGAAAATCTCTTGCTACAAAAAGTTCACTTGACAAAGCCTTATATTGACCCTGGATGTATTTATATAACGTAATCATATCTCCTCTTAGATGCTTTTTTTCTAGCGAAAATAAGTTTAATTTTGTTAGTCTTTCTTCATAACTTAGCCCCTCCATTCCCCTTATTAGTTTTGTAGCCCTTCTCTGTACTTTTTCCAGCTCTAAAATGTCTTTTTTATGAGGTGGTGCCCAAAATTGTACTCCACATTCCAAATGAGGACGTAATAGAGATTTGTATAGTGGCAGAATTATATCTTCTTCCCTGGCTTCTATACCCTTCCTAATACATGCTAATATTTTATTTGCCTTTGCAGCCGCTGCTTGGCACTCATGCACTCAAAGACACTCACACAGACATGCACTCACTCACACAGACAAACCCACATGCACTCACAAAGACATGCACTCACACTCACAAAGACATGCACTCAAATTCAGACACTCACTCACAGACACTCACAGACATGCACTCACACAGACATTAACTCACATACACACATACACTCACTCTCACACTCACAAAGACATGCACTCACACAGACACTCACACATTCATGCTCTCACACTCAGACACACAAACTCACAAACACATGCACTCACACACACTCACTCAGACATGCACTCACATTCACATGCACTCACACAGACACATGCACTCACACAGACACTCACAGACATGCACTCACACTTAGACACTTACTCACACAGACACTCAAACAGACACTCACACTTGGACACTCACTCACACTTAAATACTCACTCACACTCAGACAAGCACACACTCACACGGACATGCATTTACACCCAGACACTCACACTCAGACACTCACACACACAGACACTCACAAATACATGCATTCAATCACACAGACACATCCACATGCAATCACACAGACACTCGTACAGACATACATTCACTCACACACACTCAATCACTCACAGACACACCCACATGTACTCACAAACTCACACAGACATGCACTGACACACACAGACACTCACACACACACTCACACAGACACACATGCACTCCCACTCACTCACACAGACACACCCGCATGCACTCACACAGACACTTGCACAGACATGCACTCAGAATCAGACACTCACTCACACAGACACTCACACAGACATGCACTCACGTACAGACACTCATGAACTCACACTGTTACTCAGACAGACACACCCACATGCATTCACACAGACACATTCACTCACACAGACACTCATACAGATGTGCACTCACTCACACATAGACAGTCACACAGACATGCACTCACACACACTGATATACACTCAGACACTCACTCACACTTAGACAGTCACACAGACATGCACTCACACACTCACAAACACATGCACTCACACACACACAGACACGCACTCACACAGAGACATGTACTCACAAAGACACTCGCAGAGACATGCACTCACACTCACACAGACACATGCACTCTCATAGCCATTCGCTCAGACATGCGCTCACACTCAGACATGCACTCACACACAGACAGAAACTCATACAGACATGCACTCACACACTCAATAAAGACCAAAACAACACAGTTCAACAAACTTCACAAAGACCTATGCAATTTACAAAGAAAGACAGTTTCAGAGAAAAAAAAAAGAAAGAGGTGGCCACAAAACACAAAATCCAAAACATTAGCAACATACATAAAACAAAAGTATTTCTCCTCTTTACTGTAAAATAATCTCCAACCATCACCCACAGGCCAAATGCAGCAACCAAAAAGTGGTGAACACAAAATAGGATAAAACAAAAAAGCCCAACATGATATAGAAAAGGTAATTAACATTCATTTTTACTGTAGAACAACATTTAATCTTCATAAAGAAGACTAATTAAGCAAATAAAGTATGCAAAATATGGTGGATACAAAACAGGATTGTACCAAAAATCACACAAACAGATAGAAAAGTAAATTAATATTCTTCTTTACTGTTTAAGAACCTATAAGCCTTACAAAGAAGCCTAAATAAGCATATCAAAAGTGGTGGACACAAAACGGGATAATGCTAAACACATTGCAATCATATCCAAAATAGGAAAAACATTAATAATTACAGTAAAAAAAAAAAAGGATAACTGTAATATACAAATACAATTAAAGTATTTTAAAGAGTTGCACAAAAAACAGCATAGCAGAAAAATTCACTATGACAGATAGAATAGACCAAAACAATGAAATAAGCTATTCATTAGAAATACATTGAAATCAAATAACATTTTACTTTTTCTTTTACAACAGACACTGCGTGAAGAGCATCGGACCAAAACAGCGGACCAAGAAAGATTCTGCTTGAAATCGCACTTCAAACAAGGTACAGTATAACAAGTAAAAAAAAGAGAAAACTAAATAAATATGTTTGCTCTGCATCCATGTCAACAGAAAAAAAAAAAACACCAACAACAATAAGAACCACTAATTATAACCTTTACCAAAATATTACTGACACATTTGTCATTTACCTGTTATTTGTCTTTTACGGACAACAATGTTTGACAGTAAACCCAAACTTCAATCTAACAAAAAAAAAAGCAACATAAAACAGCATAGTCCACAAAAGTGTCAAAACACAGACTAAATCAAATTTTTCATTCTCAATTACCAGCCCTAATGTACAATATTAAGCATAAAACCAAACCACACACATAAAATAGAATACTACAACAAATAGTACTAACACCAAAAAAGCAACAATACAAACCTTTTCCCAGCCCCAACATATAAGCCTTTAAATAAAATATAAAAATACTATTATAACAATCCCCTGCAGGACAAATTACAAAGACAAATGTTTGCCCTCTACTATGCCTATAAGCCCAAAGTACAACAAAAAAAGAAATTACCAAACAAAAAAAAATATCCATTTCAATTAACACTATACACGTACTACAACTACAAGAAGCTATAATGTAATTACCTTGAGTGTGCTATGCATGTAAGCCAAAAATTATAACCTACGACAGAAAGTAAAAGCAAAAAAATAAAACACACTTATTTAACAATACAAAGAAAGTTCTGCTACAATGAACTACAATCACATAGAAACAAACTGATGATAATAAAAAAATAAAAAAACAAATTTAACATCTCAAACTAAACTAATGATTAGTGATGTCGCGAAAATAAAATTTTCGGTTCGCGAACGTGAACCGCCGCAAATGTTTGCGAACAGGCGAACCCGGCGAACCGCCATAGACTTCAATGGGCAGGCGGATTTTAAAACCCACAGGGACTCTTTCTGGCCACAATAGTGATGGGAAAGTTGTTTCAACGGGACTAACACCTGGACTGTGGCATGCCGGAGGGGGATCCATGGCAAAACTCCCACGGAAAATTACATAGTTGATGCAGAGTCTGGTTTTAAGCCATAAAGGGGAAAAATTACCTAACATTCCTAAATTGTTTGGAATAACGTGCTTTAAAACATCAGGTATCATGTTGTATCGATCAGGTAGTGTAAGGGTTAGGCCCGCTTCACAGTGACAGATCAAACTCCCCGTTTAACGCACCGCAAACAACCGCCGACAGTCCATTTGCACAACCGCAAACTCCCCATTTGCACAACGTCGGATACCAAGCTAGCCATGTCACGTTCCTTGTCCTCACTGATGTCATTGAAGGTCTCTTCCTCCACCCAGCCACCAAGGGTCCCCGAAAGGTGACAACAAGCCCCCTGGGACACCTGCTGTGTTTGGTCTTCCACCTCCTCAAAGCCACCGTCCTCCTCTGACTCCTCTTCTTCAGACTCCTCTCGCTGCATTGCCTCTCTCTGCATTATTATAAGGTGTGTTAAGTAGTACTACTCTTATCAGTTTATTACCTGTTACAGCACCTATCAGGGGGCGTGTATAAGGCCTGGATTTTTGGAACCGGGAGATGGAAAAAGATACTTGGTTGGTCGTATCACTTCAAATTTGGGGCACGGCGCGTGCAATCAAAGGTGCCACCATATAGGAGTGGCGTGTTTGTAAGTACTACTCTTATCAGTTTAATACCTGTTACAGCACCTATAATGGGGGCGTGTATAAGGCCTGGATTTTTAGAACCGGGAGATGGAAAAAGATGCTTTGTTGGTCATATCACTTCAATTATGGGGCACGGCACGTGCAATCAAAGGTGCCACCATATAGGAGTGGCGTGTTTGTAAGTACTACTTTTATCAGTTTAATACCTGTTACAGCACCTATCAGGGAGCGTGTATAAGGCCTGGATTTTTTGAACCGGGAGATGGAAAAAGATACTTGGTTGGTCGTATCACTTCAAATTTGGGGCACGGCGCGTGCAATCAAAGGTGCCACCATATAGGAGTGGCGTGTTTGTAAGTACTACTTTTATCAGTTTAATACCTGTTACAGCACCTATCAGGGCACGTGTATAAGGCCTGGATTTTTGGGACCGGGAGATGGAAAAAGATGCTTGGTTGGTCATATCACTTCAAATTTGGGGCACTTTGTGACATTAGCTTCTTACGCTCAAACATGTCCTTTACAGGCACCTGACTATGGGCAGATGAGCAGGAACTGCTCAAGGCGAGAGACGGAGTGGCGGATGGTTGAGAGGGGGCAAGGAGGACAGCAGTGGTTGATGTGGCTGATGATGCTGGACCAGAAGGAGGATGGCGGCTTTGAGTTTGTGTGCTGCTTGTACTCATGTGTTGGTCTGGAGTCACCCAAACATTAGGTCTGAACCTGTAGAGGATAAGGGAACCAGGCTACTCTAGACCTCATTCATCATTACAGGTTTTTACAGATTGGTACTATGCCTGCAAGCTACTGTGACAACAGATATGAGTGGCACTGTGAACTTGCAGAAGTTGGCAGAGTAGACGCTGTAGGCCTGACACAGACGCTTGCAGACAGGTAACTGCTATTCAATGTATTACAGTCAAAATTGTATTCTTTGTTTAAATGTGCACTACTGACTGTTACACCAGATATGAGTGGTGGCACTGACTGGGCAAGTGGGCACAGTATACAATGTGAGCCTAAGACACACACGCTGGCAGGCAGGCAAATGAAATTAGATTACACAGAAAAAAGTGTTGTTTTTTTTAAATGTAGAGTGCTAGTACACCACTAGATTGGATTGGATGAACTTGGCACAGTACTTGTAAGCCTGACACACACACTGGCTAGCGGTCAGGCAAATTAACTTAGATTGGCGGTCAGGCAAATGAACTAAGATTTAACAAAATAAAAGTTTTGTTTTTTTAAAAGTAGACAACTAGTAAACAAGATTGTATTGGTTGCACTGTGCACACACAGTATAAGCTGTGAGCCTGACACACACACTTGCTAGCAGGGGCTAGCAGGGAGACAGGCAAATGAAGTTAGATTAGACAGAGAAAAAAAAAGAAAAAAAATGATGTTATAGCCCTAAAAAGGGCTTTTTGGGGTGATGTGTTTACAGCAGAGATCTGATGAGTCCTTCAGCACTGCACTGGACACTGAATAAACTTGCCTAGCTATTGATTTCCCTATTCAATCAGCATCACCCTCCTCTCAGTAAGACTGCAAGTTAGTTATGATTCCAAAATGGCTGCTGTCCATGAGGTATAAGGGTCTGGAAGGCAGAGTATGATGCTGATTGGCTGGAATGTGTCTGCTGACTGTGAGGTGCAGGGTCAAAGTTTGCTCAATGATAAAGTATAGGGGGCGGATCAAACGTCACATATGTTCGCAGTTCGCCGGCGAACTATTCGCAACATCTCTACTAATAATAAATTTTTTTTTTACAGATTAACATGGCTGATAACGACAGCAAACAAGAAAAGATAAGACGTCAAGCTAGAGAACGACAACAGAGATGGGCCAACCAGCAGACACCGGAGCAGAAGGAAATTCAACGAGAAAAAGAATGCAAAGGAATTGCAAGCAAAAGACTATTACCTGCAAAAATTAAAGATACACCAAAAAAAGCTACTAAGAAAACAAAACATTTAGAACCTGTTCCTGAAACATCAGATGACATTTTACCTAAAAAAAATAAAAGATATACCAAAAAAAGCCACCAAAAAAACAAAGCATTTAGAACCTCTTCCTGAAACATTACATGACATTTTACCTGAAAAAATAAAACATATACCAAAAAAAGCCACCAAAAACAAAGCATTTAGAACCTGTTGCTGAAACATCACATGACATTTCAATTGATGAATTTGAAAATGAAACTGATATATGCTTTGCAAATTGTCCTTTACTCAAGTCTTTAGCAGTAGAGGTTCATAATTGTGGGGACATGAATACTCAATGTCAGTTTTGTGAGGCTTATCCTTTTAAACAGGAGAGACCCAGAGATGGCCAATTTATTAGTTGCTGTCAAAAAGTCAAGGCCAAACTTCCAGAAAGAAAGCAATTTCCAATCTATTTACAAAGCATTATGACTGACTCAAAACTACAAAAATGTTAAAACAAACATAAGATCGTACAATAGTGCTATATCCTTTGCATCTATGGGGGCAACATTAGCTGCTAATGTACCAGGACATGGTCATTACTGTTTTAAAGTCCAAGGCCAAATTTACTATGTTGCTGAGGTGGCTACAAGCAGAGACATGACAGCTAGCAAAGCCATCATTTTACCATCTTCTTTTCAAGGATCTCCTCAAAATATGAGAGAAAGATACAATGATGCTATGGCTATTGTCACCAAATTTGGAAAACCCGATTTATTTCTTACATTTACATGTAATCCCGAATGGCCAGAAATTACAGAAAATTAATTTCTTGCCCAAAGTCCTTCTGATAGACCAGATTTAGTAGCCAGAGCTTTTTAAATTAAATTAAATGAATTAATACGTGACATCACTATAAGTCACTTATTTGGCAAATGTCTTGCTTATGTATATACAATTGAATTTAAAAAAAGAGGCCTTCCAAATGCACATCTTCTAATAATACTTCAAGAAAAAGATAAATTAGATACTGGTGAGAAAGTGGATTCAGTCATTGTTGCTGAACTACCAGATCCAGAACTATATGGTAGACTATATGAGATTGTACTCCATGGACCCTGTGGTGAGCTTAATCTACAATCACCATGTATGGAAAATAATAAACGTTCCAAAGATTTTCCAAAAGATTATAGAGACAAAACGTATGCCAATTGTGATGGCTATCCACTTTATAAAAGAACAGAAGGAGATAGTGCCATTATTCATGGATAAAAAAGTTGACAATAGATATGTAGTACCGTACAATCCACATTTACTCATGAAGTATGCACACATTAATGTAGAAGCCTGCACTTCCATCAAATCCATTAAATATGTGTACAAATATATTTATAAAGGCTATGATGCAGCTACTGTAGTTGTCAAAAGTGCAGACAACCCTGAAAGCAGTGAGTTAGTACATGATGAACTTGCTTCTCATGTAGATGCTCGCTATGTAAGTGCACCAGAAGCTATGTGGTGCCTTTAAAAATTTTAAATGCATGATAGATCACATGCAGTATATAGATTAGAAGTACATTTGCCACAAAGACATTTAGTGTACTGTATGTCCATCCTGGAAATGAAAGTAATGCATTGGCTCAAAGTGAGCATCGTCACACGACACTAACTGCATGGTTTGAATTAAATTCTACAGAATCACAACCAACACAATTCTTATATATTGAAATTCCACATCACTATATTTTTGTGAATGGATTATGGCGACCTAGAAAAATCAGAGGAAATAAAATAAACCCAAGAATTTACACAGTCAGTCCAAGAGGTCTTGAACATTTCTGCTTACGACTATTACTTTTAAATGTTCCTAAAGCACAAAGTTTTGAACACTTAAGAACTGTTAATGACATAGTATACGAATCCTTCCATTTATCTGCAAAATATAGAAACTTACTAGCTGATGATACAGAATGGGAAAGATGTCTAGAAGAAGCAGCACTATGTCAAATGCCACAGCAGATGAGGGAACAATTTGCATTTTTTTGTATTTTCTCAAATGCTCCAAATGCATTAGCTTTGTGGGACACATTTAAAAGTAATATGGCTGAAGACTTTATGCAACTATACAACGAACCTATTGCACACTTAAAAGCATTAATGGAAATCCAAGAAGTATGTTTAACTCATGGATTAGGTTGTGCAAGTTTTAATTTGCCTGATCCAGGTCTTATAGATGACATAAAATTTGAAGACTATGAAATTCAACTACAAGTACAAAGAACAGAAGAAAGACTTGCAACTTTAAATATGTTACAATTGCAAGCATTTAATGCCATTAAAAATGCAATAGATAATGACATGGTGACAGAGCGTTATTTCTATCTTGATGGACCTGGCGGATCAGGAAAAACATATCTATATAATTTAATAATGAGTTTTGTACGAGCACAAGGTCAAATAGCACTGCCGTTTGCCACTACTGGAATTGTTGCACTTTTGTTAGAAGGTGGAAGAACTGTACATAGTGGGTTTAAACTGCCAGTGCCTATTTTAGAAACCTCTGTGTCAGATATTCGCATGACATCATTACAAGCAAAAAAAAAGGTTATAATAGATGAGGCCACAATGTTGTCATGCTATGCCCTCCAATGTATTGACCGTTTGCTTTGTGAAGTCATGGATAATACTTTTCCATTTGGTGGAAAGGTTGTTAGGTGGCAATTTTAGACAAACATTACCTGTAGTTGTACATGGAAATCTAACTGACATTATCGAAACCTGTATAAAGTCAAGCACACTATGGAAACATTTTACCCATCTTCAACTGCAACAAATTATGAGATCAGAAGGCCAAAATGATTTCAATGATTGGCTTATTAAAACTGGAGAAGGCAGAACAGAAAAAATACCAAATTTACCTGAGGACACTGTGCACATCCCACCTGATATGATTTGTCACCAAGATCTTATATCGGCTATGTTTGAAGGTAGCATAAATAACCAGGAATATTCAGAGCTTGCCAATCAAGTCATCCTAACCTGTAAAAATAAGGATGCATTAATCCTCAATAATGAAATCTTTAAAAAAATAATGCATCCCAAAGAAATTATCACAGTGCTGATTCTGTACTTGCTGATAACAAAGAAAGTCAGGCAAACTTTTCACTGAATTCATAAACTCATTAACTCCTTCTGGAATGCCACCACATATTTTGCAGCTAAAGAAAGGTGCAATTGTCATGTTACTGCAAAATATGAACCCCAAAAAGGCTTATGCAATGGCACAAGAATAATTGTTCAACAATTAAAGGACCATTTCATAGATGCTGAAATTTTAACTGGTACCCATAAAGGAGAGAGAGTTTTCATACCAAGAATAGATTTAGCACCAAGTGAAAGTAGTCTCCCTTTTATACTTCAAAGAAGACAATTTCCCATCATTATGGCATTTGCCATGACCATTAGAGATGTCGCGAATAGTTCGCCGGCGGACTTTTTTTGGCGAACATAGCATGTTCGCGTTCGCGGCGAACTGCGAACATATGCGAGATTCGACCCGCCCCCAATACTTTATCATTGAGCAAACTTTGACCCTGCATGTCACAGTCAGCAGACACATTCCAGCCAATCAGCAGCATACACTCCCTTCCACACCCTTCTACCTCATGGACAGCAGCCATTTTGGAATCATAAGTAACTTGCAGTCTTACTGAGAGGAGGGACAGTTTGGATGATACTGCATCAAGAGGGAAAACCATAGCTAGGCAAGTTTATTCAGTGTCCAGTGCAGTGCTGAAGGACTCTTGTGCATTATTATTATTATTATTACTACTATTTAATGCGTAGATGTACCAGCTGGGCATGCTCTTGTGCATTATTATTATTATTAGTAGTAAAATACTACTACTACTAATAATAATAATGCACAAGAGCATGCCCAGCCAGTCCAGCCGGTACATCTACACATTATATAGTAATAATAATAATGGAGAAGAGCATTCCCAGCCGGTACATCTACACATTATATACTAATAATAATAATAATAATAACAATAATAATAATAATGCTCAAGAGCATGCCCAGCCGGTACATCTACACATTATATAGTAGTAATAATAATAATAATAATAATAATATAGAAGAGCATGCCCAGCCGGTACATCTACACATTATATAGTAATAATAATAATAATAATAATAATAATAATGCACAAGAGCATGCCCAGCCGGTACATCTACACATTATATAGTAATAATAATAATAATAATAAAGCAGAAGACCTCCCCTGTGTCTCCCCCCCCCACTCCCTCCCATGTGTCTCTCTCCCCCCTCTCCCCTGTGTCCCCCCCCCCACTCCCTCCCATGTGTCTCTCTCCCCCCCTCTCCCCTGTGTCTCTCCCACCCTTGCCTGTGTCTCTACCCCCTCTCCCTTCCCCAGTGTTTCTTTCCCCCCTTCTCCTGTGTCTTTTCCCCCGTACCTCTTACCTGTGTCACTCCCAGCTCCCCTGTGTCTCTACCCCCCTCTCCCTTCCCGTGTTTCTTTCCCCCCTCCCCTGTGTCTTTCCCCCCTTCCCTCTCCCCTGTGTCTCTCCCCCCTCATCTGTGTCTCTACCCCCTCTCCCCTGTGTCTCTACCCCCTCTCCCTTCCCCTGTGTTTCTTCCCCCCTCCTCTGTGTCTTTACCCCCTTTTCTCTCCCCGGTGTCTCCTCACCACTCCCTCCCATTAGTCTCTCCCCTGTGTCTCTACCCCCCACTCTCTCCTGTGTCTCTCCCCCCTCCCATGTGTCTCTTCCCCTCACCTCTCCCTTACCCTGTTTCTCTTCCCCCCTCTGCCCTGTGTCTTCCTCCCCCTCTCCACTGTGTCTTCCTCCCCCTCTCCCCTCTCCTGTGTCTTCCTCTCCCTCTCCCCTGTGTTTCCTCCCCCTCTCTCCTCCCCTGTTAGCTTCTATACGCATACATACATACAATAAGAAATCTGGGGGGGTTACCCCTTACCCCCCCCCCCCCAGTTCCAACACCCATGTGTACTGTATAATATTGTATTGCATTATGTTATATTATATCACTAGCGACTTGCCTGGCACAAATGATGGGGCAATAAAGTTTGAAGCCATGGCAATGCTGTTTGCCACACAATGTGATGCTTTTTGTACTCTGAGGACCTTCGGCGCTCATTGTGAGCCTCTTCCCTTGTGTCCTTCATGTTTCGTGCTTTGCAACGATCAATCTTCGGCGCTCATCGCAAAGACAGTTATATAAGTACAGTGTTAAATATATAATTTTTTTTGTGCAGTGTAAATTAAAAAAATTATTCAGGTCTCAGAGCATAATAAAGTGATTTAGATTTGTAACTGCTTTGAGAGTGCTATCGCTGGCAGCCAATGAGCAGTAATCCAGATATATAACTGCAGAGTAAAAAGTAAAACATTTTAGTGTAGTGTAAAGTCAACATTTTTATTTTCCATTACGTAATTAATACTTATTAAATGAATGCACGATAATAACTATTGGGAATGAACAAATGTATTAGGAAGTGCGAAGCGTTAATGTATGTAAAGTAACCGCAGTGTAAAATATGCTATTAAGCGTATTTTTTTTATATATATTTTTTTTAATAATAATGAATTAATTAATTACTAAAATACTAAAATACCCCCTCCTCTGTGTCTTTACCCCCTTTTCTCTCCCCGGTGTCTCCTCACCACTCCCTCCCATTAGTCTCTTCCCCCATCTCCCCTGTGTCTCTACCCCCCACTCTCTCCTGTGTCTCTCCCCCCTCCCATGTGTCTCTTCCCCTCACCTCTCCCTTACCCTGTTTCTCTTCCCCCCTCTGCCCTGTGTCTTCCTCCCCCTCTCCACTGTGTCTTCCTCCCCCTCTCCCCTCTCCTGTGTCTTCCTCTCCCTCTCCCCTGTGTTTCCTCCCCCTCTCTCCTCCCCTGTTAGCTCCTATACGCATACATAAATACGATAAGAAATCTGGGGGGGGGTTACCCCTTACCCCCCCCCCCCCCCCAGTTCCAACACCCATGTGTACTGTATAATATTGTATTGCATTATGTTATATTATATTATGCTATATTATATAGCATAATAAAGTGATTTAGATTTGTAACTGCTTTGAGAGTGCTTTTACAGTTATCCAGATATATAACTGCAGAGTAAAAAGTAAAACATTTTAGTGTAGTGTAAAGTCTACATTTTTATTTTCCATTACTAATTAATACTTATTAAATGAATGCACGATAATAACTATTGTGAATGAACAAATGTATTAGGAAGTGCGAAGCGTTAATGTATGTAAAGTAACCGCAGTGTAAAATATGCTATTAAGTGTATTTTTTTTATATATATTTTTTTTAATAATAATTAATTAATTAATTACTAAAATACCTTACCTATTTGTAATTAATATATCCAGTGATCAATAACCTGAAGAGCTAACAATCAGTTTTGATTTTCCTGCAGCTTACAGTGTACATTTGGACTGTTGGTGACCCGAGGTGTAAGTGTCAGAAATGTGCGCAGTGCACGAGGGGAAACCGCTTGTATAGTCGTGTAACGCGCCATTTTAGATTTGTAATGTTATTAGTTGCAAGTTAGTGTTGTAAAATGGGGGCGATTGTGTATGTGTTACGCGGCTTGCCAGCAGTTTCCATTATTTATAATAGTGTATTTTGTACCTCGTCCATTCCTAGGTAAAAGTCGTACATGGCTGGCGATGTTTTGCGCGGTTTGGGGTCGTGTAGCCTCGTTTTCATTTTTTCCGGACGCCATTTTTTTTGTCGCTTAGCCGATTTACAAGTGCCAACTGGGGAAGACATTACAGATATCACATATATAGTTGTGAGCAGGCGGGTTGTTGCTAACGCTGCGGGCTTGCGAAGCGAGGGCCAGAGTTGCTGGCAAGGAGCGCCGAAGGCTCCCACGTCGGCTGCAATGAGCCGCAGGCGGGACTTACACCATCAAATTTACGGACTTACCATCCAAAAATACGGGACTTAGAAAAAAAAACATTACGAGCTCATAAAAATACGACCTTAACGCCCGAACCGCACGCACTTAAAAACATTAATAACACAATAAATACACACAACAAACACATAAAAAACTTACCCACAGCAAGGCGGGCACCGAGGACCTCTGCAAGTGAAGTTACAACTCCATTTAAGTCCAAATTCATGAGTTTAGACACCCGAAAATCACCTAAGTGAGAGAAAAAATGGCCCTTGAAAAAAAGAAAACGAGGCTACAGAACCCTAAACACGCAAAACACATACAGATTTTCCTTAGAAGCCGTACAATGTAAAGATACACTATTAACAAGGACGCTAAATCATCCACAATCGCGTACCACATACACATTCCCTGCCATTTTACAACACTAACTTACACAATGCGGAAGTACCCAGCTACCCTAACGGCTTCCCCTCACGCACGCAGCCTATTTACACTACACACTGCACACATTGCTGACACACAGCAGCTCCACAGCACTGAAAACCTACATTGTATGCTGCAGGAACATGAAAACAGATTGTCAGCTCTTCAGCACAATGCTTCCTGCATATATTACTTACAAATAGGTAAAGTATATTCATTTAGGGCCTCATTCTATTACCGGCCGTAAATCGTCCGTAAGGCTGCGATTCCTTGCGGGGGTTCAGTTAACTCGCGATTCAATTATACGGCCCGCAAGGATCTCCCCTTACGGCTGGCCGCATATCTTGGAACCGGCCGTAAGCTCAGAAATATAAAAACGCAAAAATAAATTCAAGCCTGCACTGTACAGCTCTGTAAATGCTAGGGATCATATTGGGGGACATGAGGATTAAAAGTAACCCACTCTCAAGCTTGCACATCAGCCCAAACCCGAGTTCAAATTAACTGTTTATTTTCCGGCTGCGGCGTGGGCGGGTCTGAGGTGCTCCAAGCACTCCGGACTTTTTACATGGATATTTTATGTATATTAAAAAAATATTATTTTACGGATTTGAGTATAGGGTAATTATGTGCTATTTTTTCTAACACCGAATATCACTTTATAGACTCCGCAAAGTGCAGGATGGCTTTATTTGAGCTATTTTATGTGCTTAATTGGTGCTAGCGGGACCTGTTTGCTGCAAGTAAGCTGCGGCTCGTTTTTAGCCTTGCAGACAGGGTTCCCGGAGCAATTGAATTGCAAATAGGAATTTTTTACAGCCGATTTCCTTGCGGCCATTTTAGATCAAAGGATTTCCTCCGGCGCGAGCGGCCGCAAGAGATAGCAAGGCACCGGCCGCAAGCCTGCCGGAATCCCCGGCCGGAGGGGAATAGAATAGCCGGAAAGCTTGCGGCCGGTCCTTGCGGCCCCGCAGCGGCTGCGGCCGATAATTGAATGAGGCCCTTAGTAATTATTTCATTAGCATACAAAAATACATATACATAAAAAAAACATTATCACATTAAACATAAAAGCCATTCACTGCGTGCCTCACAACGAGCGCCAACGCTGCTCATAGCATACAAAGCCTTGCAATAAGCGCAAAAAACACATCACCGCCGACCAAAGAATAACAGCAAAAGCGCCTATCAGAAAAAAAATACAACCAACAGCCTCGCAATGAGCGCCGAAGGATCTCCGACCGCCAACAAAATGAATGTCTCGTCCAAACCATTACCTGCCTTACAATCTTATTGCCGCCATTTTTTGATGGGCAAGTCGCTAGTAAATATATAAAGATCAAGATAATAAAAGTATCAGGAAATGTAACACAAAGATGCACGCGCGTCTGAATAATACGACAAATACGGATTTTTGTCATAAGTGATATGATCGCAGTATTGGGTCATAAACCCTAAACACTGGAATCTGTTACATACAATTTACTAATGATGTCATTAATGGGCTTCAAGGGGGGGGGGATCTCTTTTCATACTTTTTGAGCGGTGCAAATCCAACATACGCAGAGCGGAAACGCCACATCTGTGGGACACACACAAAGGGGTTCACTTTGGGAGAAAAAAACAAACAAATATGAAATATTTATTAATCATATTTTGATGTTACCAACAGATAAGGAAACAAAACTAAGGTTATTATATCTAATAGTAGCAAGCCTGGGAGTACTGGGAGTAATAATACTGCAGCAGGAGGTCAGGACTAATGTCCCTCTATAGACACCCAGTCAGATAAAGGTCAGTACTAATGTCCCTCTATAGACACCCAGTCAGATAAAGGTCAGTACTAATGTCCCTCTATAGATCCCCAGTCATATAAAGGTCATTACTAATGTCCCTCTATAGACACCCAGTCAGATAAAGGTCAGTACTAATGTCACCTATAGACCCCCAGTCATATAAAGGTCAGTACTAATGTCACTCTATAGACACCCAGTCAGATAAAGGTCAGTACTAATGTCCCTCTATAGACACCCAGTCAGCTAAAGGTCAGTACTAATGTCCCTCTATAGACACCCAGTCAGATAAAGGTCATTACTAATGTCCCTCTATAGACACCCAGTCAGATAAAGGTCAGTACTAATGTCCCTCTATAGACGCCCAGTAAGATAAAGGTCATTACTAATGTCCCTCTATAGACACCCAGTCAGCTAAAGGTCAGTACTAATGTCCCTCTATAGACACCCAGTCAGATAAAGGTCATTACTAATGTCCCTCTATAGACACCCAGTCAGATAAAGGTCAGTACTAATGTCCCTCTATAGACTCCCAGTCATATAAAGGTCATTACTAATGTCCCTCTATAGACACCCAGTCAGATAAAGGTCAGTACTAATGTCACCTATAGACCCCCAGTCATATAAAGGTCAGTACTAATGTCACTCTATAGACACCCAGTCAGATAAAGGTCAGTACTAATGTCACCTATAGACCCCCAGTCATGTAAGGCGCAACCCTTACACTACCTGATCGATACAACATCATACCTGATGTTTTAAAGCACGTTATTCCAAACAATTTAGGAATGTTAGGTAATTTATGCCCTTTATGGCTTAAAACCAGACTCTGCATCAACTATGTAATTTTCCATGGGAGTTTTGCCATGGATCCCCCTCCGGCATGCCACAGTCCAGGTGTTAGTCCCCTTGAAACATCTTTCCCATCACTATTGTGGCCAGAAAGAGTCCCTGTGGGTTTTAAAATTCGCCTTCCCATTGAAGTCTATGGCGGTTCGCCGATGTTCGCCGGTTCACGAACATTTGCGGCGGTTCGCGTTCGCGGTTCGCGAACCGAAAATTTTAGGTTCGCGACATCACTAATCACCATTAATAAATCACAAGGACAAACTTTCAAATCTGTGGGTATTTTCTTAGAACAACCAGTATTTGCACATGGCCAATTGTACGTTGTTTTATCACGGTGCAAAAATCCACAGGCCATTAAAGTTTACATTGAAAAGAATGAAAGTCAAGGTGATTTATTAGAAGATGGACGCATTTTTACTAAAAACATTGTCTACTATGAAGTACTGTAACTTTACATCAAACAAACAAAAGCCATGCAAAACCAATATAAAAACAAACGCAAAAACCTAAAAAAACACAATATAACCACCAAATTTTTACAAAAAATACACATAAATGTACGTTTTCTTCAAAAGGTCTTTATTACGCAAAAGAAATTATATTTACAACAACAATATTTTCCTATTAAACTGCATTAAATTGTCAAACCCATACAGAACAGTGCTTACACATCGTGCAACAAGTTTAAGTTCTATCGTTCTCTTTTTACAGAACCACTTTTCCACAGACAAAACTCTATGTGCCATTTCAAATAATTACTACAGCAACAAACAAAGGTCAAACATTGAAAACTGCAAAGCAATAAAGAATTCAGTCATAATTCATAGAACTACTGTTTATGCATGATTAGCCTCACAAAACACTTGCCTTGCATTATTTTGACAAATTCTGTTCAAATGTTAATTAACTATGTTACTGTTTATAATGTTACAAGTTTGAAAAAAATATTTTCAAGTTCATTACTTAGACGCATAAGAAAGTTCAAGTTTCTAAAAATATACTTTCAAGTTCCTTACTTAGACATATTACAAAGTTCATGTTAAAAGCACAACCACGTTTTAAGGCACAATGTAAATGTTGTCTTTTAGGTTAAACATTAATCCAGGGAGTAATCCAATCACCAGTTAATGGGGTCAGGAAGGAATTATTTTTTTTCCCTCTCTGGTGCAATTGGCTACGTTTCAAGGAGAGTTTTTACTGTTTGCCTTCCTCTGGATTCAATGTATATTTAAGTTAACAATTCTTGAGATAGAACTTGCATGTTAAAAAAACATTACCTCAAGTTTATAATACTGATTAATTTAAAGTTCAACTGTTTTTACATTCAAATCTTAATACTTTTACTACAAAACGCTTTAACAGTTACTGTTGAACAAAAGAAAATTTTACAAAAATATACATGTTTAATATCACAATAGTACTTATGTCATCATAACTAAAACCTTACAAGTATATTAATAACTAAACAACTTTACAAACATGCACATCTCATTGCCGTCAATTTTTGACCATTTCAACACTAGTTGCAGTGCAAAGAAAAAAACATTTCATCTGTGACCCATATATGAAAAAAAAACATAGCAAAGAAACAGCCTTGGTTTCAATTTCAATTGAACTTTCAATAGCTACTGTATAGATGAAGGTGATTGTTCAGAATACTACTTACTCACTCTGCAGCATTTGATACTTTGTACCATGAAATATTAATAAAATAGCCAAAGAACTACTATAGATTGTGTGGTACCGTCCTCAGCTCATTCAAATCATGTCCCATTGGGAGGTCAAAAAACCCATGCCTCTGTTATTTGGAGTTCCATAGAGCTCTACTTTCTTTCAATTTTTTTTACAATTTACCTGTAACTTCTGGGAGAGCCTGATCAGAAAAAGGTGATATACCTGTTACAGTTATGTAGATGATCCTGATGGCCCATAACAATATTTCTCTTCAATATCACTTCCAAACAGTTGCTACAAGAGTGGCTGAGTTGTTGATTAAGGACATGCTCAACAATAAAAATGTACTTTCTGACTGAACCAGGTCAGCAGTCTCTCAGAGACATGCAGGAGTGGACATTCAGCTTGGCAGGCCAGGTTGAATCAACTCAGAATGAGTTAGCAATCTTGGTTTTAGATTGTGACTGGGTACTAAAAAAAATTGGTATAACTGAAGGATCAAATCCTTATTGTTTTAAACTTGAAGCATATAATTAGAATAAATCACCTTATTCTCCTCAGAAATGTTATATCATCACATCTGGACTTGTATATATTAGTTGTTACAAACTGGAGTTATCATGAGAGCATGCAAACCTCATAACTTGCAGCATTTAAATGATTTTATGTGGCATATTTTGTAAGTGATTTGATGAGATGACAATCTAATTAAATATTTAAAGAGATGGATGTATAATAAAGAAGGTTTTATGAAATATGAGGCAAAATGATCAGATTGTGATTGAGTCACATATTACGAAGATTTAATAAGTAGGGGTGTATGAGATGTGGTTGAGTTGATTACATGGGACTTGGAGATTAGAGAGATATATTGTTTGTGGTATGATGAGATGTGACACATGCTGTATACTGGATTCCCCAGTACTTAAAAGCAATGGAAATCTTGTATGGTAATTTTACTTTACATACAATCATACAATTATATTTTAGTTACGAATTGTAAAATAGCTTCTAAACATTAAAATATGTTGTCTTATCATTAAGTAAGCAAAGGCCCACCCCCCAATAACTGGAATGATGCCTACCTCGGTGCTAGAGAGTAATTACACAGAATTAGCAAAAAGAGCTGCTGGACACAGTTAAGGCAAAAGTTATTTATTTGTATGGCATTGAATACACCCCTGAAATAATGCATTAGGGTCCCAGCTACTCACTCCATATATTTAAACTTTATGCACAGAGATCTGTACGTAAACATCTGGAAAAATCACCAGAATCTGTTCATCTAGTTCTTGAACTTTCATGTATGAAGCACCAGGATTATTAAACTCTCTGAAATGACCAATTAGAGATTCCATGTTCTTGGTATGTTTAAAAAAAGACTGAAGAAATGTTCAGAAATATGCCAAATGTATTTTAACGTTATATTCATTTTCAATTGCTTTGCTTTCCTTTTGAGATCCAATCACTTAATGTATTAAAGGACTACTGAAATCAGTAAACCTGTTGTGCACCATCATGTACAACAGCTAAAGACTAACAGAAACTGTGTAAGCATGTTTTCATTTGAAGCTCGCCATTTTATAGTTGTTTTAAAAATGCTGTTGTGATAACATTTTTGTTTCCCAAACTGTGTACTTAACCTGACCTGAAGTAAGTGTTTACTGCACAACATTGTTCATTGTGCTTATAGGCACATTCCTTAAGGTCTTGAATGGACCATAAATGTAATGCTCAAATGTGTCTTTGCTGAAATAATACATGTCACGTTGTTACCTCTGAGATTAGAATATCTAAAAACCCAAAGGAATAATCTTACATTGTTTTGTTTTTAAGTTGCTGGTGATTTTTACCATTTAAAGGTTGCTTATGGTTTTCTATCATTTCATCCTTGCAGAATCTCTCTGAAGAGATATAGTAAGTCGAAAAAACAACAAGTTCATATAAATGTATCATTTTTAAAAATGCTAAGATTTTTTCACTTGTTTTTTTCAGTGCACAGTATTGGTAAAATATGCTGTATGTTCCTTTTAACTGATATTATTATTATTTGTATTGCTATATATCATTGCAAATGTTTAATGCAGTTTAATAAGAAAAACATATTATGTTCAATACATTTGTTGTCCAGATCTGCTTCTAGTTAGCAGCATTTTTGAGCTAATACATTTATAAGAACATTAGAGTTTTGTTAAATCTAAAACCCTGTTAATACATGATGTTCTATTTCATGCAAATATCCATGAAGTGCATTGATTACCATAGCAACCATAGCATACCATCACACCTACAGAGACTTGTGTTAGGAACACAAACAAAAAAGAATAGAATGCAAAAAAAGCTTTAATTAAAATGAAGTGATATTTTTAAAAGTGGGCAATGAATTCATTAGTGCCTGCAAGATGTATGAAGAAACCCATTCGAATTTATTCAAATAGAGGCAATGGATTGTATGTCATTCTAATGTCCCTGCCATTATTTACTTGAATGTAATAGACTAGAAGTAATATAAAAAGAACACTCACTTATACTAATGGAGTTTAAGCAGTGCATCATGGTGATGTTATAGTATAGTACATGATATTAGACATTATGTGGGCACAAATGTAAACCAAAAGCTGATTTAAGAAAATGTAAACAAAATAACGTTCTGATTTATCTACATGTCTTAAGCAGGTCTGAAGACCCGTTTTTCTCAGAGAATTTATCAGTGAACAATACTCCAACTGCAGCTAAGGATTTTTTTCCTTTCTCACTGTATGTACAGTGGAGGGGTTTTCCATCACCTTTCTTTCCACCACAGCATACTTAGCATCTGGTCAGAATACTCTCTCAAAAAAAAAAAAATTCACAAGGAACTAACCTCAGACTGATAAGCTTCATGTAAGATTGATATTGTAGTCTGAGAGTGGGTCTCTGGCACTTTATCCTAATGCAAGTTTTTGTTCTAAATGCTGTCCTAATTGGATCCCATGTTCAGTGGAATATGGGCAAAAGGATGTATATATGAATAATTTTCCTGTCCCAGAACACTTAGCTGCAGTGATCATGGTTCAATGAGGAATTCTGTGGTCTTATTAGATATACTCATTTTCCTTGTTGGTAATTTAGAGTTTAATCCATTATATTTCAGGAAAACTTTGAAGTGTCAAAATTCTTGTCCGTTATAATTGAAAATGTTGAGGTTTATGTATTGCAACATGGTGATGTCAGTATATAGTTCAAGCTACTGGCCTTTATGTGGACACACAATTATGGCAATTATTACTTTAAGAAAATAAAGTTAAATAAAGACAGACAGACATACATATCTATGAAGCTTCAATATTTTTTTTTTTAAACGCCTCCCCATTTATGTAGAGTGCTCTTTTGAAGAATTAAAATTAATAATGCAAAATATTTTTATGAAGATTTTATTTTTTAAATGAAATAATATCTAGACAGCTATTCATCCATTGCTATTTTTTAAAGCTGTCCAGAAATGAAACAAAATCCATGGAAGGTAATACACCAGGTACTGTAAGTCGCTTACAGCTGTGTAAAAATACCTCAGGATAAAATCAAGAAATCTTTAGGAAGTGAAATCTCTCACAGGGTGTTCTTCACTGAATTATGTCAGTGTTGTGAATATAGTCTTTATATGAATTTATCTCCAACATAGGTTTAGTTGTGTTTACTGCATTATAATGTCAACATTAAACAACAGTCTTGATTGTAAAGATGTGTAATGCAAATAGTGCTGAGCAACGTTGAACTTTGTGAACTTAAATCCTTTGATCTGTCATGCCTGTAACCGCTACTTGTTCAATTCAGCTATTAAATAGCAACTTGGTCACTCTTGAGCAAACATGCAAATGGAGCCCAAAGCCCAACGTGTGCTCGAGAGCACCCTCAGGGGGGAGTAAAGTCCAATACGTAGCACTTCGTATTGAAATACAAACACACTACTGTGCATTTATTATAAGGGAAAGTGATGTTAGTTCTTAGAATTAATAGCACAACTTTCTCAAGCCCGCAAATCGGCCCCGAAAAATACTTTTATTTCATGTTTAAAGTTTGTGTTATATCGATCCCGGCAATCAATGTGTTACGACATATTCTGTAACTTGCATGTAATAGAATATCATATTTACTGATTAATAATATTGCATTATATCTGGACTGTGGGTCCGATTGCAAACTGTACTGGAAACACGTAGGACTTCAAAATCGACCCTCTCTTTTTTCAGTGACTTAACACTAACAATCTCTTTTTCCATTGGCTCCATCTGAACCCGTAACTATGTGATTGCTTAATTGTTTGCATTCGAGCACGCAACTCCAATGGTCGCAAACTGGTTTACGAAATAGCCTCTCTCGCTCATAGCCAATTCTAATTTAATAGCGTCATAAAACTGACAAATTTGAAGCACGCAGCCCTTACGTGCTACACGTTGGACTTACGAGGCTGGAATTTAATATGGCTAATATTCTGTAGCACTACGTATAGGGGATTCAGTGAATACATAAGACAAATAAGGCAAAAGTTACATACTGGTACAGAAGGAGTAGAGGGCCCTGTTATCATAAGACTTTACAAGTGACTCAAAAGGAAAGGAAGTTGCTTTTCTCCTGTCCAGTGATGCAGCAGGAGCCACGTACATGAGGTAGTGACAGTCTTGTTGAATCCCTGATGTTAGGGAACAAGTTGGTGGATTTTTTTTAAATAGATGGGCTTTCAGGGAGTGTTTGAGAATTCCTCAGAGTCGGGCTGCATGAACTTAATTCTGTTGGGTACAGGAAGCCAGTGAAGGGGTTAGCAGCAGATGAGAAACTGTTTAAAAAGTGATCAAATGAATAAGGTAATCAACTTGCCTAGATTTCTATAGCAATATTGAGCTGTAAAAATAAGTTTATTGCAGCTTATTTATCCAGTACAGAATGATCATACATTTTAAAGACTTAAAAAATGCTTTTAAATTTGGAGAATTCAAGACAAATAATGACAGGAAAAAAGTAATGGGTTAAATGTTCTAATATGAAGGTACATATGTGACACATTACAATTACCAGTACTAATGGGATTTTAATTAGGTGAATGTAAAAAATAAATATCATTATTATTACGTTTTCTAAAATGTTTTATCCATTATAAATCCTAGCCCATGAAAAAAGCATATTGTCAGTATGAGACTACGGGTCAGTCATCCTTTAAGAATCCTTTCAATATTTATGTTGCTGGGTTATACCATAATCAGGCCTAATTATCGCCTAAAGCCTTCTGTGTTTACAAAAGCAATACAATGCAAGCTTTCATTCCATTTCATAAAACTGAATTGCTTTGCTTGTCCCTGAATCAAGTTCCTAAATAAAACAAGCAAATCAAAGCTTTGTGCAACATACTTCAGTAGTATATTATTTTCTAATAGACTGTATGTTGTCCTAAGTATAGAAAAGTGTTGAAAAAAAGCACATTAAATGTTTGTACAACTTATTTGCATGGTTTATTCTTTATTAATCTATTGTATTTGTCCTGAGCATAGAAAATTGGTGAAACGTTGAGTGAGATACCTTAGGTACTGCTTGCATGTTTAGAGGTTTATAAAGGTAAACCCTTTCAAATTGTTATTAAATGTAGATAGGTGGCCTGACTGTATTCTTGACCTCTAAATATACCATAAGCTCCTGGGAAGCACAAAGAAGTGTTTATGTTTAACTGAGCGGCTTTTAATTTCCCTCACATGCAAGTTGGTCCCACTGCTGAGTGTGCTGGCAAAGCACTATGTATTTGAAAATTTTGTTGAATTGCTTTTGCATTATTAAGAACCCATATCAGGTCAGCGTACTTCAGATATAGTCTGACCATCATCTCCCCCAGATGATCACTTGTTTTATAAGCTGACCTGAATATCAATTAGATTAAATTGTGCACAAGTATTTTTAAATCAACTATTTATTTTAAAAAGAGCTTACATGTTCATTTTTTTCATATTTATCTGTAATATTTTACATGACTCTTAAAGATTAATTCATTTTCTATATTTCACACAATCTAAAACAATTAATTTTCTATATAATCCCAAAATCTAGCCAGATTTCAGATTTATAAAAGAAAGATAAATTGAAGATATACTAACTTTAATTGTTTAATTTGCATAAAAAAGCAACACTTTGGGCTTTGAAACTTTACTTCTAAAATTTTACTTTTAAGCTAAAACTCAGTTTACTGGAAAACTATCTCATTACAAATCCATTCAAGTAACAAATTAGATATTTTTATCTGAAAAAGATGTTAAATAGATATCTATATTTCATTTAACATTTGATAACATTTATTTATCAAAGTATGTACAATACTGTATATGGATGCAGTATTTATGTGTTTAATTGCATATCTTAACTATACATTTAAAATTATACTGGAGACAAGAAGTGTGGCATTTTATTATTTTTTAGAGTCACCTATGTATAATAGATGAGCTAAAAAATTAACATAAAATTGTGGTAACATCCAATACTTTTTATCCTGGGACTCCAGGAATAGACATGGCCCATAATAAAAAATACATATAGGTTCAAGATGAAATTCCATTGAACTGACTGCAAAAATCGGTCCATATATTAATTAAATTAAGGTGCAAAAATACAATTCCCATACAGCCATGAATTACACTGAAATGGGGAAAGAACAGCTGGATCAGCAAGTAAATGGATCACACCTCTGTGGGTCTCTGTGTAATGGTGCTAGGGATTACCCTGAAAGAAGGCTGCTTCAGGATCTTTGGAGAGCAGGAATTCAGTTCTGAAATGTAGGTGCAGGATTCTTGGATAGTTGGATTGGAGCAAAGTGACTAAAACGCTTTTTTATACCCCTCACAAAACAGCTGACACACTTGTATACTTCCACAATGGGTAATGCACTATATTGGTGACTTATATAACAGGTATAAACAGGTCCTGGTAATCCAATTAGTCTGGGTGCAAAGTAAAAAAAGGTAACAGAATTAAGATAGGAAGGCCAGCTAACCTAATCATTTAGCAGGATGTCTTCAGTGCTGAACTCCCCCATTGTGCCAGCTTCACAATGGGTCTCCCAGACTTGTCCCCACAAATAATAATTGGATCACAGTATGATATATGAATCACAGAACTACAAATACAAATACATACAAACATGAAGCAGGTTTAACGTGCATACAATCCGCACAGCAAGCGGTCAGCCACACAATGTCCAAAACACACAAGGGGTACTCACATGGGATCAATTTCTCCAGATCCTACACAGGAATATCCCTTGTCAGTGCACTCTGTTGCCCTGATCCAAGGAAGAAGTTGAAACCAGTGACTTCAATCAAGTTTCTTCATTTTAAGCTTGGAGGGCATCTGCTGCAATCTCACAAGAGATTAGGCAGTGGTTTGGCTCATTATAGTTTGCATAACCTCATATTCCTTTCCTTAGCAGGAAAGGTTACATACATGTGTACATAGGGTTGGTCCTTAGAACTGATAAGAAGAATTACTGCCGACATACCAAAGACATGCTAGAGACATGCCAGCCCCTTGGTGTTAGTTACATTATAACTTGTTTTTCTGTAACAGTAGTATCTTATTACTTAGTACAAAATTAATAAAAAATAGATGAAAAGCTATACATTAATATAGGATACAAATGCAGTGAGTATGTTTTGTATATACAGTATTTTCTCTACAACAGTCCAACCAGGAGATACTATGGTTATCAAAGGGGTAACCCTGGGCTGGAAACAGCAAAGCACAGAGGTCCTGTCCATTTTTTGCTGGGCCAAGAAAAGTATTCCACTGGGCTCTAGGCTCCTTCAGGGGAGAAAGAGAAGCAGGTTACAAGTTACAGGCTGAGGCCTCAAGCCCGTAAACCCCTCCAGTGGCTGCAAACTGTTAATGGGCTGGCCAAGATGTGATCCGCTGTTACGATTCAATCACGGTTCAACGGATTGAGACCTCTCAGCCAGTAGAAAGCGGTCTAGCCGCAGATGATGGAGGTTATAAAGTTTTGTTCCACTCGCCCATGCATTGACTGTGTTGCATTTTCTTTCAAAGTAGTATGCAGGTCCCGAAGTTGGAGGTTTTTGGCAGAGAGGGAGAGAGTAGGTGAGTTGTGAGAACAGTATATTGTGGTTTTGTTTATGTCCATTCATCTAATTACGAATGTATGCTTAATCCTTGATTACACATATTTACACTTTACACATAATAGCAATACACATAAATTAAATAACACACATAGATACACATAGAGCTAGGTCACAACATACCCCCCCCCATCCCATCCCCCACACCCCATCCCCCAAGAGTTAATAAATACACATAATACACACATTTTTTTCCCCTTATACATATACAGAAAAAAGTATTTTTATTCAACCGTATATTTTTTTAGGGATTTAAATGAAGGGAGGAGAGATGAGGGGCGAGGAGTGGAGAGACATGGAGGAGGAGATGAGGAGAGGTGAGGAGAAGAGAGAGGAGAGAGAGATGCCCCTGGGGCATGGTGGAGGAGAGGAGGAGGTTGAGGAGTTGGAGGAGGAGGTGGCGGAGGAGGAGGTGGCAGAGGAGGAGAGTGGTGGAGTAGTGGTGGAGAGATGAGGAGAGAAGGAGAAAGGAGAGGAGGAGGTGGGTGGTGGCAGGGCGGCCCTAGAAAGAGGCACATCTAGACCAGGGACAGAGGGGGAGAGGCTGATCCCGGGGGGGTGGTAGTTTTGAGAAAGCACAGGCCTCATGTACAGATGAGGAAGCTAAGGCTCCCCGTCCACAGTCCGGAGGGCAAGAGGCTAACGGCAAGCATGGGGCCCACAATTATACGCATACGGAGAATGTGGTCCTCCTTGGTGCCATCCATGGCTGCCCCATGCTCCTTCCCGGGGGTGGGAAGTCAGGCCAGGGCCTAGGGCTCAGGCGTGGAAAGAGGTAGAGGCTGAGGCCACCACCACCGCCACCTCTTTACCAGCCATCGGCCCAGGGACCTCCATCCACACCACCAAGCCAGGCTGCGCAGGCGGAGATGCTGGCCCTCATGTGCCAGCAGATTGAATGAGATCCAGGCCAGCATCTCTGCCAATCATGCGAGGTCATGCTCAGCCTGGCAAGACACAAAAGGGAGGAGAGGAGGCACCACCTATTGGGGTCGTACCGGAGTGCAATCCAGCAAGTGACTGCCGATGCCATGCAATACAATCTGGTGCACCAAGCCCGCCTCCTCCACCCTGGAGGCATCCACCGTCCACCCCCAGTCTGACCACTTCTCTCCTCCCCCCATGCCTCCACCACTGTCACAGCAGGTGCCGCTGCCTCCTGGGGGGATACCGCCCCGTGCCCCCAACCACCACCACCAGGGAGACGTCGGCCGGCCATGGGGGATTTGGGCCCTGTGGCATAGCGGAGGAAAACCTAGGGGCTGCGCAGATGTTTGTTCCTTCTCAACAGCACTCCTCAGTGACAATCTATTGGTCCAAATGTTAACCTAATCTAGCCTGGCTACAGAGTTTTGGATCTTTGAAAAAATGGGATGTACTTTTCACCACAATAATATGATACCTATACCTGGGATCATATAAGTGTCTTGGACACCAATGTAATAATATAGTAGAATTAATGAAAAATACTTATAGCCCCCATAGTATGAAACACTATAAAGACCAAAATCAATAATCTTTATTAAATATATAGGCAAATAACGTTGATTAAAACTTGGATTAAAAGTAGCTGTCTTATGGAAGCCACATTCATCCACCTGCAGGTGAAACATTGTATCAGGAGTATGGCTAATTATACCGGAGAGGACCAATACAGTCTTATGGGAGAGATACAATATGCAAAGTGACTTTTATATACTGTACATATGCCACTGTTATCCTGAGTCATTCCTCTGCGTGTTACCCACAGAGCAAACAGTCTATCCGAAGGAACACACTTATCATCTATGAATTGAAATTCCAGTTTAGGCAATACAACACCCTTGTATCTTACTTTTACTGGGATATTGGAAAGATTCACCCAAAAAATATCTTATAAAACTACTCCTAATCAATCAGCCATATCTACACACTAAATGGAGATTTGGGAGAAAAGCTCCCCTGACTCTAACTCCTGTGCTAGGGACATCCGTCGGGACAACCAGCTTAAATGAGCAATGCTCATAAAGTAAAGTCAAATACTGACTTTTATCTTGCCTCCTAAACTTCAATTCTATTAACAGTGTCCTGTCAGTTACTAAACCAGAGCTGGTTACCTCATCTATCCCTAACCATGACCACTGTGTCCCTCGCTGTTTCCCTGCAGGTTTTGGATGGCGCGTGATGTCACTAGGACGCAACGCGTACAATTATGACAGCCCTGCACTTTATTTTCGCTCTCCTGCTTCAACGGGAGCCCTTGGATCTTGGCATTTGTGATGGTGATATTTTGTACGCAGATGTCTACCTGCCATCACATGGTCCATGATCCTCTTCTCTGTTGACATGTAGGGTTCTGTTTAACATTTCACCAATTGATGGTCACTGAGGAATGCTGTTGAAAAGAAATGCTGCATTACCTATATTTTTTAAGGCCTTATTTTGTAGATGTTATGTTTTGGTTTGTTTTAGGTACAATTCAGGTCCATGAAGGCATCTTCAGCATCTACAAGCACTGTGAAGGAAATGTATGAGGTTTGAAGTTTTCACAGTGCCTCTAAGGTAGACATGCCTTCAATGACAGCCCCCTTAACATGTAGCTCCCACAATTTTAAAACTATCATATGTCCATACAGGGAGTGCAGAATTATTAGGCAAATGAGTATTTTGACCACATCATCCTCTTTATGCATGTTGTCTTACTCCAAGCTGTATAGGCTCGAAAGCCTACTACCAATTAAGCATATTAGGTGATGTGCATCTCTGTAATGAGAAGGGGTGTGGTCTAATGACATCAACACCCTATATCAGGTGTGCATAATTATTAGGCAACTTCTCTTCCTTTGGCAAAATGGGTCAAAAGAAGGACTTGACAGGCTCAGAAAAGTCAAAAATAGTGAGATATCTTGCAGAGGGATGCAGCACTCTTAAAATTGCAAAGCTTCTGAAGCGTGATCATCGAACAATCAAGCGTTTCATTCAAAATAGTCAACAGGGTCGCAAGAAGCGTGTGGAAAAACCAAGGCGCAAAATAACTGCCCATGAACTGAGAAAAGTCAAGCGTGCAGCTGCCACGATGCCGCTTGCCACCAGTTTGGCCATATTTTAGAGCTGCAACATCACTGGAGTGCCCAAAAGCACAAGGTGTGCAATACTCAGAGACATGGCCAAGGTAAGAAAGGCTGAAAGACGACCACCACTGAACAAGACACACAAGCTGAAACGTCAAGACTGGGCCAAGAAATATCTCAAGACTGATTTTTCTAAGGTTTTATGGACTGATAAAATGAGAGTGAGTCTTGATGGGCCAGATGGATGGGCCTGTGGCTGGATTGGTAAAGGGCAGAGAGCTCCAGTCCGACTCAGACGCCAGCAAGGTGGAGGTGGAGTACTGGTTTGGGCTGGTATCATCAAAGATGAGCTTGTGGGGCCTTTTTGGGTTGAGGATGGAGTCAAGCTCAACTCCCAGTCCTACTGCCAGTTCCTGGAAGACACCTTCTTCAAGCAGTGGTACAGGAAGAAGTCTGCATCCTTCAAGAAAAACATGATTTTCATGCAGGACAATGCTCCATCACACGCGTCCAAGTACTCCACAGAGTGGCTGGCAAAAAAGGGTATAAAAGAAGAAAATCTAATGACATGGCCTCCTTGTTCACCTGATCTGAACCCCATTGAGAGCCCATGGTCCATCATCAAATGTGAGATTTACACGGAGGGAAAACAGTACACCTCTCTGAACAGTGTCTGGGAGGCGGTGGTTGCTGCTGCACGCAATGTTGATGGTGAACAGATCAAAACACTGACAGAATCCATGGATGGCAGACTTTTGAATGTCCTTGCAAAGAAAGGTGGCTATATTGGTCACTGATTTGTTTTTGTTTTGTTTTTGAATGTCAGAAATGTATATTTGTGAATGTTGAGATGTTATATTGGTTTCACTGGTAAAAATAAATAATTGAAATGGGTATATATTTGTTTTTTGTTAAGTTGCCTAATAATTATGCACAGTAATAGTCATCTGCACACACAGATATCCCCCTAAAATAGCTAAAACTAAAAACAAACTAAAAACTACTTCCAAAAATATTCAGCTTTGATAGTAATGAGTTTTTTGGGTTCATTGAGAACATGGTTGTTGTTCAATAATAAAATTAATCCTCAAAAATACAACTTGCCTAATAATTCTGCACTCCCTGTATATCTAAGACATGATTGTTGTTAGCTTAAATGTTTTTTATATTTTATCCTTCTTGTCTTTTTTTTCAACCACTTTTTTCAGATTTTTGTTTTGTCAACACGCTGTAAACATGAAACTGGATTGAATTACAAAGGTTTAAGCATCTGTTTCATTGAGCAGACATAGACAAGTTGTAAGTGCTATGCACATTAATTATTTCTTCAATTAAATGGAGTGATTTCTGATGATCCTTTTTTTCCTCAGATTCCGGTAGGTGCTATGCATCATGCTTTTGTCTCCACCCACAGTCTCCACCCACAAAAGTGATCCCATAGAGAAAGACAGGGATAGAGATAGAGAGAGGGGGATAGTGAAAGACATGGATAGAGAGAGAGAGAGAGAGAGAGAGGGGGTAGAGAGGGATTGAGAGAGAGGAAGGGATAGAGGGAGGGATAGTGTGAGAGAGGAAGGGATAAAGAGAGTGGGGGGTTAGAGAAGGAGGGAGAAAGTTAGAGAGATAGATCGTCTTCTATTCCTCTCTCTCCCTCTCTATCCATCTCTTCTTCTACCCCTCTCCTCCCTCAATACCCACCCCCCCCCCCCCCCATCTCCATACCTCTCTATCACTCTAAGACTAGGTCAGGTATTTTAAGACTGAGCCAATAGTGACACAAGCAGATACTATGATAGCAACAAATATTCTGAGAGAGTAAAACTGCATAAATATATAATTTGTTAAATGAGCAAATAGATTAATTAAACGAACAGAGACTAAACAGCACATGGGAGGAACATCCTGCACCTGCAGAAAGACACCCCAAGTTGGTTCTGTATAACTCAGTACTGTTTTGTTTCTCCCTTCATTTTAAACATTATTATATCTCTAAAAAATAGATTTGAATAAATCTATGTGTTTGTTAAAAATATTTAAAAAACATATTTATTCAGTTTATAGGCTGCCTTTACATAATTAATATTAAGTTTGAGAGGTTGATTAGCATGTATTTCTAATTCTGCTCCTTCACACACACACATACAGTATATATATATATATATATATATATATATATACACTCACATATTATATATATCTTACATATGCAATATGAGATCTCCCCCAAAAGTAAGTATATGCTCTCCTTATAAATATATATGGACATAGAGAGAGAGACTAAGACACAGGACGCCTCTGGATCACTACCTTGTCGTGTTGAAGGGGCTTGTTACCTCAATGAAGCTGTGAGCTATATCATGAAGGGTCAACCAAGATGGGCAGGTCATTTTAGAGAGGTCAGACAAAATGCAGTCCACTGGAGTAAGAACTGGCAACCCACTCCAATATCTTGCCATGAAAATCATATGGATAAAAAACAATCGGAAACACAGATAGATTTACCTGGCTTGCTGCATCCATGTGGTCACTGAGAGTAAGACACTGAAGGATAGAACAACAAAAGCAAGATACATAGAGGCATATGGACTCACCAGAGCTCTGCAGCTGCTTCTGTCTGGTATAGGCCAGGGTGGTGGCAGACAGGTCACAAGCTTGGTGTGTGGAACAGGGTAGTCAGGATCAATAAGACCACCAGAGAATTGAGAAAAATTAAGCTTTACATGCAGTTCCCTCTATCTGCATTCACTGTGAGCTGGGAGTTTGTTTGTTTTTTTCAATAAACTTTATTGAGATTGCACCAATGTATTCACTTCCGGGAGACTGTGAGAGCTGCAGTCCCCTGTATGATACAGAACTTTTCCCTCCCAGCCATTCTGATTGGATGATGCTGCGCTTGACAGACAGGTTCAGCTCTATGTGTTATAGCACAGTTTGGCCATAGACCGTGATCTGTATTACTAGGCAAGTCATCAGCAGGGTCTAGATGTGATAAGTCAGTATGTTTAATTGCAGCACAGAGGGTTTTGAAATTTAAAGTGACAGCAGCAGCTTTTAAAAAAACAGAATATTGAACATGATAAAAGGGGGGGATTAAGTCAGTGCATTCAATTTGGGAGGGAAGTTGCCCATTTATCCCTACACACCAGCCGCCCCTGAATAAAGGTTTAATACACAAAAAGTCCAATTTGTGATACAGGGGGAATCAACATTCCCTTGAAGGCCTTATAAGAATATGACTGGTGATAACGTGAATTGATTGATAGCAAAACTCTTAATGGTTGTTCACCAAATGATAATGGGTGTACATCTTGGCACATGGCCACCAGCAATGGCGTGGGACTTTTCAGGATGGGGGTAGCAGAGATCGAGGTGAGTTGGCTGACGCTCCATGTGCCTCTGCACAGCCTCCATGTGTTTTTGTGGCCCATCCTGAGTCATTAGTGTGGTGTATGTTCCCCTTGTCCCCTTCTGGATTGCCAAGGAGTGGTGGTGAAGGGGCTTGTGTACCTCAATGAAGCTGTGAGCTATACCATGTAGGGCCACTGTAGGTGGACAGATCATAACAGAGAGGTCAGACAAATCACAGTCCATTAAAGAAGGAACTGGCAAACTACTGCAGTATCTCTGGCATGCAAACCTTCTGGATAAGCACAGACAGAGACATAAATAAGTTTGCTGCAGTCCATAGGGTCATAGAGAGTCGGACACAACAGAGGGACTGAACAACCAAATGTGAAATGTTCCCTTGGTACTTGATATATGCCACGTGGTGGTATCATTTGTGGTAACTATTTGTTTTCCCAATGTAGATGTGATGAGTGAGATGTTTATAAGATGAATTTTGTATTTTTTGGGTCTACATTAGAACCTCTGTGAGTGAGAAAGGGTTAATATGTCAGCAATTTCCATGTGTTTGTATTGCAATTTAATCAGGGAGTGTGTCTTTAACAGCTTTCGGCATCTTGCAGCATGACTTTTCATATTGGCATATGCATGACCATTACAGCCTATGAGGAAATTCTTTTATTTTATTTCAATATTTTGAGTTTGAATTGGAAATTGTTGTGCAAGAAATTGTAATGCCTTTCATTGCTTTCCCGTTTTTTTTAAAGTCCATTTGTGTGTTTTAATTGTTTTTTGCAGTGTTCCAAAATAGTCTGTAACCATTTGCGGGTCCTATTTGGAACCCCTAAGCTTTGGGCTGACATTTGCCGTTAGCGGCCTTGACTGCGGGTGCAGTCTTGAGCGACTTTTGCAATTGAATAGCGATTTGCGATTTTAAGCGATTGGAACTCTTGCGGCCGTGAAAGATCAAAGTTCCGGGTTTAACAACCACAAGGTTTTTAAGCTTGTAACCCGTTCTGAGCTCGCAAACAAAACGCCAATTTAATGAGGCTCAGTGTCTGTACCCAGTCTGTAATTTTTCTTTTATTTGTCTCGCTGTATCAAGCTTGAATATCACATGTTTTTATTCATAATAGGGATGCATTGAAAAGCCTCGGTGGCATATGGGTTTATAAAATTAACGTTTGATTGTAGCCTAGCATGCACCATAAAAAAAGTTTGATCGTAGCCTAGCATGAACCATAAAAAAAGTTTGATTGTAGCCTAGCATGCACCATAAAAAGTTTTATATGTACTGTCTCTTTTTTGTGTTTTCTTTCTGCAAGGTATTCATTTTTAAAAAATGATATAGAATAATTTGTGATATTGTATATAATAAAATTCTGTTTAAAGCAGTAACACCACCAATACAGCTTGGCTTTAGCAAAGTCTACCTACTAGTTCATGCTTCCTGAACCTGAGAAAAGAATAATTGCCATTCTTAAGAGTATTTTCCATTACAATATCATAACATAAGAACTTTATATTTCACAAAGTGGCTGCCCTAACTTTTATCTGCTGAAGGGAAAATTCCTATTTTCCTTTCCTTAAAGTGTGACCTCCTGTAAGTGTGTATTTTCCTTGACAACATCTTTCTGACTTTTGACTGTATATAATTGAATGTATAATATGTAGTCCAGAATGTTATATTTTTTTTGTTGCCCGTAACTTACCTAATAAGTTGGATGTCTTTTCTTGTATATTGAGAAAAAAAATCAACACTAAGATACAGTTTTCTGCTTTTAAATAACAGGCTAAGTACTGTACTAGCTTTATTCCACATTTATATCTTCAAGTTTGATAGGTAGGAAGGGAATATATTGGCATATAATTCATAAATGTTTTTGATTAAAAATCAATCAAATGCAACAATTTATTTTTAGAGGCTGTAAAATGAAACAATAAGCTAGAGGTAACATTTACTAAATGATATACAACCCTAGCAAAAAGCCAAAATTTTAATATTCTCCAAGCTATTAATGGTAGCTTTGTAATAGCTGCCATTCAATCTGTCAGTTTGAAATATAGCACATCACTATCCTCAAGTACAACCTTTATCATTTCTATGCAACTCTAAATACATCCCTTTATCTATTACCTTGAAGTGTGGACTTTGCAGGTTAAATTTAACCTTCACTCGTGTCTTGAAATGACATATAACAAGGTATCTGTAAATATACAAATCATATCTGACGGTCAAAGTCATAACAAAAGTTATACAAAATTGCAAATCTTAGCAAAGAGTTGCACAGAAAATCCAGTTAAACAGAAAAAATTGATAAAAGCTGTAAGAAAATAGAATAAATTTAAATATATATGCAATCGACTGAAAAATTAGCAGTGTAAAAGCATTCTACTTAGTGATTTGTGCCAGCTCCTTAAATAACATCAGTGTTATCAAGGTCTTCCTTCACTATGTCAGATATTTAAAGGAATATGAAAAACATGTTTGTTGCACCTGAAAGAGGGCTTTTGTTAATGTTTCACAATGTGCTTATTTTTTAAGTAAAGGTCCTGGAGCAGAATAAAATGTTTTGGACATATACCAGGGAAAACCCGATTAATGCTACCCCTTTTAGTGCTGATTAGCTATGGCACTGTTTTCACTGTAATTCCATGCCTTGTCCTAAACCCTATCATCTGTGTTTTGGCCTCTAAACCCTACTGAATGCTCTTCTTCACAATAAAGCTGTTTTTTCTTCACAGGACCTTGTTTAGTGCTCAGAATAGCGTCACAGCACTAACGAGAGCCACAAGAAACCAATTCCTACTTCCAACATCCATAGAAAATGTTCATTGTTCCCTTGTTTTTCATCATGTGGTTGTTAATTGTTAATTGTCTAATAAAATCTAAATTAATTGTATTTTTTGTACTGTTTTACAAAACATGAGTGAGCACAAGGACGACTAGGGCAAGTAGTAGAGCAAGAGCATTCCTTTGTATGTCAAGATGTAGGTGCAGGACCACCAAGTGGACATTGGAGCAGATTTGAAGTTGTCAACCTCCACAATCCGCACAATTCTGATGAACAAAGAAAAGATCAAATCTTTAGCAACCTGCTCCAGATGCTATTCTCTGGAGTAGATGGAGAAGTGGTTGTCCATCTGGATTGACAATTAACTTGAGCAATAAAAAGTGCTTTCAATCGAGTTCCTCAGCAAGAATTTGCCTTCTATCCATGATCTGATGGATGATTTAGTGGCAAATGATCTGGACTGTGAGAGGAGCAGACATTTGAGCAATATTGGAGCAACGCCTTGCTACCAAAAACTGCTGGATGGGCGCAGAAAGCAGAGACAGATGTCCCTGGTCCAGTTTGTCACAAAAAAAGTTTGGAGGATGAGCCTGTAGCTTCCACATTTACCAGTTAAAATGGACTGTGTTTAGTGTGCTGTTTCTTTATATTTTATTTGAAAAAAAAAGGCTATTTTTCACTTGTTATGTTTTTCAGTTTCTTTAAATTCATATAACGTTAAAAGTTTGAAAATTCTATTGGTGTTGTGCATTTTTTTCAAAGATTCCAACTATATCCATATCTTTCCTGTATCAAAATGACCCAGTTTAGCGTTCTTTTGCTTAACACTCCTATTGCCCAGAACATACTCACTGTTCACACAGGCACTTCCTTTTAGTTTAAAAATAAATTAAACCTTTTTACTTAGTAATTTTTGTGCAAACAGCATTTTATCTTTAAAACATGCACTTTTAAGTGTATAATTTAATAACATTTTGTTCTGTGGACCTTTAAGGTTAGAAAAAAATCAATACCTAGCTTGTTCTGTTGACTTAATAATCTGTTCAGTTCCTTTACACAAATGAAAAATATTCTGTAGTAAATCCCAGTTATTCCCATGCCCAAAAAAAAACAGTCTTGCCCAAAAATACATGCCAGTTTAGCTTTATTCGAGTATATACTTCAGTCTTCTTGGGCCTTATTGAGGTATAGGTGCTTTACCTAACCTCACTCAGGGCCTCATTCTATTATCGGCCGTAAATTGGCCGTAAGGCCTGCGATTCCTTGCGGGTGGTTCAGTTAACTCGCGATTCTATTATACGGCCCTGCAAGGATCTCCTTTTACGGCCGGCCCAATATCTTGGAACCGGCCGTAATCTCAGAAATATAAAACTCAAAAATAAATTCAAGCCTGCACTGTACAGCTCTGTAAATGCTAGGGATCATATCTGGGGGACATGAGGAATTAAAAGGAACCCACTCTCAAGCTTGCACATCAGCCCAAACCCCGAGTTCAAATTAAACTGTTTATTTTCCGGCTGCGGCTTGTGGGCGGGTCTGAAGTGCTCCAAGCACTCTGGACTTTTTACATGGATATTTTACGGATATTAAAAATAAAATATTTTACGGATTTGAGTATAGGATAATTATGTGCTATTTTTTCTAACACCTAAAATCCCTTTATAGTCTTCTCAAAGTGCAGGATGGCTTTATTTGAGCTATTTTATGTGCTTAATTGGTGCTAGCGGGACCTCTTTCCTGCAAGTAAGCAGCGGCTCGCTTTTTAGCCTTGCAGAGAGGTTTCCCGGAGCAAATTGAATTGCAAAAAACTCTTGCGGCCGTTTTAGATCTAAGGCTTTCCTTTGGCGCGAAGTGGCCGCAAGAGATAGCAAGGCACCCGGCCGCAAGCCTGCCGGAGCCTCCGGCCGTAAGGGAAGCTAGAATAGCCGAATAGCTTGCGGCCGGTCCTTGCGGCCCCGCAACGGCATGCGGTCCGCTATTAGAATGAGGCCCCATAGTAAGCAAGTAGTCCTTATCCTGCATTTATGTGTGTACCTTTGAGTTATCAAGACCTAGATATCACGTATGTGTGATATATATGCCAGAGATATTTTACAGTTCCAAAATAAGGTTTTATTATCATTATTTCTCAATTGAGGCGTCCTAATTATTAACTTGGATGGAGCAGGTCATGCGTATCATGACCATACTGTATTTTTTGAAAGCATCCTGGTAAATGTTTCTTTTTGTTTACTTTGGATATATCTTTTCGAGTTGCAGTGAAAGAAATGTGGACAGATTATGTGGAAGATTATTTTTGTGAAATTTTTCTGAACTGAGTCTGTGTTGCAGGATATTTTGCTTGGACTTTTTAACATTTATAAACCCTATTTTGATAGATCATGACTAAGGGTGGTAAGGTTTTACTGAGGACTAGAGCTTTAACATTTGTAATGACTGCTATGTATTTATAGACAGTTTCACCAATCCAGCTGCTTATGTATTTATGCCAAATTGCAGTTTGCATCATGTCAACATGCAAGATGCACTTTAGGAGACACATTTTCATACTAGGAATGACTACAATTGGCTAGTGTGGTCAGTGCAAAAAGGTAGATAGAGGTAGTAGTGGTCAGTTACTGAAAATCAAGGCAGATATAGGTATATCTTCAAGACTGGAGTCACAAAGAGAAAGTCAGGGAAGGAAGCATTCAAAGCCGAATTGTAAGATACAAACACAGAAGTTGTATATGGAAAGTTTAGGAAAAGGGGAAGCTACTAAAGTCAGAGTAGGGACATCTTGGTAATTTAAGATGGGTCACGCAGGTTGTATACCCAGGTTCATGTAAGGTCCACACATCTTCTTAGAGCTAGCGATGCTTACTCTCTCAAGAAATAAAAGCCTTTTATCAACAGTGAGCAGGTATAGGCATGACAGGAATTGCCACACATGGACTATCTTTTTTTAACTAATGAAGACATTGCATTTTACTGTGATACTGATTATGTAAAACAAATGCAGATTAATGTGCCACAGGGCATAACACTCTCGATTTTGACCAAATAGTGGAAAAAGGGGGTGAGGATTTATATATGATCTTAATTAATTGTGAATTAAAAAACACTGAAATTTAAAACATTTTTTAAAAGAAAATGATTGATGACTGACTTCTGGTTGCAATGTAATTATTTAGTCACTTAATGATATTGACATATTTCAGTCACATACCTTCAAGTAAAAATGGCTCAGCTGGTGTAAATAGAACAAACTGTTCAACTCACATGTACAGTGAAGATGCACATAATCTAGATAGTCACAAAAAATTGAGGGATGGCTAGTACTTAGGCCATTTTAATCAGAAGTCCTTCATCAATCATTTTATTTTTAGAAATTTGTTTTAATTTCTGTGTTTTTTCATTCACAATTAATAAAGATAATATATAAATCCTCAACCCCTTTTTCCACTATTATTATTTTGAAAAAAAAAATGTTGAATTTCAAAATGTTGAAGGTATGAGGATAGTCAGTTAAAAGTAAGTTAAAATGTGTTGATTTAGAGCCTAGTATACAGGTAGAAATTTCATATCTGCAAATTGCCATACTGACAAAAAATGTGAAATTGAATTTTTTCCAAATGATTTTCCTGTTGTAGAAAATTGTGATGTTTCCAACATAAAACATGATAATTATGAGGTTATTCTGGTTCTTGCCTCATAAAAGCAAAGGAAAGCAATTGTATGTAACTGTATATAAATCAATGTAATTTAAATTAGTGTTGTACAGAGCTTGGGTACAGTTTGATATTATTTACGTTAAATGTTTTGTTCCAGGCATGGGTATCCATTCGTTTTACCATATTTTTTATGGTATTCAATGACAATGTTTAATACTAATGTCTCAGGTACAGTATCAGGAAGAAATACAATATAACAGAAGTTTAGTTTTCTTTTCATGTCATGTAATGTTTGTTTAGTTTTCACTTGTAATGTGCATATCAAACTATTTATTTTACTTGCATATATGTTTTTGATTAATAATAAAAATATGTCTAGAGTTACATTTTTTGTTGGCTTTTTTTGTTTCGCTGCAGTCCTTTTAAATGGTAAATACTGATATACTACAAGTTATTTATCTTAGGTGCATGATACAAGTGAGCTAAACACGTCAGAGTGGGTCAGCTGAAGGACAAACTACAATGTCTTTGTTTTTAGATTAAGTATTTTATATTCATATAATCCTCAGGATAACAGGTAATTTCAGCATGGACCCCCATGGCAACTATTCTTTGGGAAGCCAGCTGTATTGAATAAGCATGCAGTCCTAAAATTTACATCATGCATTTAAAGTACAACAGCATAATGTAAAAATATATATATTATTGAAAAGTATAGGTCTGTCTAAGAGCATAGTTTGCAAAAACTGGAGGATGCATGACACTCTGGTGGAAGCTGTTTGTGTGTGAGGGTTGTTACATTTCTAAAGAGCTATGGTTGCATGGAGTGATGCAAGGTGTTTGCTTTAAGGCCTTTGAGGATGATTTGTGAAATATTATGAAACAAATGGTCTGGACTTCTGCCTGGTCCCTCAAATCTGCACCCTCTATTACAGGTGAGAAAGAAGAGTAGTTCATTAGAAGTCATCAGCTTCATATTCAAGTGGAGGCAGAACATCAAATCAAGTTAAAATTGCAGAGATGCTCTGAGGTAGGTTTGACAGTGTTTTGTGTTTTCAAAACTGATAAAAGAAATGTTTACATTAATCTGACCAAAGATATATGGAAATTACATTGATCCTGTCCATAGAAAGTCCTAATTCAGCAATGAGAGAGTAAAGCAACCACCAGATTTGTATAAATTGCACATGCAGTTATATAGAATGCAGCCCATAGGATATACAAATGTAAGTACCATCTTGAGTTCATCCCAGCAAGCCTCCATTCAGGAAGGAATTAGACAGTGGAATAACTTTGGATGGACTCAGAAGGGAAAATAAGTCTAGCTACATGAAACAATTGAAACAAAAAGGGTGGTGAAAATAGATTAGGTGAAGGGTTAATAGAGAAGAGAAGGAGTTGAGGGGATGCAGTATGTAAGAGTAGTTTACATAGGCCATGGAAACTGACTTAGAGGCATAACTGGAGAACTGTGAGCTGTGTTTAATTATAAGATAAACATGACATAAAATGTGAAATCTCTAAGAATCTCCCCAGATATCTATGGTGGCTGGTGGTCCAGAACTGTGGACATCATCAGTTGAGTTCCTTCAATTTTTACAAGACTAATGCAATAACAATAAGTCACAATTTGAAGTTGTAAGATTTAGGGTAATTTGAGAACTTATTCTTTACAGAACAGGTAGTAGACAAGTGAAATGGCCTAGTACAAGTGGTAATGTCAAACACAGTTAATGAATTTAAGCATGCATGGGATAAGCAGTAGGTCATTCTGAGGTGTAATTAAGCCACTTTTTAAGTAGAAAGAATGGACATACTTAAATCTATGTTTCTATTAGCATTCATAACACTGTCAGATAAAGGCTATTGGTGTGAATCATAAAGTTTGACTGACAAAATAAATAAAAACATTTAAATGTATGTTTACTATAATAGAAAGTAGCATTTACTATAGTTACAATAATAAAAAATAGCAGCTGCTGTCTGTTCTGTAAATCCTTTCCTACCTATGTTGTTGGCATGTTATCTTACCATTAGAATGTTATGACCCATACTTTTTTTTATAATAGTTCATTAACCCACAGGGTCACTACTCCATAATATACAGTACTAGCGACTTGCCCGTAAAAAAAAGGACGGCAATACAATTGTAAGGCAGGTAATACCGTTTGCCACACAATGTAAGGCTTTTATTCCTCTGAGTACCTTCGGTGCTCATTGCGAGCCTCTCCCCTCATGTACTTTTGGTCATCTGAGCACCTTCGGTGCACATTGCAAGCCCCTCACTGAGCACCCTCGGCACTCATTGCGGGCCTCGCCCCTTGTGTACATTTGCTCCTCTGAGCACCCTCAGCTCTCATTGTGAGCTCTGCGCTGAGAGCCACTTTTTAATATAAATCTATGTTTTTGTAATAATTAATTAATTAATTAATTAAATAATAAGTTATTATACTTTACCTATTTGTAATTAATATATCCAGCAATCAATATGCTGAAGAGCTAACAATCGCTGTTGTTTTTCCTGCAGCATACTATGTACATTTGGACTGTTGGGGACATCAGTAGAAACTGTCAGCAATGTGTGAAGTGTGCAGTGTAAATAGGCTGTGTGTAAAGCGGCATTTTAGAATGGTAATGTTATTAGTTGTAAGTTAGTGTTGTAAAATGGCGGTGATTGTGTATGTGTTACGCGGTTGTGGATCATTTTTCCGTCCTTCCTAATAGTGTATTATGTACTTTCCTGGGTAAAAGTCGTATGTGCCTGGCGGTGTTTTGCTTGCTTAGGGGTCGTGTAGCCTAGTTTTTTTTCTGGTGGCCATTTTCTCTCTCGCTTAAGCGATTTTCGAGAGGAGAAACCTAAATTCGTGTGCAACCTCACTCCCAGATGTCCTGGCTGTCCTCCCGTGCTGTGTGTGATGTTTTTGGTGTTTTTTTTGTAATTTTTAGTGGGTTTTTTATTCGCTGTTCGGCCGTTAACTTGGTATTTTTTGCGGGTCATATTTTATTTTCTGTAAGTGGCGGTTACCTTTTCAAAGTGTTATGGGCTGTAATTTTTGCAGGCAATTGTTTTAAAGTGCTTCGGGTCTCGCACTGTGAATTGTGTATTTGAGTTTTCTGTTTATCCGTAGTCCCGCGGGTCGAATGTATGATGCTTAAGTCGTGCGGGGTTGTAAGGATGAGAGCCTATGGAGCTCATCTCCACCAGCGCAGTGAGTGCCTTCGGCAAGCCCAAGCTGCTGAGAACTATATATGTGATGTCATGAGATATACAACCTGTTCTTTGAGTTGCACAGTGTGCAAATTAGTAGCACAGTCTGCTATATAGCTACAGTGGTGGTCGAGAGTGACATAAGTTATTCTTCAGTTACGATTCCTTAATAGTAGCTTAAGTTATACTTCAGTTAGTATTCCTTCTCCACACTTATTGAGCACAGTGTTAGCAGTGTGCTACAAATTAGCAGTGTGCTACTCAGACAAAAGGAATTATATCACAACAATATATTTAAAGGATATGTCATATAACATTTCCAATATATGAAAACCTTAAATGCCTGTTTTGTGCTAGTGAAATGTGAAAAAATCTGTAAATTAAGATACAGGCTTAAATAAATATTTATCAAACCTATATGTGTTTTGGAAGCAAAAGAAAAATGCAGACAGTGAAATATATATGCAGCATATCAAAACTCTTGGCTGTGTAGCCCCCAAACCAAGTGTAGTTAGCTTTATTATTGAGGCATTGTTTTATGAGTCATATCTTGAACTTTCAGTTTGATTTTATTGACAGTAATAAACAATATTACAGTACTGGAAGTCTTTGCTCTGTTCATTCTTGCGCTCCATAAATGCTTTTTCAGAGTACTGTTGCAAGCATTTATTACTTGTAGGTGGGACATAGATAAAAGGCTCTGTTGAAGAGCACCAATAAGCTGGGAGGTTTTAGAGATTTAACATTTTATTTGTAATTTGTTGAATGAGGAGTATGAAAAGGTACTGCCATCTTTACTGATCTCTCAAACTTTAGAACTGGTCAACAAAATGTTACTTTTTTTTATCTGAGAAGTCAAATTAGGTGAACTTTGTAGTATTATTTTGTGCTGAACACAAATATCTTTTCACTATGCACTTCTTTGTAGTTGTCTCCCTTATGATTCCCTAAGAAATTCTGGAAAACACTCTTGAAAGATTTCGTACAGACTTTTCAGCCTGGTTTAACTGACAATCAAAGTTCTCATCTTTAATCTGTTGTCTTATTTGAGGTCCTACAAAGACCCCTCTTTGAACATTGCATCACTGACCCTTGAAAAAAAAAATTCTTAAAATATGTCAATCCAGACCCACTTTAATGTATTGCTTTGACAAAGCTCTTCATAAGAGCAAGCTTTATATGGAGTGGTGATAGATATATTTTTTCTGGATCAACGCGTGATGTATTGACAACATTCTTCTGTCCCGGAGTTAGTGATGTTCGTTTTGGCCATTGTTTCTAAGTTTAATGATTTATTTGGTCTCTGCAGTCCCATTCACAAAGAAAACAGCTGTACTATGTTTGACCAAGTTGTAGTTCAAGCAAAAGAGCGACTACTTTCAAGTCACCACAGATATTCCATTTGTATTCTTCATATTTGATTTTTTCAAGCACGAGTTTCATGCTCTCATATGTTTTTTTTATAATGGCAGCATGCGCTATTTGTGAAGAAGCACAGCTTTCAAGCTAACTTTAGAAGAATCAATAAATGAATGCCAATCCTCTGTTTTGTACTCGTGACCAAATGCTTCCATGACAGAATAAACATTGTTGCAAAAAAACTCTCTATGGAGAACCTTATGGAGAAGATTCAAGGCTTTCAACCTGGAGCCTATAAGTTCTGCTTGCATTTTAGGTTCAAATCTCGGACAAGGTAATTGAGATCTCCATGGGTAAGGAAATGTGGTTGTGACGATGAACAGGAAGCCTCAAAAGCTTGATCAAGCCTTACATAATCACCACCATGCTCTACAGGATCTTTTTTCTTGTTCATCATTACTAAGTATTACTTCTTCTGGAGGCGTTGGCACAGGCAATTCTTCACTATGCAGTACTGGCCTGATGGCAGATGTTAAATTCGGATATGTCACAGTGAGCTTTGATTTAGAACTGATGCATGAAATGTTTGTAAGACAAAGTAATAATCTATGAAGTGATATTTTTGTTCTCGCCAAATCATAGGAACAGCAAAATTCATGTCCCGAAAACTCTGTGACCAACTTGTGAGAAGTCTATCACAGGTACGACCACAAAAATGAGAAGAATTTGTAAAAAACACTGATTCAAATTAATACTAAATACTTTACCCCTCTAAATACCTCCCCCTCTCCCTTTCCCCTCACTTACCTGCTTCTGCTCCAGCCTCCGCTCCTTTCGGCGTCTTGACCCGGCCAATGCTAATGGCATAACGTGCATGTGATGTCACGTCATTAGCATATACCGGGTGCCGGCAAAGGGAGAGGGGGAGGTATTTAGACGGGTAATGTGAGGAGGGGGGTTTAGAATGAGGAGGGTGGTTGAGGATGAGGAGGGAGGTTGAGGTTGAAGATGGGGGTTGAGGATGAGGATGGGGGTTGAGGATGAGGATGGGGGGTTGAGGTTGAGGAGGGACGTTGAGGAGAGGGTTGAGGATCAGGAGGGGTTTTGAGGATGAGGAGGGGTTTTGAGGATGAGAAGGGGGCTTGAGGAGGGAGGTTGAGGATGAGGAGGGAGGTTGAGGATGAGCAGGGGGGTTGAGGAGGGAGGTTGAGGATGAGGAGGAGGTTGAGGATGAGGAGGGGGGTTGATGAGGGAGGTTGAGGATGAGGAGGGAGGTTGAGGATGTGGAGGGAGGTTGAGGATGAGGAGGGAGGTTGAGGATGAGGAGGGGGGTGGAGGAGGGAGGTTGAGGATCAGGAGGGAGGTTGAGGATGAGGAGGGAGGATAAGGAGGGGGTTGAGGATGAGGAGGGGGGTTTAGGAGGGAGGTTTAGGATGAGGAGGGAGGTTGAGGATGAGGAGGGGGGTTCGAGGAGGGAGGTTGAGGATGAGGAGGGACGGATGGAGTAGGGGCTGAGATGAGGAGGGGTTTTTAGGAGGGAGGTTGACGATGAGGAGGGAGGTTGAGGATGAGGAGGGGGGTTGAGGAGGGAGGTTGAGGAGGGAGGTTGAGGAAGAGGAGGGAGGATGAGGAGGGAGGATGAGGAGTGAGGAGGGGGGTTGAGGAGGGAGGTTGAGGATGAGGAGGGAGGTTGAGGATGAGGAGGGAGGATGAGGAGGGGGTTGAGGAGGGGGTTGAGGATAAGGAGGGGGGTTGAGGAGGGAGGTTGAGGATGAGGATGAAGGTTGAGGATGAGGAGGGGGATGAGGAGGGGGTTGAGGAGGGAGGTTGAGGATGAGGAGGGTGATAAGGGAGGGGGAAGAGACACAGGGGAGGGAGAGGGGTGAAGAGACACAGGGGAGGGAGAGGGGAGAAAAGACACAGGGGGCAGCACATTTCCCACCCTCGGCTTATACTCGAGTCACTCATTTTTCCCAGTATTTTGTGGTAAAATAGGTGCCTCGCTTATACTCGGTTTGGCTTATACTCGAGTATATACGGTATATAATATATATATATATATATATATATATATATATAAATATAATTAATGTTGAGAGGAGCGCGTTTGCACAATGTATTTTTAGAACAGGTGGGAAGGTGTCATATGTGTATGCCAACTTATTATGTATATATTTGCATTTGCATTTCCCTTCTCATCTTCCCAGAATGCAGTGCAATAACTGGTTTTCTTGGAATTCTGGAAGCAGGTTTTTTCAACTTGTTTTAGACATTCAAATGTGAACACAGATGTACTATTTATTTAATGTACGGTGGAGGGCTTCTATCGCTCTTTTGTCCATGATATATATTAAATGAATGTTGTGAGTGAACTACCTACTCACAAAGTCCAACAAACAAAGCTGAGATCCCGCCTACACGCTGATGATAGCCAGTAAGTTACAAACAGTATTGTTTCTTTGAAGGATTTCAGCTTGTGTATAATCCAACCTTGGCTTTTGCATAAAAGGCATGATCGAAATGGCTATTGATTTGCAGAGCGATTCATTTTTGGACAATTAGCATGTCCCTGCCTCAGGCTTCCCAGAATGTACGGTGTAATAACTGTTTTTTTTGGAATTCTGAGCTGGAATCAGGTTTTTTAACTTGTTTTAGACATTCAAATGTGAACACAGATTTACTATTTATTTACTATGCTACATTATGTATGTGTATATATATATATATATATATATATATATATATATATAGTCAAAACTTTCACTAGCTCTCTAGTGGCCAAATCTGATTAAGCATGCATGATTAAGTTTAATTTAGCAATATTGTGTCCCCCATTCATTTAATCTATGGGGGGGGGTTGTCCCCCTCATCCACCCCCCAGTTCCTATGCCCCTGGGCACATGGTTAATATTTTAGGTGCCATGGGGGTCTAAATGGAACCCCATGGTTCTGTAGAAGGGCAATTGGGAAATAGGGATCAGGTGTGAACTGGGAAGGGGGCAATCAGGAGTGAGATACTTGCAAAATTATATCTGAAAACCAGAAAGATAGTTAGTGTGCAGATAAACTGAAAAAAAAATTTATCACAAATACTAGGTGATGAACACCATTTTAATAAATGCATTAATTGTTAGAAAACATATTAAAAGGGGTTTGATAGGAGATTTCTTTATAATTAATGAATGAGACTTTGCTTTTTGTTATAATATACTAGCGACTTGCCCGTCAAAAAATGACGGCAATGTGATGTATATGTTTGTCAAGTTGTTTAGTTATTAACATATATTTTTGACACTTGTAAGTATTTTAATATGAACGTGTATTTTGTAAAATGTTGATGTAATGGTTTTTTTAAAATGTAATTAGTATCTGAAGAATTGTTAACTTTAATATACATTGAATGAATAGGAAAGCAAAAAGTAAAAACCCTTCTTTAAACGTTGCGAATTTTAACATGAATTTTAAACTATATGTAAGCAATAACCGTGAAACTATATATTTTTAAACTTGAACTTTATTTTTTATGTAAGTTTAGAAGTTAACAAAACATTTGTATAATTTTGAACATTATAAACAGGAACATAGTGAATACATTTTGTACCTAATTTTTTATTAAAATTATTAACATTTGAATGTAAAAACAATTGACATTTAAATTAATCAGTATTAAAATTCAATTTCTATCACAATAATTGTTAACTTGAATATACATTGAATGTAGAGGAAGGCATACAGTAAAACTCTTCTTAAAACGTACGTAATTAAAGTAATTTATTACTGAGCACATAAACTGGCGATAAACATTAATGTAGGTAGTAATCTTAAGATAACAGACAATATTTACATTGTGACTTAAAAGGTGCTTGACCTGTTAACATCCACTTTGTAATCTGTTGAATGAAATAACTTGAAAATATATTTTTTAAACTTGTAACATTAGAAACATTAACATAGTGACTTAACATTTTAACATAATTTTTACTAACAATGCAAGGCAAGTATTTTGTGAGGCAAATCATTCATAAACATGACTTCCATTAATTATGACTGAATTAAACAACCAATTTTTATGTATTTTGCAATGCTTTAAAAAAAATCTTGGCATCGTTAATTTGTATCCTTCAAAGTTATAGTACTTCATAGTAGACAATGTTTTTAGTAAAAATACGTCCATCTTCTAATAAATCACCTTGACTTTCATTGTTTTCAATGTAAACTTTAATAGCCTGTGGATTTTGCACCGTGACAACGCAACGTACAATTGACCATGTGCAAAAAACTGGTTCTTCCAAGAAAATACCCACAGATTTTGAAAGTTTGACCTTGTGATTTATTAATGGTCATGGCAAATGCCATAATAATGGGAAATTGTCTTCTTTGAAGTATAAAGGGAGACTACTTTCACTTGGTGCTAAATCTATTCTTGGTATGAAAACTCTCTCTCCTTTATGGGTCCCAGTTAAAATTTCAGCATCTATAAAAATGGTCCTTTAATTGTTGAACAATTAATCTTGTGCCATTGCATAGGCCTTTTTTGGGGTTCATATTTCGCAAGTAACATGATAATTGCACCTTTCTTTAGCTGCAAAATATGTGGTGGCATTCCAGAAGGAGTTAAAGAGTTTATGAATTCAGTTGAAAAGTTAGCCTGACTTTCATTGTCATCAGCAAGTACAGAATCAGCACTGTGATAATTTCTTTGTGGTGCATAAATTTTTTTTTAAGATTTTATTATTGAGGATTAATGCATCTTTATTTTTTACACGTCAGTATGACTTGGTTGGCAAGCTCGGAATATTCTCGTTATTTATGCTCCCTTCAAATATAGCCGATATAATATCTTGTTGACAAATCATATGAGGTGGGATCTCTACAGTGTCATCAGGTAAATGTAGTATTTTTTCTGTTCTCCCTTCTCCAATTTTAATAAGCCAATCATTGAAATCAGTTTGGCCTTCTGATCTCATATTTTGTTGCAGTTGAAGATGGGTAAAATGTTTCCATACTATACTTGACTTTATACATGTTTCGATAATGTCAGTTCGATTTCCATGTACAACGACAGGTAATGTTTGTCTGAAATCGCCACCCAACAACATTACCTTTCCACCAAATGGAAAAGTATTCTCCATGACTTCACGAAGCAAACGGTCAATACATTGGAGAGCATAGCATGACATCATTGTGGCCTCATCTATTATAATTAATTTACATTTCTTCAATTTCTTTGCTTGTAAGGATGTCATGCGAATATCTGACACAGAATTTTCTAAAATAGGCACTGGCAGTTTAAATCCACTATGAACAGTTCTTCCACCTTCTAATAAAAGTGCAGCAATTCCAGTAGTGGCAAAACGCCATTGCTATTTTTCCTTGGGCTCGTACTGAACTCATTAATAAATTGTACAAATATGTTTTTCCTGATCCGCCAGGTCCATCAAGATAGAAATAACGCTCTGTCACCATGTCATCATCTATAGCATTTTTAATGGCATGAAATGCTTGCAATTGTAGTGTATTTAAAGTTGCAAGTCTTTCTTCTGTTCTTTCTGCTTGTAGTTGAATGTCATAGTCTTCAAAGTTAATGTCATCTATAAGACCTGGATCAGGCAAATTAAAACTTGCACAACTTAATCCATGAGTTAAAAAGACTTCTTGGATTTCCATTAACGCTTTTAAGTGTGCAATGGGTTCATTGTATCGTCGCATAAAGTCTTCAGCCATATTACTTTTAAAAGTCTCCCACAAAGCTAATGCATTTGGAGCATTTGAGAAGATACAAATAAAAGCAAATTGTTCTCTCATCTGTCGTGGCATTTGACATTGTGCTGCTTCTTCTAAACATCTTTCCCACTCTGTATCATCAGCGAGTAAGTTTCTATGTCTTGCAGCTAAATGGAAGGATTCATATACAATGTCATTAACAGTTCTTAAGTGTTCAAAACTTTGTGCTCCAGGAACATTTAAAAGTAATATCCGTAAGCAAAAACGTTCCACATCTCTTGGACTGACTGTGTAAATTCTTGGAATAATTTTATTGCCTCTGGTTTTTCTTGGTCTCCATAATCCATTCACAAAAACATAGTGATATGGAATTTCAATATATAAGTATTGTGTTGCTTCAGCATCAGTGGAATTTAATGCAAACATGCAGTTAGTGTAGTGTGACGATCTTCACTTTGGGCCAATGCATTCATTTCATTTCCAGCATGGAAATAGACTAAATGTCGTTGTGGCAAATGTACTGCTAACCTATATACTGCATGTGATCTATCATGCATTTCAAATTTTAAAAGCCGCCACATAGCTTCTGGCGCACTGACATAGCGAGCATCTACATGAGATGCAAGTTCATCATGTACTAACTCACTACTTCAGGGTTGTCTGCACTTTTGACGACTACAGTAGCTGCATCGTAACCTTTGTAAATATATTTGTAGACATATTTAATGGATTTGATGGAAGTGCAGGCTTCTACGTTGATGTGGGCGTTGTACTTCATGAGTAAATGTGGATTGTACGGTACTACATATCTATTGTCCACTTTTTTTCCACGAATAATGGCACTATCTCCTTCTCTTCTTTTATAAAATAGGCACTGGCAGTTTAAATCCACTATGAACAGTTCTTCCACCTTCTAATAAAAGTGCAGCAATTCCAGTAGTGGCAAACGCCATTGCTATTTTTCCTTGGGCTCGTACTGAACTCATTAATAAATTGTACAATATGTTTTCCTGATCCGCCAGGTCCATCAAGATAGAAATAACGCTCTGTCACCATGTCATCATCTATAGCATTTTTAATGGCATGAAATGCTTGCCAATTGTAGTGTATTTAAAGGTTGCAAGTCTTTCTTCTGTTCTTTCTGCTTGTAGTTGAATGTCATAGTCTTCAAAGTTAATGTCATCTATAAGACCTGGATCAGGCAAATTAAAACTTGCACAACTTAATCCATGAGTTAAAAAGACTTCTTGGATTTTCCATTAACGCTTTTAAGTGTGCAATGGGTTCATTGTATCGTCGCATAAGTCTTCAGCCATATTACTTTTAAAAGTCTCCCACAAAGCTAATGCATTTGGAGCATTTGAGAAGATACAAATAAAAGCAAATTGTTCTCTCATCTGTCGTGGCATTTGACATTGTGCTGCTTCTTCTAAACATCTTTCCCACTCTGTATCATCAGCGAGTAAGTTTCTATGTCTTGCAGCTAAATGGAAGGATTCATATACAATGTCATTAACCAGTTCTTAAGTGTTCAAAACTTTGTGCTCCAGGAACATTTAAAAGTAATATCCGTAAGCAAAAACGTTCCACATCTCTTGGACTGACTGTGTAAATTCTTGGAATAATTTTATTGCCTCTGGTTTTTCTTGGTCTCCATAATCCATTCACAAAAACATAGTGATATGGAATTTCAATATATAAGTATTGTGTTGCTTCAGCATCAGTGGAATTTAATGCAAACCATGCAGTTAGTGTAGTGTGACGATCTTCACTTTGGGCCAATGCATTCATTTCATTTCCAGCATGGAAATAGACTAAATGTCGTTGTGGCAAATGTACTGCTAACCTATATACTGCATGTGATCTATCACTGCATTTCAAATTTTAAAAGCCGCCACATAGCTTCTGGCGCACTGACATAGCGAGCATCTACATGAGATGCAAGTTCATCATGTACTAACCTCACTACTTTCAGGGTTGTCTGCACTTTTGACGACTACAGTAGCTGCATCGTAACCTTTGTAAATATATTTGTAGACATATTTAATGGATTTGATGGAAGTGCAGGCTTCTACGTTGATGTGGGCGTTGTACTTCATGAGTAAATGTGGATTGTACGGTACTACATATCTATTGTCCACTTTTTTTCCACGAATAATGGCACTATCTCCTTCTCTTCTTTTATAAAGTGGATATCCAATCACAATTGGCATAGGTTTTGTCTCTATAATCTTTTGGAAATTCTTTGGAACATTTATTATTTTCCATACATGGTGATTGTGGATTAAGGTCACCACAGGGTCCATGAATCATGCGATGAGTAACAATCTCATATAGTCTACCATATAGTTTCTGGATCTGTAGTTCAAGCAACAATGACTGCATCCACTTTGTCTGAAGTATCTAATTTATCTTTTTCTTGAAGTATTATTAGAAGATGTGCATGTGGAAGGCCTCTTTTTTGAAATTCAATGGTATATACATAAGCAAGACATTTGCCAAATAACTGATTTATAGTGAAGTCACGTATTAATTCATTTAATTTAATCTTAAAAACTCTGGCTACTAAATCTGGTCGATCTGAAGCAGTTTTGTCCAAGAAGTAGATTTAGTGTAATTTCTGGCCATTGTGGATTACATGTAAATGTCACAAATAGATCGGGTTTGCCAAATTTTGTCACAATAGCCATAGCATCATTGTATCTTTCTCTCATATTCCGAGGAGATCCTTGAAAGGAAGATGGTAAAATGATGGCTTTGCCAGCTGTCATGTCTCTGCTTGTAGCCACGTCAGCAACATAGTCCATGAGTCCAGAATATTGTTCTACACGGAGTTTATCTTGTTGATATTTGATAAAGTTTAAATTATTTTGCCTCAACTTGCAAATATGAACTCAATAATCCATTGTTGTGTTAGTTTCCCACCACATAAAATTGGATTAAATACATTGCGAATGGCAATTTGAGCTACTTTAAATTCAAGCATAGAAACATTATTTCGGATTCTGGCTTTAGCATTTGGGTAACTGGGAAGAGTTAATTTTGGTTGCCAACCTGCTTCTCCGTGTGGGAAAAAGATGGGATATGTCATTGGATCTAAATTTGGACTTAAGATACTCATATTAATAAACGGTTGGTCCTCATTTCTAGGATATATTCGAATGTCTCTTTGAAATGGTGGTTCTCCTTCATCATTGTGAAACACCATTGCAACCTCATTTGTTGTTGGCAAGTTATAACGACGTTTATCAGTATGTCTGTCTCTTTTAAGCACCATATTAACCTCGGCATTGTGTAATTGATGTGTTTGTGAATGAAGTAGTTGTTCATATTTCTACTTCTGCCAATTTTTTTATACGCTTTACTGTAGGGATTGTTGTCCATAATGTTATTTAGCTCTATGAAAACAGTGGGTAAGCATTTTTTATTTTCTTCCATCTGCATACGTTGGTCAACAGCTTCCATTGTATCTAGGACATATAGTTGAGCGAATTTTCTTTTATTTCCTTCCTCTGGATGTAAATGGGAAGTGCGATGATAAATTTGTCCTTGGACTTTAAAACAGTAAGGACCATGTCCTGGTACATTAGCAGCTAATGTTGCCCCCATGGATGCAAAGGATATGGCACTATTGTAGGATCTTATGTTTGTCTTAAAATTTTTGTAGTTTGGAAAAGTAGGTTCAGTCATAATATTTTGTAAATAAATAGGAAATTCTTTCCTTTCTGGAAGTTTGAACTTGCCTTTTTGACAACAACTAATAATTGTCCATCTCTGGGTCTCTCCTGTTTAAAATAATAAGCCTCACAAAACTGACATTGAGTAGTCATGTCCCCACAACTATGAACCTCTACTGCTAAAGACTTGAGTAGAAGGACAATTTGCAAAGCATATAGGATTTTGCCCTTTCATATTCATCAGGTGAAATGTCATATAATGTTTCAACAACAGGTTCTAAATGTTTTGTTTTTTTCGTTGCTTTTCTTGGTATATGTTGTATTGTTTGAGGTAAAATGTCATCTAATGTTTCATGAAACGGTTCTAAATGCTTTGTTTTCTTTGTTGCTTTTTTTTGGTATCTCTTGTCTTTTTTCTGGCAAAATGTCATCTGATGTTTGAGCAACAGGTTGTAAATGCTTTATTTTCTTTGTAGTTTTTTTTGACATATCTTTAATTTCTGCAAGTGACAGTCTTTTGCTTGCAATTCTTTTGCGTTCTTTTTCTCGTCGAATTTCCTTCTTCTCCGGTGTCTGCTGGCTGTCTGCTCTCTGTCGTCGTTCTCTAGCTTGGCGTCTTTTCTTTTCTTGTTTACTCTCATTATCAGCCATGTTAATCTGTAAAAAGAAAATAATGTACCATTAGTTTATTTTGAGATGTTAAGTTGTTTTTCATGACATATAGTTATCAATAGTGTGTTAACATTTTATAGTTAATCAATTTCAATGCGTTCAATTGAATAAAAGTCTAAATAAGGGCATGAGATAATTATTTAAAGACATTTTTATTTATTAAACATGTATCCAAAAGCAAGTGTTTCAGTAACTAAAAAGGTATTTAAAAAAGGTGTTATTTACTTATTTACAGCACTATTCAATTTGTCAAATGGCAATTAAATTAGGGTTTAGGACTGGAATGTTACAATGACAAATTGTATAGATTCTGTGTTTTTAGACTTTTTTGGACTATGCCAATTTATTTTTTAAGTTTACATTGAAGTTTGTTTTTATTGTTAAAGATTATTGGCCCTAAAAGACAAATAAGAGATAGATGATAGATATTACTTTTTATACTGTACCTTGGTTGAAGTTTGATTTCAAGCAAAATTCTTTGTTGGTCCTGTGTTGAAATCCTTCGTCCGATGGTCTGGTCCTGTGTTGAAAGTCCTCGTCCGATGGTGTAGTCCTCTGTTGAAAGTCCTCGTCCTCTGGTGTGGTCCTCAGTTCCAACTCCTGTTCCGATGTTCTTGACGCAGTATCTGTTATAAAATAAAAATGAAAATGTTATGTTATTTGAATGTCTTTGTATGAATGAAAAAATGGCATTATTTCTGTGTTTTTCTACAATCCTTTTTGGTGCGCCACAATTTTGGTATGCTTCTGTAGGCTATTTTCTAAGGCTTATAGGTGGTTAAACATTAAAGAAGAATATTAATTAATTTTTCTCTTTTTTTACTTGTTATACTGTACCTTGGTTGAAGTTTGATTTGAAGCAGAATCTTTGTTGGTCCTGTGTTGAAAGCCTTCGTCTGATGGTCTGGTCCTGTGTTGAAAGTCCTCGTCCAATCGTCTGGTCCTCTGTTGAAAGTCCTCGTCCGATGGTGTAGTCCTCTGTTGAAAGTCCTCGTCCAATGGTCTGGTCCTCTGTTGAAAGTCCTCGTCCGCTGGTGTGGTCCTCAGTTGAAACTCCTGGTCCGATGTTCTTGACGCAGTATCTGATATAAAATAAAAATGAAAATGTAATATTATTTTAATGTATTTGTATGAAGTAAAAAATGACATAATTTTTTTGTTTTTCTACAATCCCGTTTGGTGTCCACCACTTTTGGTATGCTTATTTAGGCCTTTTTCTAAGGCTTATAGATTGTTAAACATAAAATAAGTATCTAAATGTACTTTGGTATGTGTTTGTGTGAGTTTTCATACAATCCTGTTTGGTGCGCACCACTGTTGGTATGCTTATTTAGGCTTCTTTCTAAGGCTTATAGGTTGTTAAACATAAAATAAGAATGTAAATGTAGTTTGCTATGTGTTTGTGTGAGTTTTCATACAATCCTGTTTGGTGCGCACCACTGTTGGTATGCTTATTTAGGCTTCTTTCTAAGGCTTATAGGTTGTTAAACATTAAATAAGAATCTAAATGTAGTTTGCTATGTGTTTGTGTGAGTTTTCATACAATCCTGTTTGGTGCGCACCACTGTTGGTATGCTTATTTAGGCTTCTTTCTAAGGCTTATAGGTTGTTAAACATTAAATAAGAATCTAAATGTAGTTTGCTATGTGTTTGTGTGAGTTTTCATACAATCCTGTTTGGTGCGCACCACTGTTGGTATGCTTATTTAGGCTTCTTTGTAAGGCTTATAGGTTGTTAAACATTAAATAAGAATCTAAATGTAGTTTGCTATGTGTTTGTGTGAGTTTTCATACAATCCTGTTTGGTGCGCACCACTGTTGGTATGCTTATTTAGGCTTCTTTCTAAGGCTTATAGGTTGTTAAACATAAAATAAGAATGTAAATGTAGTTTGCTATGTGTTTGTGTGAGTTTTCATACAATCCTGTTTGGTGCGCACCACTGTTGGTATACTTATTTAGGCTTCTTTCTAAGGCTTATAGGTTGTTAAACATTAAATAAGAATGTAAATGTAGTTTGCTATGTGTTTGTGTGAGTTTTCATACAATCCTGTTTGGTGCGCACCACTGTTGGTATGCTTATTTAGGCTTCTTTCTAAGGCTTATAGGTTGTTAAACATAAAATAAGAATGTAAATGTAGTTTGCTATGTGTTTGTGTGAGTTTTCATACAATCCTGTTTGGTGCGCACCACTGTTGGTATACTTATTTAGGCTTCTTTCTAAGGCTTATAGGTTGTTAAACATTAAATAAGAATCTAAATGTAGTTTGCTATGTGTTTGTGTGAGTTTTCATACAATCCTGTTTGGTGCGCACCACTGTTGGTATGCTTATTTAGGCTTCTTTCTAAGGCTTATAGGTTGTTAAACATAAAATAAGAATGTAAATGTAGTTTGCTATGTGTTTGTGTGAGTTTTCATACAATCCTGTTTGGTGCGCACCACTGTTGGTATGCTTATTTAGGCTTCTTTGTAAGGCTTATAGGTTGTTAAACATTAAATAAGAATCTAAATGTAGTTTGCTATGTGTTTGTGTGAGTTTTCATACAATCCTGTTTGGTGCGCACCACTGTTGGTATGCTTATTTAGGCTTCTTTCTAAGGCTTATAGGTTGTTAAACATTAAATAAGAATGTAAATGTAGTTTGCTATGTGTTTGTGTGAGTTTTCATACAATCCTGTTTGGTGCGCACCACTGCTGGTATGCTTATTTAGGCTTCTTTGTAAGGCTTATAGGTTGTTAAACATTAAATAAGAATCTAAATGTAGTTTGCTATGTGTTTGTGTGAGTTTTCATACAATCCTGTTTGGTGCGCACCACTGTTGGTATGCTTATTTAGGCTTCTTTCTAAGGCTTATAGGTTGTTAAACATAAAATAAGAATGTAAATGTAGTTTGCTATGTGTTTGTGTGAGTTTTCATACAATCCTGTTTGGTGCGCACCACTGTTGTTATACTTATTTAGGCTTCTTTCTAAAGCTTATAGGTTGTTAAACATAAAATAAGAATGTAAATGTAGATTGCTATGTGTTTGTGTGAGTTTTCATACAATCCTGTTTGGTGGGCACCAATGTTGGTATGCTTATTTAGGCTTCTTTCTAAGGCTTATAGGTTGTTAAACATTAAATAAGAATCTAAATGTAGTTTGCTATGTGTTTGTGTGAGTTTTCATACAATCCTGTTTGTTGGGCACCAATGTTGGTATGCTTATTTAGGCTTCTTTCTAAGGCTTATAGGTTGTTAAACATTAAATAAGAATCTAAATGTAGTTTGCTATGTGTTTGTGTGAGTTTTCATACAATCCTGTTTGTTGGGCACCAATGTTGGTATGCTTATTTAGGCTTCTTTCTAACGCTTATAGGTTGTTAAACATTAAATAAGAATCTAAATGTAGTTTGCTATGTGTTTGTGTGAGTTTTCATACAATCCTGTTTGATGCGCACCACTGTTGGTATGCTTATTAATGTAGTTTTGTAATGCTAATAGGTTGTTAAACATAAAATAAGAATGTAAATGTAGTTTGTTATGTGTTTGTGTGAGTTTTCATACAATCCTGTTTGGTGGGCACCAATGTTGGTATGCTTATTTAGGCTTCTTTCTAAGGCTTATAGGTTGTTAAACATTAAAATAAGAATGTAAATGTAAATCCTGTTTGATGGGCACCACTTTTGTTATACTTATGTAGTGTTTTTTTCTAATGGTTATACATTGTTAAACAATCACATTTGAATGAGGCCCTCGGCCATTAAACATATTTAGGTCCTGAATCAATTGCGTTTTGACCAATTGAATAGGGCTCTATATAAGCACATAAAATATTTTTTGACAGAAGTTTTTAGTTAGTGAAGACCTGGGCCCTCATTCAATTGAGATTTGTCCAATTGAATAGGACTCTAAATAAGCACATAGCATATTTTTTTTAAAGAAGTTTTTAGTTAGTGAAAACCTTGCTTTTGGATAGATGTTCACTAACTAAAAACTTCTTTAAAAAAAATATGTTATGTGCTTATTTAGACCCCTATTCAATTGGCCAAATTGCAATTGAATGAGGGCCCTATTATGTGCTTATATAAAGCCCTATTCAATTAGCCAACTCACAATTGAATAAGGCTCATGGTTCGGTTCTTTTTTATACTTAAATACTTTACCTTGATTGAAGTGTGGAATGACAGAGGGTCCCCTCCTGCCAATCTTAATCCGCCGGTCTTCTTGTAGTGTCTGTTTGAAAAATAAAGTGAAATAGTGAATTATAGAATTTTTTATTTGTATTTAACAAACCATGGCCTTTTCAGCATTTAAAGTATTTTTGTATCTTACCTCTTGTTCTTTGTTGGTGTTCTTTAAAAGGGATTGTTCTTCACAGTGCACAGTGCAAATTGTTGAAAGACGCTGTTGATGCAGAGTCTGTTTGAATATTTAAAAAAGTAGAAAGATTGAGTTTTAGGTGATCTATTGAATTGCAGTAAATTAATTTCATTGAATTATACTTCTGTAATTAATTAGAATTAACATTATTTTTTGGTGGGTGCTACACACATATGTCACATACATGAAGCACATTTCCATAGTTGAAAGTAATTTTTTTGTGTGCGTGTGACATATCAGTATACATGAATCATATTTTAATTGTTAAATTAACCTTATTTTTATTTTTGGCCAACATACATAAATGTGTGTGACATGTGACTATAGATGATACACATATATGTGCGTGTCACATATCAGTATACATGACTCATATTTTAATAGTATTTTAATAGTCCCGACTTATTTTTTTGTAATGTAATTTAAATGTAGTTGTTTAATTAGTTTGTTGCAGGGGCAATACACATAAATGTGCATGTAACATGTCACTATACATTATACACATAAATGTGCGTGTCACTTGTCAGTATACATTATACGCATAAATGTGCGTGTCACATGTCAGTATACATTATACGCCTAAATGTGCGTGTCACATGTCACTATACATTATACACATAAATGTGCGTGTCACTTGTCAGTATACATTATACGGCTAAATGTGCGTGTCACTTGTCAGTATACATTATACGCATAAATGTGCGTGTCACTTGTCACTATACATTATACACATAAATGTGCGTGTCACTTGTCACTATACATTATACACATAAATGTGCGTGTCACTTGTCAGTATACATTATACGCATAAATGTGCGTGTCACATGTCAGTATACATTATACGCATATATGTGCGTGTCACTTGTCAGTATACATAAACCTCTTTGTCTTCTTTAATTTTTTTTTTTGATGTCCTGTCTTGAAAATAAGTAATATATTATAGCTTACCTCTCAGTTGTAATTTGCACAATGTAAAGTAGTAAATTAGGAAAGAATTATCTTCTAAAGTTTTAGCAGCAGTTATCTCAGAAGTCACTCTGTTCATCACCTGAGGAGAAATGTATTTTTCTCTGTCAAATAGACAGTATTTATAAACTTGTAGAACATTCTGGAAAGTTAGACCGTTAGAACGTAATACGCATGCGCTATTTGCGTTCCAGCTTACAATTTGCGTTCCATCCGCCATTTTGTGCGTAGTAGTGTTTAAAATGGTGTTTAATATGAGTGTGATCCGTTCCGCATAGTATGTGTTTCATTATTGCGAGTAAGTGTAGTGCAGTTACGTCTGGAGCCTCGTTTTCGTTTTGTTCGGCGGCCATTTTTTCTCTCGCTTAGCCGATTTTCGGTCGTTTAAACTGTTTGTTTTCACTTAAATGGACGTGTAAATGAACTTTTGGAGGTGCCGGATGCCCCCCCGTGCTGTAAGTAAGCTTTTTATGTGTTTGTTGTGTTTCTTTCTTGTGTTTGTGATGTTTTGATGCGCGGCGGTTGGAATGGGTCTTTCGCGGCCGTATTTTTTTCCGATGCGGCCGTATTTTGTTGCGAGTAAGTGTAGTGTAGTTACGTCTGGAGCCTCGTTTTCGTTTTGTTCGGCGGCCATTTTTTCTCTCGCTTAGCCGATTTTCGGTCGTTTAAAACTGTTTGTTTTCACTTAAATGGACGTGTAAATGAACTTTTGGAGGTGCCGGATGCCCCCCCGTGCTATAAGTAAGGTTTTTATGTGTTTGTTGTGTTTATTTCTTGTGTTTGTGATGTTTTGATGCGCGGCGGTTGGAATGGGTCTTTCGCGGCCGTATTTTTTTCCGATGCGGCCGTATTTTGTTGCGATATACGCAGTTAGCTTTTACGTGTACGACGCAGTGTATTTGTTTCTTCATCGTGCGTATGTGTGTTAAGAGCGTGTGAGGGGCCTTTTTTACTGTTTTTTTGTTAAGTCTTGCGTCTGTGTGTCTGGGTGTAAGCGGGTGTGAGGCGACTTTGATTTTTTTTTTGTTATGAAGTTATGTGTGTGTGTATGTGTGTGTTAACACAGCCGATGTTGGGATGCTCCCACCACCGCAAATGCGGACCCTCGCTTCGCGAGGATCCGCATTTGCGGGGACGTTGTTTGTTTTTTGTTGGCTGGGCGGTTGGGTTTATTCTGTTACAAAAGTCGTGTGTGTGTATGTGTGTGTTAACACAGCCGACGTTGAGCCTCCACAACCGCAAATGCGGGCCCTCGCTTCGCGAGGACCCGCATTTGCGGCGAACTGCGTCCCTCGCTTCGCGAGGGACGCAGTTTCTTCAAGCGTGAGCAACGACTTGGGTTTTTGTTGGCTGGGCGGTTGGGTTTATTCTGTTACAAAAGTCGTGTGTGTGTATGTGTGTGTTAACACAGCCGACGTTGAGCCTCGACAACCGCAAATGCGGGCCCTCGCTTCGCGAGGACCCGCATTTGCGGCGAACTGCGTCCCTCGCTTCGCGAGGGACGCAGTTCTTGCGGGCTCGCTACGCGAGCCCGCAAGCGTGAGCCGACGTTGAGCCTCGACAACCGCAAATGCGGGCCCTCGCTTCGCGAGGACCCGCATTTGCGGCGAACTGCGTCCCTCGCTTCGCGAGGGACGCAGTTCTTGCGGGCTCGCTACGCGAGCCCGCAAGCGTGAGCAACGACTCGTACGCTCACAACTATATATGTGATATCATTTAGTTAAGGATAAAAAAAAATGGAAGATAATTTAGGAACGGAAATGTTGATAAAAATATCCCCTGGAAGATTTTAATTGTTTACAGTTTTTCATGATTGTAAGAAAACTTGTATTAATGTTGTTAATTTAATAACCAACATTGAATATTGTTTAAAATTGAAAGTATATTTTAAAAGCTGCACCCTTCCTGTAAGACAATGAGGATTATAGGGCCATGTATTTTATGCAAAATAGCATCTTACTGTAATATTATATATAGTTAAGTTCAGGTGATTTGTATTATAATATATGGTGAATAATTTATTATAATTATGAGAATATGCACTTCACCACCATTCTTATACAAAGCTATATAATGCATTCACTTTCAGTTCCAAGGAAGAAATTGCATAGTGAATACCATAAAAGGGATCTTGGCTAACTCACACCCATGGTGACAAATGTGGCTGCTTAATGGGGAATATAACTTAAACAAGAGTGATTAAACTATGATGCAACATAAACAGGCCTTGTAATTTCTTCTCAGCCAGCACAAAACTAAATCTAACCGAATATTGGTAGATAAAAGCTGTTTCTTTGACTAGGACTTGAATGTTTACTCATAAAAATTATTATTTAAATTGATTGTTTTTATCTGTAAAAGCCCAGTGGCGTATGGCAGGCTTCCAATTTCTATTTAGGGCTAAGTTTTCAATCATAGTGACTATTAATGGCTAAACATCAATTTGGTTTGCAAAGGATTCTTTCAATTTATGATATTTTAGGTATCGCAGTGTTCCTAATATACAATCACCTGTTCTTTCATCTTTTATTTGTCCTAACAATCCAGAACAGCTAAAAATATATTAAAAGCCAAATTTGAAAATATGTGCAACAAAGACAAAAGATCACGGATGCAAGACATTTATTTTGTCTTCAGTACATAATAACACACTACACACAAAAATTGTATTTACTGCCAGATGAAGATAAACCATCCCTTAACAATAGTAGTTGCAGGGGGTTTAAAGCATTATTTTTCACTCACTTGTTCAAAGCAATTTACAATAAATACAATGTTATCTTTAAATAAGGGCCTTCTGATAGAACTTCCAACTTAGATGGGAAGTGGAATAATAGCCAAACTGAATTTTAACGTTTTTGTTATTTTGCTTGGAAATATGTAATTCAATTTTCAATCAATAATAGAGACTATTCAAAGAAAAAATGCCTGCACTTTTCTAAATCAAATAAGGAGTAGCTCACATAAGAATCTGAAAAAGTAGTAAAAATCAGTGTGTATATTCTTATACAACACATATGGTTATATATTTGCTAACACAATATGAGATATGTGTTACTACTTAGATTAAATATTACTTTTGTCTAATCTGTTATGAATGTAATATTAATATAAACATAATATGTATTGTACAGTAAATTGAGGATATAGTCCCACATAGTGTAAAGCTGTAGACAGCTAAAACTACTGAAAAGTGTCAACTAAATTCTCTCCCATGTTTTTACATTACTTTAGAGGAATCGTAGACTAAACATAATTTCTGCCAACTACTGAAAGTAAAATACTGGTTAAAATACTGACAAATTAACCTACTATTTGCAGTCATTCCAATATCCCTTGTTCCGTCATTTCCATTTAAGCTACTTATATTCCTGGCTACTAACACCCATTTCTAGATAGTAAATGGAGGGTCTCAGTTCAAATACAGATTTGGGCCCCTCCTACGGGGGGGGGGGGGGTTATTTTTCTGTGCTACGCCCCCCTACCCACCTCTGGCTCCCCTCCGGTGCCAACACATTAAATATATATATAAATATATATATATAAATATATATATATATATATATATATATATATATATATATCGTATATAGATTCTGTATATATGTATATGCTTTAAGGGAGCAATGCATAAAATTGCTATTTCTAGATTGAAAGAGTGAGGTACATTATATTTTCATTTGCATGTTCCTGCCTTTTAGACATGCTAATGATCTTTCTAATATGTTATTCGTTTTCTATAGATAGATAAATGGATAGATACAAACTACATCCAAGCATATTTTTTAAACCTATTCTACCCTTCCTGCAAATAGCAGCACAGTGCAGAGATCCAGAGCAGCTCTGCTGCTTTAGCGAATTAACTGCTGCATTCCAATGAGGTGAGATGTGTGTGTGAACAGCTATATGTGAGCAGCTAAGCTGCTCTAACAGAGGAGCTGCTGTGTTCCAGAGAGGAGAGAGTTGTTTGTGAGCTGCTAAGGTGCTTTTTTTTCCAGAGAGAGAGAGAGGTGTGTGGTGGGAAAAAGACTAAAAAAAGACTACAAATCCCATTATGCTTTGCTGCAGAGACTGAATCCCTGTATTTGGCTTACTTGTTGTACCCGTCTCTGATTGAACACAACAATTTATGAATTCTATGCCACTTAATTTTGGATTTTTAGGGGAGTTTCTTCTCTAGATTAAATTCTAGGAAATTGAATAAATGCAGCAAAGTTTAGGGTAAGTTTATTAATGTTTATTTGAAGATTTTTTCAAGGAAAAAGTGTTTACATGCACTACTGATTCTCCTCTATCAGATGCGTTCATAATCCCTGAAACTTCATTTACCTTTATTACAAGCCTGAAAATCCATCAAATCCATCAATTGTAAAACCAGGAAATAGAATGTCTGGAAAAAGAGATTAGTGAGCACCTATAGACGACCTCATAGATGTACTGGTGTCACGACTCTCCCAGGGAAATACTGGGCCTCTGTGGATGTTAAAATGTGTATGTTCTGCAACTTTTTCCCAAGCCCCTGATTATATGCCCTGGACATCCAAGAACTATTTCCACCAGGTCACCCGAGCCATGAGTGCTCCTGCTCAATTTTACTATATCTTTTTTCACAGTTACTTTATGAATATCATGTGTTTCGTATATTGCATTGCAATAAGAATATTGTGAGGGCACTATCACTTTAAGGGTGACCAGTAGACACTTCCGGTAGCCAACTGTGATACCCAGTTCTCTCCCAGTTCAAGGACCAGGCTAGGTTTCTCAGTGGATTTGAACTTGTGGTAGCAGTAAAAGGGTCTCTAAATACTTCTATGGGGAGATACACAGATGTGATTGAACCATCACAGATCTGATTGAGCCATCAAGTATAGTTAACTAGGTTGTCAGAAATCAATGGAAACACTTTGTTTCACTAGGCAAGGGTCAGGGGCTTCGCAAGTTATAACTATGTAATACAGTTTCTCGCAATTAACCACTAATTGGCATATACTTGACCTTAGCCATTGTTCCTGACCCCCCCCCCCCCATACAATCTAATAGGGAGCTTGAATTGTTAGAAATGTTAAGGAAGTCCTGGTCGGTTCCCTAAGGTTAATATATCTCAGAGACCACCTCACTCTCCTAGCCAACTCATCTGCAACTTTATAACGGTATCTCTACTTAAGTGGATATCGGCTAGGCAATGGGTACACCTGAACTATATACTCCCACCACAAGCATCAGGCATAAGGCATAAGGGACATCCCTTCCCCATTGATAAGGCATCATACATTATTCCCAATGTGCACTATCCCTGGTCCCCACACAGGTTAAACCCAGACACGGCACCCAGATACTCTGTCTACAGTGTTCAGAATAACCTTGCAAACCCCTGCTGTGCCCTATCCCTGACCAGAGGTATTAGGCATTTGCAGCTGTAGACTTATCGGCACCTAGACGGGGAGATAGGCTGGTGCCATGGCCTTGGGGGAAGTGTTTACGTAAGAAAATGGACATTGTTTTACTATGTAAAAAACAGTGTAAAAATATAAAATAAAAAATATATATTATATGTTTTAATTCTGCAAATGATTGCTGCAACTTGTCCTGATACACTACAACTTGTCCTGAAAATGTTCCTTGAATCCTGGTAACCATCCTGTGTGAGGGGATTTTGACCAGCTTCAACTGCAAGTTCAGATCTAGCGACCCATTCAAGCCAAACGAAGAGTGAGTTGTGACAACTGGTGTTAAAACTAACTAAAGTGACACACAGTTAACTTAGGTAGTGGCTCAAACCAGGGAATAAAACACTGATCAAGTCAGGACTAGAGAAGAAACTAGGTAGGCTGTTTAAATATACAGTGAGCCATTGTTTACCAGTCTATCCACAGGAGATAACAAATGTCTAGGCTAGCTCTTTGTTAGCAACAGATTTATTCTTGGACACCCAATGTGGCTGACTCACATCTTCTCAGCTTTTCTACATCTCTACAAAAGCATAAAAAACTCTGCAAGCAAATTTTCTAAATACAGAGAGATTTGTCCACTTTCTTGACAACTCGACACCAATATCTATCCAAACATAACAGATTGATTTCGTACATGTAGTTTCAGATTCGGTTGATTTCACATTGGATTACGATCTACAACGTAAAGCATGTAAACCAAGAATACCTCCACTGACCTGGAGAATGCAACAAAGCAAAACAAAAAACACAGTACTGTTCAGCCCGCCTGCCTCTTGGTCCCAAACCCCTATAGACATAAGATACTTCTTCAGGATTTTTATAACACATCAAGGAATTGCCCAGTCATATTTATGTCAGAAATAAGGATTATTTCAAATGCAGGCCAGTAGTAGACATCCTCAACCCTGTGCATTTCAAAGAATCCCCATTTAGAAAGATTTTCACATCTATGACCCAGTTTTATACCACTGCATGTCCTCTGTTCTACAAGATCTGCTAATCTCCAACTCTTCAGCATCTTCATAAAATCAAAACTTAGAACTAGTGGCTAATACCAATCACACCATTCCCTATCCACAGGGGTCCAACTCCAAATGTACAAACCAAGCACAGACTGTTGATGCTATATTGTGTAATGCAAGGCTGATGCAAAGCAAAACAACTATAATAGCGGACTTTGTTAATTCATCAGACATAATACATATTACTGAAAATTGAAATGGAAGAGGGGGAAATTCAGGTCCATCTTAGAAGTAACTATACCTGTACATTTTACAGTTCTCCATTGCACAAAACAGGAACTGGTTAAGCAGGGGGAAAACGTTTGATACATCTGCTGGATCCTGGAGGCCTCTATGATACTTTAGTAGAAGTGTATGTGAGAGAGAGGCATTTACATTTCTTGTGAGCAGTTCTTGCATCTATTATTGCAAACATTCTGCTTGAAGGTCTGTAAAGGGGAAGGGTTGTGGTGTTAATGTCATGCTTATCCAACTTTCAAGGACTACTGTGCACTCCCTGTTCTCTTCTCTACTACTCCTCCCTCCACTGATAGATGAAGAAACTTATATTCATGACCCAGCTCTCAGGAAGTGATTTAACAAAAACAAAATAGATTCCTGCACTCATAAAAAAAGTCTTTACAAAACCTGATTTTATCTAAAAATGTTCTTATGTCCATAGCTTACACAGCAGCTAATGTTGTTAGTTTATCGCATACTTCTTAAAGAACTGCTCCTGTAACTGCTTATTATCAATGGTGGTGGTGATAGCATATTAATCTAACCTGCCCAGCTCATATTTATTTTCTTACTTATTACATTCATTTTGTCTCATTATTTTCAAATAACTTCACTGATTCATGATAGTATGCTAATACCATTTTCCTTATACATGCTAAGAATGAGCATGTAATATAGCTGTATATCACAACAGTTATGATCCATAGCCTTTTACTATATAAATATATAATCTTTCATTTTCTCAGTGTTCAGTCCTAACATATCTCCATAAAAAATGAAATAATATTTCTGAAAATACTATAAATCTTGGAGCAATGATGAAGGATTTCACTATTGTTTACTCTAATCATGTTAAATATTCATATACATTACTGATGTAAACTGAATTCCTCATTATATTGGACACGTGCAAAGCTTAGTCTATGTGATCTCTCATGAGTGACATTTTATGAATTATCTAGAAAAGATAATAAATGTGGATAATTCCCAGGTGTTCTCAAAATAAATACGGCATATTTTAAATGTTTACATTAATGGTAAATCCTCATCATAAAATACAGTATATTAAAACTGTCATCTGTATCCCAGTTGAGTTAATATGATTTAAAATAAATAAGCTGAAATACATGTAAAATACATTTAAGCAATGATTGCCAAAAAACATGGTATAAAGCTCTGTTGTCATAATGCGCATTATATGGGACCAGTTGTGAACTTACATGATTGTCCTGCTACAAAACATCTTTGGAATTTTTGCAATTTTCTTTGATTTGTAAGCAACAATGACAGCAAACTGTAAACACTTCAGTGTTTTTTTAAGCTCCACATTGAGACAGCTATATGGATTTAATATTAGAGCCTCTCTGTCGCTAAGTAATATTTAATTGCACATTTATTGCATAGAGTGTAATCATATATGTGAAATTCATATATGCATTTGTATGTAGGCCAGTGATGGGCAACTTATTTCACTTTCATGATCTCATATGTGGCACATGAGTCCTTCAAATGGCTTCACAATGATAATGAGAAGTATTTAGGAGTTTTAGAGAGATGTAATGGACTATTATATTCCAAGCCAGTAACCCCAACGTGAAGCCCCGTAACGGCTGCCTGCTTAAAATTTGGCCAAGTTGCATTGCTATTAAATAAGAATGGGCTGTGAGCTACGGGCTTGAGACGCAAATCGTAGCTCGTTCGTGGAACATCGGATTTGGGGCCTTGCGGACGATCAATTAGTGTAGACCGTAGTTAAGGGTTTAGATGGAGCCAATGGAAAAAGAGATTGTTATCGTTATTTCAAAGTCCTAGGGGCTTCAATTACAAGTTGTGAGCGGACCCACATTCCACAATAATACAATATTAAGAAAGCCGTAATTATTGTATTCTATTACATGCGAGTTACAGTATATGTACATTGATTGCCGGGATCAATATAACACAGAAACTAAACATGAAATAAAGTATTTTTTGGGCCAATTTGCGAGCTTGAGAATGTTGTGCTATTATTAAGACCTAACATCACTTTCTCTTTTATATAAAGTACAGTAGCATGTTTTTATTGGCATTTACGGGGCTACGTATTGGTCTTTACCCCCTTTGCGAGTCCTCTCCAGCACATGTTGGGCTTTGGGGTCCATTTGCATGTTATGGGCTAACTCGCAGTTGACTTTGTTGCAATTTAATATCATGATTGTATTTGTAGCGGTTCAGGCTTGACAGATCAAGGGATTTGGGGGCTGCGAAGTTTCACGTTCACGTCCCATAGGCATTTTTCGGCCGTCCTGCGTCTTAACCCACAAGTCGGCAGCGGGTTGCTTTACGGGGCCAAGTTAATAGCAGTAAGTCCTGCTTTCAACATTACGGGCTACGTTTTAACACGTAGCCTGAATTTAATGAGGCTGTATGCATTAGGGAAGAGGGTCATGCTCTCCCACTCTAGAGAACAGCCTGCAAGGCAAATTATAAGTTCTGAGGGCTTCATGCAGCATCTGGGCCAACTGTTAGTATTTGTTTATGAATTTATATTATATGCATTTAAAAATCTCTCCTGATATATTGGGGACATTTTAGAAGTTTTTCTAAACCTCTCTCTGTACAGGTCACAATGTGCTGAGATATAATGTGAAGGAGGAAAATGATGATAAAAGGCATAAGAATCCAGTCTGTAAACTAAGTATTTTTAGAACTTGCCCATTTAGAGTGATTTCTTAAGAAATATAATCTTTGATGCTGTGGATTGCAATATAATACATTTCTAGTATGCTCGGTTCTGCTCTCTTGGCTTGCTAATACTGAGCTTATTTATATTGTGTATGACACAGTACCTTCTTATCCTGACCTGACTACACTTTCTTCACTTGATCGCTGCTCTATCTCTATGTTAAAAAGAGAAAAAATAGGGGAGTGCTGTTGAGAAGGTCCAATATATGTGCATCCTCCTCCGGCTTGCCATAGGGCCAAAACCACCCATGGGTGTCCGCCTTCTCCCTAGTAGAGGGACGGTTGCAGGGGGAGGCATCCCTCCAGCAGGCAGCGGCACTGGAGGCTGCAGAGCTCTTGCGGGAGGTGAGGAACGGCCAGGCTGCGGATGGGCGGGGAAGGCCCTCAGGTGAAAGAAGCAGTGCTCGGAAACAGAGATCAATGTTCACCTGGAATAGCGCTCTCTGGTTCTGGAGTTCTGGAGCAGCCGGGCCTGGTAGGACTCCATGAGTTGGTATCTCCTCACCACCCTATGCTTCCTCCGCAGGATGCCCACTAGGTTGAAGGAGATACTGACTTGGATCCCCCTATTGATCTCCACCAGCTCACGCATAAGGGCCAGCATCTCCCGCTGGTCAGTCTCCGGTGGTGGACCCTGGGATATAGGTCAGGGGTGATGAGGGGAAGGGGGTGGTGGCCCAGTGGGGAGAGGCTGTAGCCCAGCTGGAGCATGGCTCTCCCATGGTGGTGGTTGTGGGCCTGGTGGTGGTTGCGGGAGCCGGGTTGTGGCACTGATGGGAGGAGATGGCGGTGAAAATCCACAATCATCAGTCAAATAGGAGGGTGGTGAACCAAGTTGTTGGAGGAGGAGGGCAGTGTGGTCAAATGATACAGGTGTGGCTGACAGCCCAGCAGGTGACTCCACTGTCCAAATGATGGGTACTCATCCACAGATCCCAGGCCCTGGGCTTCTCTTGTTGCCTCCTCCTCTTGTGTTAGCTCCTGTTGGGTGGGGGCACTATCTACAACATCTGGCTCCGAATGAGCCGTCACCCCTGCCTCTGGCTCACTACTCCTGCCAGCTGAAAGAGAAAAAATAATGGAATATATGTTAACTATGTTGAATGATACATTGGTTTCTGTTCCTTCCTAACTAGCCTAATTAATTCTATCCTTCTGTTGATTACGATCTGACCTCTTGTCTTGAACCTGGATCTTTAACAAATTTTCTACTAATGAGTTGCTAGATGTGATCTATTCTTTGGATCATGAGCTTGATTGTTATGGCCTCATGACATTATCTTGATTCCGGATGCGGCCTGTATCTGCATACACTTCAGTGGGCACACCCATAGATAGACTCCCTATTCGATGATTACTCGTGTTGTGCCTACTAATGATTGTGATTTGTCAGTTTCATGGATTTACTTCTGCATGTCTGATCCATCTATCCCTTGATAAATCCAGGAAGCTGACATGCCAGCGTCATTGTTGGTCAACACTTTCATCAGTGTGTGTATGAGATGTACATGTTGTGGCATGTTGGTGTTCTGATAATCATCTGACATGGAGGCTGGATCCTGTTGGGTCTCCAGGCCTGGAGCTTCAGCAGCAGGCACCTGGCTCAGCAACTCCTTGAGCACCCCCTCTCACTTGTTGTATCTCACAGTCACTTGGGGGGCACCACTTGGTGCTGCAGCAGCACTGTCCTCCTTGGCCATCATCCTCCTCACCTTGGCCCGGACGTCATAAAAGCGATGCTTGACAGACCTCACATTCCTTTGTGCAAATCCTAATGCTGTGACTGTGGCCACTAACTAGCTTCTCTTCCCCCCGCAAGGATGGTAAGGCGCTCACGGATTGCACTGAAGATGACCACCATCTCCTCGCGCTTGTAGTCAGGGGCCCTGCGTCTTCCCTGAGCCTCTTGCCCTCCCAACTGTGGACGGGGATACTGCTCTCTCTTCTCTGCCCCTGAGGCCTGTTACTCGTCCTCGCTACCACCCCCCTGGGTTCAGGCCCCACCCTCTCGGACCCTGAATTTGATGTGCCTATTACGGTATGCAACTGAACACCTCCCTCTCCCTCCCCTCCACTCCTCTCCACTCCTCACCACTCCTCTCCTCCACATTACCCTCCGCTCTACTACTCTCCCTCCACTCCTCTCCCATCCACTCCTCTCCTCCACTCTCATCCACACTCCTATCCTCTCCCCTCCACTCCTCTCCTCCACACTCCTCTCCTCCACACTCCTCCCCCCTCCACTACTCTCCTCCACATTCCTCTTTCCTCCACTCCCCAGGGCCACCTCTCTCTCCTCCTCTACACTCATCCTCATCTCCTCCCCACTGCTCCCCTCCTCCTTCCTCCTCTCTACTCTCTCCATCATAATCCCAAAAATAATAGAAGGATAAATCAAGAAAAGTATATGTTTATATTTTTAGGAGGGAAAATAATTGTATGTTTTATGTGTAATTTTAATTGTTGTGGTATTGGCTGGGGGTGGGAGTTTGTGTATGCAGTGACCTATCTATATGTGTATTTATGTGTGATATTTACTCTATGTGTACTTATATTATGTGTTATCAGTTTATATGTGTTTTCATGGATTAAGTGTAAAATAGGGATTTAAGAAATATAAATAAAAAATCTCTCTCTCTCTCAATGCTCCAACCACCCAACTCCAGGACCTGTGTGCAACTTTGTGAGAAAATACAACACAGTCAACACTGGGGCAGGTGAAACGCAGCTTTATTATCTTGCCCTGTCAATCATAATCGATTAGCCCACTTTCTATTGGCTCACAGGGCTGTGGCGCACACTGTAATTACAAGATTGGATTGTAACTGCAGACCCAATGTGTTCCAGCCCACTAACAACTTGCGGCAGTGGGAAGGGTTTACTGTTTAAGGCTTTAGTCAATTGGATACAGCCACAATTCTAACACATTTCTAACCTGCAGACATGGGCTTGTATGAAGGTAATTACGGGCTTGCAATTGGATGGAGGCCCATGTCTTGTTGCAATTCACCTTTCTTGTTATATAAATGAATACAAATGAAAGCTAGCTCAGGCTAAATTTAAACCCCCCCTAGAATATGACTCAAATTCTGAACTAACACCATGCAAACCAGTATGTTCAACAAATTTGAATACTTGCCAATAACTATAACTTTTTATTCCATTTATTCCCTTCTTAATGAAAAAAAAATAATTATGTCAACTGGCCTTCTCAGTGCATAGGAGTTGAAAAGCACTGTGGCTGTTTATTCAAACTCCTAGATAAAATAACTCTTCACTGCTTCATTCTTCATGAATGCTCAAAGACTTGTTCTGAATGCTCCAAAACACCTATGATCAACATTAGCTTTACAAGGTACCCTTACAAACCTTATTGCATTAGCGTTTTCTTCTACTAGTGTGTTATCACTCTGTTTATATCTAATTAATATCCATTTTGTAGCTGACATTAAATCTATTCTCCTTATAGTTTAGCCTACCATCTCAAACTCAACATGTCTAAGACCGATCTCTTAATCTTCCCACCATCTACTACGGCGTCAATTCCTCACATCTCTCTCACGGTCAACAATGCCATCATCAATCCCACTTCCCAAGCCCATTGTCTTGGGGTTCTATTGGACCCTGCCCAATCTTTCATTCTTCACATACAGTCACTAACAAAATCCTGTCTTTTCAATTTAAAAAACATAAAACATCCAAAATACGTCACTACCTTACACAAGACAAAGCTAAGATTCTAATACATTCCATCATGATATCCAGTCTTGACTACTGCAACTCACTTCTAGCTGGCCTACCCACAGCCCGTCTCTCCCCCCTTCAATCCATAATGAATGCCTCCACTAGACTCATAAACTGTACTAAACACTCAGTGTCTGCACTGCGTTTTTCACCCTCCTGTACCATGCCCAAAACCTTTATATTATAAGTCTGTGAGTTTTCCATCGTGCATGGTGCTTTGGGGAAAGCACCATGGACACCGGATTCAAAGCTCAAAAACAGGGCCATCCATCTTTTGTAATGTGTTAATATTGGTTTGCCTTGAACACAATGTATGTATACAGCTATGGAATATCACTGTCACGTTACAAATAAACAATAATCATAATAATAGGTTCCTTACTGTTTCCTATTTTCGCTCCAATCTATCTTGTGTCTGATATCTATCTCTAACCTGGATACTTTTTGCAGCAAATCTACATAATGGTGGACAAGGACCGTGCCTGCTATTAACTTATTGACAAATGAAGAGTTTTTGTCAACCCCTATATACAGTATATGCTTGTTAAAACTGAAAATCACCAATAAAGTTCTTCTCTTTGTGACTTCACCAATCACTAGTTGTGCATCCACAGCAGTAAGAAGTTGATTAGGTAACCACTACAGATCCAGACTTCATACTTACCTGTACATGGCTCCTTTTTTTCACAGATACCCAAGTAACTCAACGAAAATGTAATTTATTATAGAATTTTGCTGCCATACAACTTTTGCCAGTGCACAGTGATACATCATATCTGGTGCAACCGTAGTGTACAGTGACATAAAACAACACTTTTTTGACTGTAATCGATTTAATATCAGTTGCCTGCCTACAGGCGTGTGCGTGAAGCCTATTGCATCTACTCTGCCAATTTTTGCCAGTGCACAGTGATACGTCATATCTGGTGCAACCGAAGTGTACAGTGATATAAAACAACACTTTTTTTACTGTAATCGATTGAATATCAGTTGCCTGCCTACGGGCGTGTGTGTGTGAAGCCTATTGGATCTACTCTGCCAACTTTTGCCAGTGCACAGTGACACTCATATCTGGTGGCACCTTAGATTGCACGCGCAGTGCCCCAAATTTGAAGTAGGAGGTCCGACCAAGCATCTTTTTCCATCTCCTGTTCCAAAAATCAATGCCATATACACGTCCCCTAATAGTGGACATAACAGGGATTAAACCGATAGGAATAGTACTACTTAACAGTACACACCTTATAATAACGCAGACAGAGGCAACGCAGAGAGAGGAGTCTGAAGAAGAGGAGTTAGAGGAGGAAGGTGGCTTTGAGGAGGTGGAAGACCAAACACAGCAGGCGTCCCAGGGGGCTTGTTGTCACCTTTCGGGGACCCTTGGTGGCTGGGTGGAGGAAGAGACCTTCAATGACATCAGTGAGGACAAGGAACGGGACATGGCTAGCTTTGTATCCAACCTTGTGCAAATGGGTTGTGCAAAGGGACTGTTTGCTGTTGTTTGCGGTTCATTAAATGGGGAGATTGGTCTGTTACTGTGAAGCGGGTGTAACCCTTACACTACCTGATCAATACAACATCATACCTGATGTTTTAAAGCATGTTATTCCAAACAATTTAGGAATGTTAGGTGATTTATGCCCTTTATTGCTTAAAACCAGACTCTGCATCAACTATGTAATTTTTCGGGGGAGTTTTGCCATGGATCCCCCTCCAGCATGCCACAGTCCAGGTGTTACCCCTTGAAACAACTTTCCCATCACTATTGTGGCCAGAAAGAGTCCCTGTGGGTTTTGAAATTCGCCTGACCATTGAAGTCTATGGCGGTTCGCCCGGTTCGCCCGTTCGCGAACATTTGATGGAAGTTCGCGTCCGATGTTCGCGAACCGAAAATTTGATGTTCGCGACATCACTATGCCATACTTATTATTATAATATAATATAATTATTATTATTTTTATTACCCTTAGTATTACTTTCACTTGTGGACCACTGTAGTCCAACATGTCTAGAATGTATTTAAAAGATCATACTTTAAACATTACAAAAGTGCAATGGAGGTCTTTTAGAGACCCCGGTGGGTGTTAATTTATGTTGCCATGGGAGTCTGTGAAGACCCTCATGGTTATAGTTAGATAGCGCGGATCAAAGGTTACGGATCCCCTCATCGAATTAGAGGAGGGTATCCCCCTTTTAGAGTTGATTTTGGGAGGACATTCCGGAGATCCCTTAGCTCATATGGGTAGGGGTATTGGGGGGAACCCCCAGGATTATGTGATATTGTGAAAGTTGGGGGATGTTATTAACTCCTTACTTGTTCTGGATATGAGAAATCAAGCCATATATCCAATTCAATTAGGGTGTTAGGCTGATAGGTGTTAGGTTGACACTTGTTTGCTTTTCAGAGGTGGTTTTTATTATTATTATTATTATTATTATTATTATTATTATTAATAATAATGTTAACTTTGATTTGTATTGCGTCAACATATTCCGTAGCGCTGTACAAGGGATAAGAACAGGGAAAATACAATATTAATTTAATTTATTATTATAAAGGGAATTAAAGATACCTAGGCAAGAGTAACAAATAAGGAAAGCAAGGGTCTGGAAGTAAGTGAAAGTTAGAAAGATTTTATTGTAGTGGAAGAGGAGAGTGATCTTAGGTGAGAGGCTCTTGTATGCAATATGTTGTCTGACCCCTAGTGGTGAGATAATAAAATCTAAAAGTAGAGAGGTCATGGGTCTATAAATTGAATCTGAATAGGGGTCGGTGAGGGGCAGGAAGTGCTCTTAATGTTGTCCCAGAGCAGATAGGCCAGGATGGTGATTGCAATAGGAGCTAAAACAGGAATGAGAAATTGTGTGAGAGACATGGAGGAAGGTAGAGAGTGAGACAGGAATTAATATATGGTGAAAAGATGAGTTTTTAAAGTAATGCAGGGGTAGGGTTGGAAAAGGAAAGCTAGAGACAGCAGGGGGTAGACAGATGTTAGAACAAACTGTAAGGGATTGAAATATAGCAAGGCAAATTTCAAAAAGTAACAGGCATACATTAATATTAATATTAATAATGACACTGGATCCTGAGATGGATGAGACTCCATTTTCTGTTCATACCTCAAGTATGTATCAAGCTCTCTGTGTTGTCCCAGAGCAGAGAAGCCAGGATGATGATTGCAATAGGCATCAAGCTCTCAGTGTTGGGTGGGTCTCAACACACACAGGAATCATCTTACGTGTATTCATAGGGTAACGTGTTTCACTCAGATATTTGAATGGAATGGCTTTGAGAGATGTTTGAATGGGACAGCTACACGTAAATTGCGAGTTTTGCACTTTTGGCGTGCACTCTTGGTAAGGCTGTGTATCTCCACTGGTAGACTGTAAAATATCCAAGAGAAGCACTGTACAGTCTCATAATCCCAAGGTCTACCAGATAGCTACAAAGTAATCACCCATGACTCTGTCAGGGCAAAGGTTAACCCTTTCCCTGCCCTCTGTATATTAACACATATCAATAACACAATGTCTTTGTAATAAGACTAGGTGGCTCGTTTTTGCCACACAGCTCCCTCGTAACCACAAGCCAGCATACCCAGTCTGATCCCAGATTCAGGGATGCATTAGGGAGTTTGGCGTAGTAGTAATTGGTCGGGGGTGTCTATGCGGTGAGTGGCCAGAGGTGTGTACCCAGGCAGATTGGAGAATGTGGCCTCCTTGGCCCTGATCAACTCCTGCACCTGGGTATGCTCCTGTGGGGTCAGCCGCTCTCCTAGCTGTACCCCTCCGAGGCCCTCTGTCTGGTCTCCTTTTTCTAAGAGGTCTGGTAGAGAGAGGTTTTCAAAAAGTTCGGAGGCTGTGGCGCAAATAGCCGCCACATCCTCTGTGCGCTCATGATAGGGTTTTAGCATATTCACATGGAGCATGCATCTTCCCCCTACTCCTGAGCACGGCCCAATCACATAGGTGGTATAGCATTTTTGTTCTACCACATGGTATGGACCCTGCCAGGTGGCCTGCAGCTTGTTATTGTGGACGGTTTAAAAAATCAATACTTTTTGTCCCACTTAAAAGCTGGGGTAACTGGTTCCCCTATCGTACTATCGGCGCTAACGTTGTTGGAGGTTCATCGTACCATCTGGCTCAACTCCTCCAAGCGGTCCCTAAACTCCAACACATATGGGATGACAGGGGTACCATCTGTGCTAACCTTTCCCTCCCAATGCTCTCTTATTAAGTCTAACATGCCTCTCACCCTTCTACCGAACAGTTTTTCAAAGGGGGAAAATCCGGTGGATTCTTGGGGCACCTCCCTGTATGTAAATAGAAGGTGGGGCACACATTTTTCCCAGTCTTTCCTAGTGTCTGCGAATGCCTAGAGCATTTGTTTTAGAGTCCCATTAAAACGTTTGCAGAGACCATTGGACTGGGGATGGTATGTCGAGTTTACTATGGGCTTAATTCAGCATAGTCTCCAGAGTTGGTGGGTGACTTTGGCTGTAAATTGTGTGCCCTGATCCAAAATAATCTCTTGGGGAAATCCAATGCGAGAAAAATTCTGCATCAGGGCATCCACGACCGTCTTAGCATGGACATTGGTCAGCACCACCGACTCTGGGTATCTAGTGGCATAATCTACTAGGGTCAGGATGTATTTCTTGCCAAGAGGGCTTGGTCTAGTTAGGGGCCCTACCATGTCTACGGGTACCCTGCTAAATGGTTCTTTGATAATGGGAAGGGGGTGAAGTTTTGCTTTATGGTGATCCCCTCTCTTACCCACCCTCTGACAGGTGTCACAAGTCTGACAGTACTGACAAATATCTTTCGAAATCCCTGGCAAGAAAAAGTTCTTAGTTAGCCAGTATGTAATGATATGGAATCACAAGATTGTGGAGACCAGCAGCCAAGGTCAGCAATAATCCAGTTCAGCAATTTGTAGGTGAAACAGGAACAAGCTTTATTGAAGTGATCAGAAACCACACAATAATCTGGCAAGGATCAATAGACAGGAAGGGCCTTATATAGGCCAAGGACCAGACACCTGACCAGACACAGCTGAAGAGACTTAGGTACTGATACTATTGCTAGCAGAGTCAAGCTTATCAGATCTCAATGAAATTCACAAAAGGCAGGCTCGCGCAGTGGTAGGGAAGAGGAATAGCAGCCTGGGGACCAGGGTTCAAAACCCAGCAGAGTCAATTCCTCACATTATCCCCGCCTCTATAGGTGCAGCCTCTGGATGCCCTATTACCTGGTTTAGCAGGGTACTGCACATGAAAAGACCGAAGAAGATCAGGAGCGTGAATATTGTCCACTGGTTCCCACGAACTCTCCTCCTCACCATAGCCTTTCCAGCGAACCAAATACTGAAGCTTGCCACGGAAGATCCTGGAGTCAAGAATTTTGTCCACTTCGTACTCATCCTCACCATCCACGAGGACTGGAGGTGGGGCAGGCAGGGCTCGGCCAGGGAAAGTGTTTTCATGAAAAGGTTTAAGCAGTGCAACGTGAAACACTGGATGTATTTTCATGGAATTCGGGAGTTGTAAACGGAAAGTGACAGCATTGATCTGAGCAATGATCTCAAAAGGTCCCATGAACCTTTGACCCAATTTATGAGAAGGAATGCGAAGCTTGAGATTCCTTGTTGACAGCCACACCTTGTCACCAACGTGATAGACTGGGGCCTCCTTTCTATGCCGCTCTTTTGTAACATTCCTGAGCCTCCAAAAGAGTCTCTTTCAACAGTGCTTGGGAATCACGTAAGGCCGTTAGCCGGTCAGTGACAGCAGGAATGGAAGTAGTAATTGGGAGACTGACTAGAAAGGTCGGATGGTAACCATAGTTGGCAAAAAATGGGCTCAAAGAAGTGGAGCAGTGTTGGGCATTGTTATAGGCAAACTCCGCCGTGTGTAGAAAATCCAGCCAGTCATCCTGCAGGTAACTAATATAGCACCGCAAATGTTGCTCCTGGTTGGTTCGTTCAGTCTGTCCATTACTTTGTGGATGAAAAGCTGACGACAGATTTTCATTATATCTTGGTACTCAGATATAATTGATACACACATCAGAATACATGATTACTCACTAATCTGATCCTATCATTTTGGTCCTTCGAGCGGTGGTTGTTTCCCTTATCATTCCTCGGACGAAGCAAAACTCCTTTTACCGTGCACGGGGGGGTAAGTCGCTGAGGACTCCCTTACCTTGAGAAAGACCTCAGGCCTGATATATACGATCAGTTGGACCACAGAGGCAAGGTGTTTTTCTGAGGGATGACAAGGCACAGCTTACAACGAAGTACAAATAGTGTAGAGCAGTACAATTGGATACAGGCGCTATTTGTTGGAACAACTGTAACATGCACTTCAGTCCCTTTTCAGCATCCTAACAAAATGATCAGTGTTAGGACTGTGCCAACAGTGATCAATATCCCTCTGATGTAAGCTGCCCATTTACCAAAGGTGTCTTGGAGCCATTTAGACAGAGGATCATTAATACCGGAATTTTCTACTTGTTCATTTGACAGCGCAGTGAGGCCTTCCAGTGCTTTGGTGACAGATCCGTCTGGAGCTATGTTGTTGGGTATGAAAGTGCAACAGGCAGTCCCAAACATTTTAAATACCCCTCCTTCTTTCGCCAACAGCATGTCCAGAGCTATCCGGCTCGAAGGACCAAAATGATAGGATCAGATTAGTGAGTAATCATGTATTTTGATGTGTGTATCAATTATATCTGAGTACCAAGATATAATTAGAGAAAATAATGCACAGAAGTCAGAGTGTATTCAGAATAATCTCTGAGTTTATATTTGGACGGTCTGTCCCTTATATAGCACAGTCACAGCTTATTAGCATAGTTGGAAATAGGGTTAAATACATATTTGCAAGCAAGTGTCTTTTTATGTTAGACTCAGCAAAACCTTATCTAAAACCCCTGCTTGCTTCAGATACATTGTCTCAGTAGTATCTGAAGCAAAAAACAGGACACAGGATACAGATGTTTTAAAGAACATTAACGTAAACATTCTACAGATGACGCACTTAAACATTCTAGTGAGATAAGAAACATGCTGACATACTTTTTATAATCATGATATTCTTAGCTAATTAATTTCTAAATGAAGAAATTAAAATACCTAACAAATACCTAGATTAGAACAAAAATGTTTCCAAAAACGAGACGTAAACTGCACTCCCCTGTCAGTAACTACTTCATCAGGTACTCCATGCAAGCGATATATTTCCTGAATAACCAGGTCAGCCATCTATTTAGCTGAAGGGAGACCACGAGCTGGTATGAAATGACCAATCTTAGTTAACCTGTCCACAACAACAAGAATGGTAGTTTGTTCCTTAGAGGGAGGTAGTTCCACAATAAAGTCCATGGATATAGATCCCCAGGGACGATGAGGAATCGGAAGAGGTGGAAGCAAGCCAACAGGGGATGAGCGAGGAGTCTTATGTCTGGCACACACATCACAAGAGGACACATACTTCTTAACATCCTCATGATACTTCGGCCACCAAAAGGATCGGGCAAGTAGGTCTTGCGTCTTTCGAATTCCTGGATGACCTGCTGGTTTTGAGTCATGGTAGAGACGTAAAAGGTCCAGTCGCACTGACTCCGGAGCAAACAGACGTTGTTGAAAAATCCAAAACCCATTAAGCATCATCATATGGAGGTCACGAGGAGGATCACGAAGAACTGGGTCTTCAGCGTAGCCCTTTTTAATGCGAGACATCAGATCAGAAGGAAATGTAACTCCTATAAATATATCCTCTGGCAAGATGGAGGTCTTGGTTACGGTAGTATGGAGGGGGTCAGCTATTCTAGACAAGGCATCCGCCTTACCATTCTTGGAGCCAGGATGGTATGTAACCAAAAAATTAAACCTTGAGAAGAATAGGGACCAGCGTGCTTGTCTGGCTGACAGTCTCTTAGCTGATCGAATACATTCCAGATTTTTGTGATCTGTGAGGACAGTAATTGGATGGGTAGCTCCCTCCAAGAGATGTCTCCATTCGGTGAAGGCAGCTTTTATAGCCAATAGTTCTTTATTCCCTATGTCATAGTTTCTTTCTGCTGGCACCATCTGGTGGGAATAGAAGGCACACGGATGTAGCAGCATCTTAGGTCCAGTACTTTGAGACAGTATAGCACCAACAGCTGAATCAGAAGCATCAACTTCCACAATAAATGGTAATTCCGGCTGAGGATGTACCAGGACAGGGGCAGAGGTAAACAGAGTCTTCAATCGGGAAAATGCGGTATCCGCCTTATCGGACCACTGAAAAGGAGTCCCCTTACGTGTGAGTTCAGTGATCGGTGTGATAACGGCAGAGAAATTCTTAATGAAACGCCTGTAAAAATTGGCAAACCCCACAAATCTCTGAACATCTTTTTCATTCTTGGGGATGGGCCAGTCCAGCACAGCTTTAATTTTACTTGCGTCCATACTTAAACCTTTGGGAGTTATTACATACCCCAGGAATTGAATTTCTGTTTGTTCAAACTCACATTTTTCTAGTTTAATGTATAGGCGGTGGGTACGAAGGCGCTCTAGAACTATACGGACCTGTTTTCTGTGGTTTTCAAGATTATCAGAGAATATTAGGATATCATCCAAATATGCCACAACAAACTGATCCAGGAGATCTCGTAGTACATCATTGATAAGATGCTGGAAAGTTGCAGGGGCATTACACAGCCCAAAAGGCATTACTAGATATTCGTAATGCCCGTACCTGGTTCTGAAAGCTGTTTTCCATTCATCATTGGGTCTTATGCGAACCAGATTATATCCCCCCCGAAGATCAAGCTTCGTAAATATTTTAGCTGAGCGAAGTCTCTCCAAAAGTTCAGGAATCAGAGGCAAGGGGTAGCGGTTTTTAACAGTGATGTTATTAATGTCCCTGTAATCAACGCATGGCCGTAGGCTGCCATCTTTCTTCTCTACAAAGAATATAGGAGCTCCTGCTGGGGAAGTAGATGGTTGAATAAAACCTTTGGCAAGATTTTCTTGTATGTATTCACGAAGAGCTTTCAATTCAGGCTCAGAAAGGGAATATATACGGCCAAATGGGATAGCAGGCCAAGGCAACAGCTCTATTGGGCAATCATAAGGCCTGTGGGGTGCAAGCTGATCAGCATTCTTCTTATCACAGACATCTGCAAAATCCTGATATTGTAGAGGAAGCTTGGTCAAGTTTGTAGCAACCATTTCATTAATTGTTGTGTTACCTTAGAGGGTTGACAATTCATTAAGCAGTGTTCTGAAGGAAAGGACAAAGTTCTGATCTTCCAATCAATCTGTGGGTTATGCAGAGCAAGCCAAGGTACCCCCAAAATCACTGGAAACTGTGTTGAGGAAATTAGGTGGAAAGAGATAGCCTCATGGTGATTCACTTCCACAGTCAACATTAAGGGCACAGTCTCATGTGTAACCGGGCATGACGTAAGTGGAGAACCGTCAACTGTCTCCATTAACACAGGTGAAGAATTAGGGATAGACTGAATTCTATTTCCTGCTGCAAATTTAATATCCATAAAGTTTCCGCCTGCTCCAGAATCTATCATAGCTGTAGTTGAAATTTTACGATCACCACATTGCAAAGTGATAGGCACCACAAAATGAGGATGTTGAGTCAACATACCCTCTTCACCATGAGCCAGAGAAAACAAGGGTTGTGTGACGGAATTCAGTTGATCTGAAATCTGGGATTGGTGTTGAATCTGTGCACCCTCAGCTGCCATAGCTATTGTTCTTTTGGATTTGCTAGGGCAATTGATGGGATAGTGCCCTGCACTACCACAATACAGGCATAAATTGTGAGTGCGTCGCCACTGTTTTTCTTCGTTGGATAATGGCCCTCTTATTAGATTTACCTGCATAGCCTCTGGCTCAGAGTCTGTAGGTGTTTGAGGGATCAGAGTAGAAGTTCTTGAATAGGAAATTGGAGTAGTACTTGGTCTAAAAGAGCCCTGTCTTTCCAATCTTCTTTCAGAAAGTCTCCGATCAATACGGATAGCCAAACGCACAAATGCATCAAAGTCAGCAGGAAGATCAACACGAGCTAGCTCATCTTTTATAGCTTCTGAGAGACCTTTTCTGAAGTGGAACCTCTGGGCTGATTGGTTCCAGGTAGTATCAGCAACCCACTGTCTGAATTCAGCAGCATATTCAGCCACTGAGCGCCTCCCTTGATGCAAATGAAGGAGAGTGGCTTCTGCTGTAGCACATCAATTTGGGTCATCAAAAACTAGGCACATGGCCTCAAGAAAGTCATTTAGATTACCCAAGACTGGACGTTCCAGAAGAGGGGAGCCCCAAGCCAGGGCTTCATCTTTGAATAAGGAAAAAATAAATCCCACCTTCTCTCTTTCAGACGGAAATCGTTGAGGTAACATCATGAAGTGCAAACGGCATTGATTTAGGAAACCCCTAATTTTTTTGCGATCTCCTTCAAACTTTTCTGGTAGGGGCAAGCGGGCATCTTGTGCAGGTGTAACATCTCGTGCCCTGGAGCTGGTATACTCACTGTGCATTGACTGAATTTTATTTTGCAGTTCAGCTATCTGGTCCTGCAGCACTTGAATGGTCTGTGCCTGGGTCTGCACATTTCTTGCAGTAAAAGCAACCTGTTGGGCCTGCAGTTCAGCTACCTGGTCCTGCAGCACTTGAATGGTCTGTGCCTGGGTCTGCACAGTTCTTGCAAATAAAGCAACCTGCTGGGCCAATGCAGAATCTGACCCGGCGGTCACCATGAAAGGTCCAGATTATTCTGTAATGATATGGAATCACAAGGTTGTGGAGACCAGCAGCCAAGGTCAGCAATAATCCAGTTCAGCAATTTGTAGGTGAAACAGGAACAAGCTTTATTGAAGTGATCAGAAACCACACAATAATCTGGCAAGGATCAATAGACAGGAAGTGCCTTATATAGGCCAAGGACCAGACACCTGACCAGACACAGCTGAAGAGACTTAGGTACTGATACTATTGCTAGCAGAGTCAAGCTTATCAGATCTCAATAAAATTCACAAAAGGCAGGCTGGCGCAGTGGTAGGGAAGAGGTATAGCAGCCTGGGGACCAGGGTTCAAAACCCAGCAGAGTCAATTCCTCACACAGTATTTCATTCGACTAACTCCCAGATGTCCGGATAATGGAATATCATGGGCTATCCAGAGTAATTCCGCCTAGTAATTCCTGTAATTCCCGCCTATATTTCTGGGGTACTACCAACTGTTTCATCTCTATCCTCTCTGAGTTCCTTTATAGTTATCCCTTGTCCCACGAGTGCCTCTCCCCCTCTAATCCTGGCTGAATGGAGGTGTCTTGATCTTTGTATACTTGCAACGTGGGGTCTACGGCTACCTCTTTCCCAAACTCTACAGGGGCATCCCAGGTCAAGTTCTAGGGGTGGAGACTGGTTGTTTACCTGAGCCTCAGAGTGTGCTGGTGGGTCCGTGATGCGAGCCTGCTGCTGTGTGGTCACCGGGTAAATGTCTTGGGTAGAAGTTTGGGGTACAAATGCGGAAGTTAGCTAGCCCAAGTCATTCCAGAGTAGTACATCTGCTGGTAAGTTCTGCATCAATCCTATTCCACAACCTCTGACCCCACACTCCAGTGCAAATGAACCTTGGCAGTGGGTAAGCGGAGTTCTGCTCCTCCTACTACCCATACTGCCACAGTGCCTCTGGTACATGCTTTGTCTGGGACCAAGTAGTGTTTGATGAGGGTTAACGTGGCTCCGGTGTCCCTTAGCCCTTCAACATTCTTCCCCTCCAGACATACGGTTTGCCTATGATGTTGTCGGTTGTCCGACGCAGCCTGGACAGGGTCAACTTCATGTAAAACCCTTGTTTTTCCACCTAGTAGTGGGGTTCGGCATCGTGGGTACTGGTCTCATTGCGGTAGCAATGGGCCGCTGCTCTGTTGGGTGGTGGTTGGCCCGGACGAACCCATGTGTTACGGTTCCAGTTCTGGGGGCATTTCCTCTGTACATGTCCCAAATGCTGGCTTAGGTGACCCCCGGGATATTGGCACGAAGTTGGTACCTGGGAGCAGAGGTGTTGAACCCGTTGCACTTGCCCTGACAGGGTAGGGCTACAGCCGGGGGTGCTGAGGTCGGCACTGTGGGCATATACGATGGGCGAGGTGATGGTCGGTGGTGGCGATGTGTATCATTTTGTTCATCGGCCAGCTGAGCGGCATCAGAGAGGGTAAGAGGGTTACGGTCCTTACCCATACTTGCGCCTCTGGTGTCAGTCCACTGAAGAACTGCTCTAGCAAAATCAATTGAAGCAGTTCTTCCATGGTTGTGGCTCGTTTAGTCTGAACCCATCCCATGGCAGCTCACTGCAGTTGATAAGCCCACTCGGCATTGGTGTCCTTCTCCTGTTTGTTGAGCTCCCGAAATCGGTGTTGGTATGCCTCCAGGATGATAGCATATCATGTTAAGATGGCCTGCTTCACCCGGTGGTAATCTTTGCTGTCCTCATCTCATACTGCATGGTACACCTCTGCAGCATGGCCAGACAATTTGCCTGCCAAAAGAGGTACCCAGTCTGCTTGTCGAATGTCATGAAAGTGGCACAGTCTTTCATAATCTTGAAGATACCATCAATATCCTCTTCCATGTCTGTGACAGCTTTAAATGCATTGTATGGGAGTTTTGCTTTTCCTTGTGTGGTGACCGATACTGCTGGTGACCCCTCTCTGGATCGCTGATCTGCTAGTTGTAGCTGTGTTGCCTGTTGTCTGTTGGCCAATATGTAATCTTGTACCTCTGCTATCACTCTTGTTACCGTTTCTACTGATGGTGGTTCCTGATAAAATGCCAGCCTTATCCTTAGTTCCTTTGCGACTTCGCTTTCCCCCATCCCGGGTAAAGGTACAGCTCTGCTGGCTCGGTCTCCATCGATCAGTTCAGTAATCAGAATAGTTTTCGCTTTATTGCTGGCTATCTTGCCCCTTGCTTCCAAAAGTTCCTTTAAAGTTGTTCGTTTTAGGGCTGCATAGTTCGTCTCCATTCATTCGTATAGACGACATGTACGTGACCTGCTGCTTGTGTACTAACTGCTGCTTTGTTGTGGGGCTTGTATCCAGTCACTTGCCACCAATGTAGTGGAGATGCAATATTACACTCAATATCCAAGAGAAGCACTGTACAGTCTCATAATCCCAATCTCCTCATACTTGAAGATACACAGTTGGGAGTAAAGAAAACATTTCATTATTTTTTTACACACAGAGACATACAGCATATATATAGCCTGGGAAAACAGGAAATCAACACAGGTAAATAAACACATGCCCATATCTGGCCACACAGTACAGAGAGAGAGAACAATAGCGGTCACATCACACATCTCCCGGTGCCTAGCTGGCTACTCTTACACAATAACAGGCATTACCATATAGTACAGAGAGTGATAGGATCATCCCTTGTTTTGCCCTATTTGTCTCCACAAGGTCTACCAGATAGCTACCAAGTAATCCCCCATGACTCTGGCAGGGCAAAGGTTAGCCCTTTCCCTGCCCTCTGTCTATTAACACATATCAATAACACAATGTCTTTGTAATAAGACTAGGTGGCTGTTTTTTTGCCACAGGCTGTTTTTCTCTGGATTGGAATAGTTATGTAGTGATTTACAAGTCAATCAGTTACCTATTTCAAGGAAACTTTGAATACACTGCACAGTAGGATGGTGGCAGAATACCAGCCAGCGTGGTCATTAGCTCAAATGGACAACTCAATAATTTACAAATAAACTCTGAGAGGAGAGTTTACTAACAGGAATCACTGGTATTATACAGTATTTAGATATTTTTGTGTATAGAGTTATGTTATAGAGGTCAGACAATCACAGCTCTGTCTTTCAGTGCAGATGTCATGTGCAATAGAGGAAGAGGGATTTGTCTGTATGTTAAGCCTTAATTTAAGCCTTTGGTCAGAGAAGATATTTACGGTGAAACTAGCTATGATATTTAATCCTTGTGGGTAGAGTTAAATGACGGAGGCACACATTCTAAAAGGATATTGATAAGAGTATGCTATAAACCCAAAAATATAATTGAAAGTGAGGTACTGCAACTATTGTTACAGAATGGGAATGCAGTTAAGCATGGGCAAGTTTTAGTAATGGGAGATTTGAACTACCCTTAAATAAACTGGATGAATGAGACTATCAGTTCAGCTATCTTGGATTTAGTTAACACAAATAATGTTGATATAGTATCAAATGTTGAAATAGGGCAAACTTTGGGAAACAGTGATCACAACACAGTCTCATTTGAGATTGAATTTAAAAAACAAAACTGTAAGGAGCCAAAAACAACTCTTAATTTTAAAAGAGCAGATTTTAAGGGTCTTATAGCTCTATTAAATCTCCCAACGTTGGAAACTGTAGCCTGTAACGTAGGCCAACGGGTACCAGAGAGGACCCACTAGTAAGTTAAAGTCCTATCCATAGCACCGTAAATGCAAATATACTCACACTACTGTACTGTTAATTAAAGGGAAAGTGATGTTAGATATTAAAATAAATAGCACAACATTCTGAAGCTTCCAAATCTGCAACATAAAATATTTTTTTTATGTTTAAATCCTGTGTTATATCGATCCTGGCAATCAATGTGTTAATACATATACTGGAACTCGCATGGACTAGAATATCATATTTACAGCTTTATGAATATTGCATTATATCTGGAATGTGGGTCCGATCATAACTCGTAATTGAAGCCCGTAAGACTTTGAAATCCAACCTCCATTTTTCAGTGACTTAATGATGATGATCTCTGTTGCCATTGGCTCCATCTAAATCTGTAACTACGTGTTTGCCTAATTGATCATGTTCACGGCCGTGCATCCAACGTTCGCGACATGTTCTAATTTAATAACTATGTAACGAATTTCAAGACCTCAGCCCTTGCGATCTTGTCGATACCGCTATGGGCTAATTTAATAGGGCTGTAAGGGCAATAAAATAATGTAAAGAGTGGGACAAAGAACGGAAAGATAAAAATACTGAACATATATGGACAGCATTTAAATATTTACAAAATATACATACTTATCACCATATAGGATGTGGGAATAAAAGTAAAAGGAGTAAATCACATCCAATGCGGCTTCACATTAATATAAAGACCAAGATAAAGAGTTAAAAACAGACATTTAAATTATACAGAGACAGAGATAGCTTTATGTTAGTACAAGCACTATCTAAAATAGAAAATGTATAATCTCAATGGAGCAAATCTAGTATATCAGATATTGAAAGGGATTTGTGAGTGCTTGTGGACAACCACCTAGGTAACAGTGCTCAATGCCAAGCAGCAGCGGCAAAGGCAAATAAATATTAGCATGTGTTAAGAAGGGTATAGAAGCAAGGGAAGCAAATATAATTATGCTATACTATACTATACAAATCCCTAGTACGCCCTCATTTGGAATATGGAGTACAATTTTGGGCGCCACTTCATAAAAAGAACAAAACTAATAAGGAGAATGGAGGGGCTAAGTAATGAAGAAAGACTAACCAAACTAAATTTATTTTCTTTAGAAAAAGGCATCTAAGAGGCAATATTATTATCCTATATAAATATATTAAGGTTCAATATAAAGCTTTGTCAAGAGAACTTTTTGTGCCAAGAGGTTTTCAACTGACAACTGAGGACATCCTTTGAGGTTAGAAGTAAAAAGATTCCACCTTAATGAAAGGAAAGGGTTCTTCACCATAAGGATCGTTAAACTCTGGAATTCTCTGCCAAAGGAGTTGGTGACAGCAGATTTGATAAATAACTTCAAAAAGAGATAGGATATATTTTTAAATAAAAAAGAGCATTCAGGGTTATCCTGGATAAAAAGAGAGAGAAAACTTATCCAGGGACGAATCTGATTGCCAGTATCTGGGGTCAGGAAGGAATTTTATTTTTTTCCCCTTTTGAGACAATTGGCAAAGTTTCACTGTTTTCTTTTTTCAGCATGTTACAGATCAGAGGAGATCTAAAAGGGTAGAACTTGATTGACTAAATCTCAATTTCTATGTGATTATGTAACTATAAAGCATTACCGATTTCTGTTCTTCCAAATACCATATAGACAAAAATTGACCATGGTGTTTCATTCAATATAGAAAGGATGGTACTGTTTTCTCCTCCTCTATCATGATATGTTGGGGGGGGGGGGGGGGGGAGAGGCAGTAAACAATATGAATGTCTGATCTCCAGTATATTGTTCTTTTTACCATTGCCTTTAATCTAAATATGATAAAGAAATATAATTAATTATGCCTCCTTGATTTACTATTTACACTTCATTTTAAACCACTAGTAAGATAGAGGCAGATCAAAGACATTGAGCCCAATTCATTTGAGCAATTGTAAGTTACTGTAGCCCGTCAGTGAGGCCGTGAGTTAATTTGCTAGTCAAGAGGCGTCTTTTTGCGGGCTCCGAACGGGTTACGGAGTATGGCCTTGAAAACGTTGCGGTGGTTAAACCCGGAACTTACAACCTCCCGAAGCCTTTGATTTTTAACGGCCCCAAGACTTCCGATTGCTAAAATTACAAATCGCTATTCAATTGCAAAAATCGATCAACACCTCAACTGCATGCGAGCCCGCAAACGGCAAATGTTGTCTCAAAGCTTATGACCTCCAAATAGTACCTGCAAAGGGTTTACAGACTAATTTGGAACACTGCAAATCACAATAAAAACACACTAATGCACTTTAAAATATAGGGAAAGCTATGGAAGGCATTACAATTACTTGCACAACAACTCCTCAAATATTGCAAAATATAAAATGTTATTTTCCTCATAGGTTGTAATGGATATGAAAAGTCACACTACCTCAATAAATTGCAACACAAATACCTTGAAATGGCTAACATATTAACCCTTACTCACTCACAGAAGCTCTAATGAGGACCCTAAAAATTCAAAGATCATCTTATATACCAATAGTACCAGGGGAACATTTAACATCTGGTTGTTCAGTTCCTATGATGTGTTGGTCTCTCTGTGACCCTATGGACAGCAGCATATTTACTTATGTTTCTGTCTGTGCTTATATACAAAGTTTGCTTGCCAAAGATACTGGAGTGGGTTGCCAGTTCCTTCTCTAGTGGACTCTGCTATGACCTGCCCACGTACAGAGGCCCTACGTGTTATAGATCACAGCTTCATTGAAGTACACAAGCCCCTTTACCACCACCACTTAGCAAGCCAGAAGGGAACCAGGGGAACAAATACCACACTAATCTACTCTAACCCATCAGGAAGGGCTGCAAAAACACATGGAGGCTGTGCAGAGGCACGTGAAGCAGAAGCCAACTCACCTCCATCAAGGATATTCTCCTCTAGGCCCATCCTGGAAAGTCCCACGCTATTGCTGGGGGCCATGTGCCAAGATGTATGCCCATTATTATTTGGTGACCTCCCATTAAGTGTTTTGATATCAATCAATTTACATAATCTCCTGTCATATTTATATCAGGCCTTCAAGAGAATGTTGATACGCCACAGTATCACAAATTGGACTTTTTGTGACAGGATAATATATATTCCCCCCCCTTCCCCTGTCTCTCTTTCCCCCTCCCCCCGTGTCTCTTCCCTGCCCCTGTCTATTTCCTCCCCCTTTCCCCCCTCTATCTATTTCTTCCCCCTCTCCCCCTCCTTGTGTCTCTCCCCCCTCCTTTCCCTGTGTCGCTTGCCCCTCTCCCTCCTCTGTGTCTCTTCCCCCATCTCCCTCTCCTGTGTCTCTTCCCCCTTGCCCTCCCCTGTGTCTCTTCAACCCTCTCCCTCCAGAAGTGTCTCTTCCCCCCTTCCCCCTTCTGTCTCTTTCTCCCTTTCCTCTGTGTCTCTTTCCACTCCTCCCTCCCTTGTGTACCTTTCCCCCTCTGTTTCTTTCCCCCTTTCCCCTCTGTCTCTTACCTCCCGCCTGCCTCCCCTGTGGCTCTTTTTCCTCTGTCTCTTCCACCCTCCTCCCTCCTCTGTGTCTTTCCGTCTGTGTCCCCCCCCTGTCTCTTTCCCCCCTTCCCCCTCTCTGTCCCTTTCCTCTGCCGGTGCTGCACTTTGAGCATGAGTGGCTAGCGCAATGCTTTGAGCATTCGTGGTTTGCCTTGCGCGCTGCATAGTAACAAAGGCATATTCCAAAATGGACAAGACTATGCATTAATATAATGGGTGTGGTGTGGGCAGATCCCGGGAGAGCAAGAGGTAATACCTAAAGGGGGTAATGTCATAGTCTAGAATAAGCATGATGCATAGCACCTACCAGGGTCACATGTGGTCACTACACCACTGCAACCAGAATCTGATGAAAAAAAGGATCATCAGAAATCACTCTATTTAATTGAAGAAACCATTAATGTACATAGCACTTACAACTTGTCCAGATCTTTTCAATGAAACAGATGAATAAACCTCTGGACTGTGTAATCCAATCCAGTTTCACACATACAGTGTGTTAACAAAACAAAAACCTGAAATAATGTTAAAAAAAAAGAGGTGGAGGATAAAAAATAAACAAATATACTGTAATGATATGGAATCACAAGGTTGTGGAGACCAGCAGCCAAGGTCAGCAATAATCCAGTTCAGCAATTTGTAGGTGAAACAGGAACAAGCTTTATTGAAGTGATCAGAAACCACACAATAATCTGGCAAGGATACAGAGACAGGAAGTGCCTTATATAGGCCAAGAACGAGACAGCTGAACATTCACAGCTAAAGAGAGTTGTCACTGATTGCATTGCTTTTAGAGTCAAGGTATCAGATCTCAGGCAAATCTGCAAGAGGCAGGCTGGCGCAGTGGTAGGGAAGAGGTATAGCAGCCTGGGGACCAGGGTTCAAAACCCAGCAGAGTCAATTCCTCACATTACCCCCGCCTCTATAGGTGCAGCCTCTGGATGCCCTATTACCTGGTTTAGCAGGGTACTGCACATGAAAAGAACGAAGAAGATCAGGAGCGCGAATATTGTCCACTGGTTCCCACGAACTCTCCTCCTCACCATAGCCTTTCCAGCGAACCAGATACTGAAGCTTGTTACGGAAGATCCTGGAGTCAAGAATTTTTTCCACTTCGTACTCATCCTCACCATCCACGAGGACTGGAGGTAGGGCAGGCAGGGCTCGGCCAGGGAAAGTATTTTCATGAAAAGGTTTAAGCAGTGCAACGTGAAACACTGGATGTATTTTCATGGAATTCGGGAGTTGTAAACGGAAAGTGACAGCATTGATCTGAGCAATGATCTCAAAAGGTCCCATGAACCTTTGACCCAATTTATGAGAAGGAATGCGAAGCTTAAGATTCTTTGCTGACAGCCACACCTTGTCACCAACGTGATAGACTGGGGCCTCCTTTCTATGCCTATCAGCAGCTCTTTTGTAACATTCCTGAGCCTCCAAAAGAGTCTCTTTCAACAGTGCTTGGGAATCACGTAAGGCCGTTAGCCGGTCAGTGACAGCAGGAATGGAAGTAGTAATTGGGAGACTGACTAGAAAGGTCGGATGGTAACCATAGTTGGCAAAAAATGGGCTCAAAGAAGTGGAGCAGTGTTGGGCATTGTTATAGGCAAACTCCGCCGTGGGTAGAAAATCCAGCCAGTCATCCTGCAGGTAACTAATATAGCACCGCAAATATTGCTCCAAAGTCTGGTTGGTTCACTCAGTCTGTCCATTACTTTGTGGATGAAAAGCTGACGACAGATTTACATTAATACCTAGATTAGAACAAAAATGTTTCCAAAAACGAGACGTAAACTGCACTCCCCTGTCAGAAAATACTTCATCAGGCACTCCATGCAAGCGAAATATTTCCCGAATAACCAGGTCAGCCGTCTGTTTAGCTGAAGGGAGACCACGAGCTGGTATGAAATGACCCATCTTAGTTAACCTGTCCACAACAACAAGAATGGTAGTGTGTTCCTTAGAGGGAGGTAGTTCCACAATAAAGTCCATGGATATAGATCCCCAGGGACGATGAGGAATCGGAAGAGGCTGAAGCAAGCCAACAGGGGATGAGCGAGGAGTCTTATGTCTGGCACACACATCTCAAGAGGACACATACTTCGACATGATACTTCGGCCACCAAAAGGATCGGGCAAGTAGGTCTTGCGTCTTTCGAATTCCTGGATGACCTGCTGGTTTTGAGTCATGGTAGAGACGTAAAAGGTCCAGTCGCACTGACTCCGGAGCAAACAGACGTTGTTGAAAAATCCAAAACCCATTAAGCATCGTCATATGGAGGTCACGAGGAGGATCACGAAGAACTGGGTCTTCAGTGTAGCCCTTTTTAATGTGAGACATCAGATCAGAAGTAAATGTAACTCCTATAAATATATCCTCCGGCAAGATGGTGGTCTTGGTTACGGTAGTATGGAGGGGGTCAGCTATTCTAGACAAGGCATCCGCCTTACCATTCTTGGAGCCAGGACGGTATGTAACCAAAAAATTTAACCTCGAGAAGAATAGGGACCAGCGTGCTTGTCTGGCTGACAGTCTCTTTGCTGATCGAATACATTCCAGATTTTTGTGATCTGTGAGGACAGTAATTGGATGGGTAGCTCCCTCCAAGAGATGTCTCCATTCGGTGAAGGCAGCTTTTATAGCCAAAAGTTATTTATTCCCTATGTCATAGTTTCTTTCTGCTGGCACCATCTGGCGGGAATAGAAGGCACACGGATGTAACAGCATCTTAGGTCCAGTCCTTTGAGACAGTATAGCACCAACAGCTGAATCAGAAGCATCAACTTCCACAATAAATGGTAATTCCGGCTGAGGATGTACCAGGACAGGGGCAGAGGTAAACAGAGTCTTCAATCGGGAAAATGCGGTATCCGCCTTATCGGACCACTGAAAAGGAGTCCCTTTACGTGTGAGTTCAGTGATCGGTGTAATAACGGCAGAGAAATTCTTAATGAAACGCCTGTAAAAATTGGCAAACCCCACAAATCTCTGAACATCTTTTTCATTCTTGGGGATGGGCCAGTCCAGCACAGCTTTAATTTTACTTGCGTCCATACTTAAACCTTTGGGAGTTATTACATACCCCAGGAATTGAATTTCTGTTTGTTCAAACTCACATTTTTCTTGTTTAATGTATAGGTGGTGGGTACGAAGGCGCTCTAGAACTATACGGACCTGTTTTCTGTGGTTTTCAAGATTATCAGAGAATATTAGGATATCATCCAAATATGCCACAACAAACTGATCCAGGAGATCTCTTAGTACATCATTGATAAGATGCTGGAAAGTTGCAGGGGCATTACACAGCCCAAAAGGCATTACTAGATATTCGTAATGCCCGTACCTGGTTCTGAAAGCTGTTTTCCATTCATCATTGGGTCTTATGCGAACCAGATTATATGCCCCCCGAAGATCAAGCTTCGTAAATATTTTAGCTGAGCGAAGTCTCTCCAAAAGTTCAGGAATCAGAGGCAAGGGGTAGCGTTTTTTAACAGTGATGTTATTAATGTCCCTGTAATCAACGCATGGCCGTAGGCTGCCATCTTTCTTTTCTACAAAGAAAATAGGAGCTCCTGCTGGAGAAGTAGATGGTCGAATAAAGCCTTTGGCAAGATTTTCTTGTAGGTATTCACGAAGAGCTTTCAATTCAGGCTCAGAAAGGGAATATATACGGCCAAATGGGATAGCAGCCCCAGGCAACAGCTCTATTGGGCAATCATAAGGCCTGTGTGGTGGAAGCTGATCAGCATTCTTCTTATCACAGACATCTGCAAAATCCCGATATTGTAGAGGAAGCTTAGTCAAGTTTGTAGCAACCATTTCATTAATTGTTGTGGCAACAGGTGTTACCTTAGAGGGTTGACAATTCATTAAGCAGTGTTCTGAAGGAAAGGACAAAGTTCTGATCTTCCAATCAATCTGTGGGTTATGCAGAGCAAGCCAAGGTACCCCCAAAATCACTGGAAACTGTGTTGAGGAAATTAGGTGGAAAGAGATAGCCTCATGGTGATTCACTTCCACAGTCAACATTAAGGGCACAGTCTCATGTGTAACCGGGCCTGACGTAAGTTGAGAACTGTCAACTGTCTCCATTAACACAGGTGAAGAATTAGGGATAGACTGAATTCTATTTCCTGCTGCAAATTTAATGTCCATAAAGTTTCCGCCTGCTCCAGAATCTATCATAGCTGTAGTTGAAATTTTACGATCACCACATTGCAAAGTGATAGGCACCACAAAATGAGGATGTTGAGTCAACATACCCTCTTCACCATGAGCCAGAGAAAACAAGGGTTGTGTGACGGAATTCAGTTGATCTGAAATCTGGGATTGGTGTTGAATCTGTGCACCCTCAGCTGCCATAGCTATTGTTCTTTTGGATTTGCAAGGGCAATTGATGGCATAGTGCCCTGCACTACCACAATATAGGCATAAATTGTGAGTGCGTCGCCACTGTTTTTCTTCGTTGGATATTCCTCTTATTAGATTTACCTGCATAGCCTCTGGCTCAGAGTCTGTAGGTGTTTGTGGGATCGGAGTAGAAGTTCTTGAATAGGAAATTGGAGTAGTACTTGGTCTAAAAGAGCCCTGTCTTTCCAATCTTCTTTCAGAAAGTGTCCGATCAATACGGATAGCCAAACGCACAAATGCATCAAAGTCAGCAGGAAGATCAACACGAGCTAGCTCATCTTTTATAGCTTCTGAGAGACCTTTTCTGAAGTGGAACCTCTGGGCTGATTGGTTCCAGGTAGTATCAGCAACCCACTGTCTGAATTTAGCAGCATATTCAGCCACCGAGCGCCTCCCTTGATGCAAATGAAATCACAAGGTTGTGGAGACCAGCAGCCAAGGTCAGCAATAATCCAGCTTTATTGAAGTGATCAGAAACCACACAATAATCTGGCAAGGATACAGAGACAGGAAGTGCCTTATATAGGCCAAGAACCAGACAGCTGACCAGACACAGCTAAAGAGAGTTGTCACTGATTGCATTGCTTTTAGAGTCAAGGTATCAGATCTCAGGCAAATCTGCAAGAGGCAGGCTGGCGCAGTGGTAGGGAAAAGGTATAGCAGCCTGGGGACCAGGGTTCAAAACCCAGCAGAGTCAATTCCTGACATGTACATGTACAGTACAGTTCTAAATACTGTACCTTTAACAATATACCAGCTCACCTGATTCCTATCTGCAAGCATTACTAACCATTTAGTATACTAGTTTTCAGGATAACTCATTGGCCATGACCATTAAGTGTCAAATCACAATAAATGCTTAGCCGTGAGCAGTGTCATTGGTCAAGGTATACTATCACCTTCACTGTATAATATTGATCATCAAAATTGATATCACATTCATCAGCTGTTAGCACATGTTAAATGATACTCATGATATCAGCAATAGGGGAAAATACACATTAATACAGAGAGGACACAAAGGTCAGCAGGTTCGCTGTTACTTACATCAGACCCAAGGATCTGTTCTCAGACTGATATTGAGGTTAGGATCACACGCTTCACTAGTGCATATATTAATGCTGGCTGTCATTAACATGCCATTGTGAGACTCCCCAAGTCCACAGCCACAGCGGTGTTAGTCTACATTTAAGCTAACAACAGTCATATCTTAGATATCTGGCTATGATAGCTTTAATATAGTGGGAGCTATATGTCGGGGGGGGGGGGGGGGGGCTGTCATTAAAGGAATGTCTACCTGAGAGGCACTGTGATAACCTTAAACCTCATACATTTCCTTCACAATTCTTGCAGATGCAGAAGATGCCTTAATGGACCTGAATTGTACCTAAAACAAAACAAAGCAAAAACAGAACACCTACAAAAAAGGCCTTAAAAAAAGATGATGGAGGCATGGGGGGAGGAGAGGAGCGACCGGCTGCAGGTGGATGGGGGAGTCCTTTGGGATGGAGGAGGCGGGGCTGGGGACCAGAGCACATTGCATCTGCAGTCACCTCCTGGAATGCACTCTGGTCCCCATCCTGAGCAGCTCAGCAAGGTACAATTCAGTCATTAGGTGGTGCCTCCTCTCCTCCCTATTGTGCCTTGCCAGGCTGCGCATGACCTCCGCATGAATGTCGTAGATGATGGCCTGGATCCCCGGAGACACTCCATCTGCTGCCGCATAAGGCCCAGCGTATCCGTCTGCGCAACTTGGCTTGATATTGGGAATGGAGGGCCCTATGGCCTGGCCTGGTGAGGAGTTGGCGGTGGTGACCCAGTGGGGAGGATCTGGGGCCGAAATGGAGCCAGGCTCAATAAGGGCGCTGGTGTTGGTGGGCCCAGTGGTGATGGCCAGTCAGATGGACTGCTGAGGGGAGGACAAGGTGGTGCCAGGTCCAGCTGGTCCTTCCCACCCTGGAGAGATCTGAGTCTCTTTAGGAGGGAGGTAGTGGGGTCAAATCTCAGGGGTGTGGCTGGTTGTCCAGCTGGTAACCCCACTAGCCAGATTACATCCTCTTCCTCCAAATCAGAGCCCTAGGCTCATCTTATTTCCTCCTCCCCCTGTGTCGGTTCCTGCTAGGAGGGGGCTTGCTCCTTGACTTCCTGCTCCAATGGAGCTGATGCCCCCACCTCTGGCTCACCACTGGACCCAGACCTATTGATGCTGAAAGATAGAAAAGAAAGGTGTATGTTATTAGTATGATGATGTTTTGTGTTCATTCCTAACTTTCTGACATCTAGACTTAAACCTGGATGATTCTCCTAATTGAAAGTCAGATTAGCTATTAATTGCTAGATATGATCTATTCTTTGGTTCTTGTTCTTGATTGTTCTTGGCTCCTAACACTATCTTGATTCCGGCTGGAGTCTGTAACTGCATACGCTGCAGTAGGCACACCATTACATGGACTCTCTATTGGTTGATTACTGTTGTTGTTTCCAGGAATGACAGTGATTTGTCAGCTTCATGGCTTTAATGAACTATCCATATATCCTTTGTTAATTCCATGGAGCTGACATGTCAGTGTCCTTGTTGGTTATCATGTGCATGTGTGGTGTCTGTGATGTACATGTGGTGACATGTTGGTATATGTCATATTCACAGGCCCACTGAGGAAGTAGCAATGACACAGGCGCGTTTGGGCTTACCTGATGCTAGGGGGCGCCAGATGATGACATCAGACGCTCACTTCAGTTGATCCGGAGGGGATACAGAGATACCAGACTTACACCATTTTACGAGTTGACTCTGAGGCAGTGTTAGCCCCACACAACACAGGTTTTTGAGCAACTGATATATATATATATATATATATATATATATATATATATATATATATATATATATATATATAGAGAGAGAGAGAGAGAGAGAGAGAGAGAGAGAGAGATAGCTTTTTCTTGTATGCTTATACTTATGTTACATTTGATTATTACTCAGAGGGTTACACTGGTATAGCATGCAGATGCTGATATCTGGTGAACTGAATTGTGTTGAGGGGCTGCACAGTATGAGATCTAGTATAAGACATATGTGTGCCTCATGGTAATTTAGTGTCTGGACTAATTACTATTACCCTCTGATCATATATTGTTATAACTTATATTTGATATCACTCTTTTGTAAATAGTGGTTGATATAACATGCATGAAAATGCACTTAAAGGTACAGATTGCCTGCAGTGTGGAAAAGTGTGAAACTTGATATTTTAGGCATTCTGCTATCTGGGCTAATGATGATGGACCAGCTATAAGCTGCTAGGAGTATTTAGAAACATATTTTGGTGTGAATAGAGACTCCCTCTTACATACATAAAGGCACTTTGGCCTTAATGATACTCTCCTACTCTCTCAAGCTCACTGAAAAACCTCCAACTCCTGGACCTGCATGCTACTTCTGAAGAAAACATAACACGCATGCATGGAATGCAACTTTATTATCTCCCTCTGTCAATCATCAGCTTTCTATTGGCTGAGAGGCCTGTGTCGCACTACGTTACACAGTGATTGGATCGTAACAGCGGATCACATCTTGGCCTGCCCATTAACAGTTTGTGTAGGCGGGAGAGGTTTACGGGCTTGAAGTTTTGGCCTGTAACTTGCGCCGTTGCTCAATTAAATAGTTCCGGAACTGGCACATTCGCACGTTCAAGATTTGCATGTTCGAGATGTGGAATTGCAATTGAATCAGGCTCATTCTTCTTTATATGTCTGTCTGTTGTTTTAATGCTAATTTTCTTCAAATAATATAATTTATTTTCCATGGGTGAAAAAAATGTTGTAATGTATAAAAAAAAATCCTCTTTTAATTGAATATTTGAATGTTTTAGACTACAGTGACTTTAAGTGATTGGATTTATCATCCACTTGAACATCAGAAGAGTCTAGCAGGCTCTCAAGTTGAAGTAGAGCACAGTCCTTTGTTTCTATATTCAACTAGATTCTTTATCATTTCACGATCAGCTGTAATGGCTTTATTATATAATCTAGTACAAAGTACAGGTACATGAATATAATTTCAACTGACAAAGATAGGCAAGCAATACAGGAAAGTCTTTTACAAAGTGTGCTGAGATTCAAGGTTTTATAAGGATATTTAATAAAAGCAGAAATAGAGTTGAGTCATTTTGCTTCTTTACACTCAAATGTAAAATACACACAATGAATTAGAAAGTTTGTAGCAAAAAGTCAGACAAAAGTTCTACGTCATAAAAACTAAGGCTAGAAACTAAAGAGTATTGAGAAATACAATCACAAAACTATATTATTTTTTTAAATTATATCATGATATAATAAAAAAAAATACATCATGATATAATAACCATCTAAAAAGAGGCAGTGCCCATATAGAAACAGAAAAGCAAAGGTGAATTATTCAAAAATATATTGAAAGAAAAAATAAGGATGCTATTATATAAGAATGCTAATATCATTCTTATTTTTTCTTTCAATATATTTTTAAATAATTCACCTTTGCTTTTCTGTTTCTGTATGGGCACTGCCTCCTTTTCTCTTATCATAGATAAAATAGAGGAAATTATTAAACCCTATGTTATGAACAGAAGGGTCCACTGGACTGTTTGGGATTCATTATATGTGTGGTTAGAAGGTACTAACAACTTGCTTAACAGTCATATCTGGGATATACAATAGGTTAAACATTCTAAAGAATTTATATGGCCCTGCAATCGGCCACGTGTGAAGGTTCCGGCTTTAGTCATGGAGAGGGGAGCTAGTTGTATGGCTCTGTAAGAGGAGAGAAATGTGTAATGAGAAGAAAGCCAGACTCCCTCTATACATTTGGAAATCATGTGGGTGAGGGGGGATAGCAAGCTATTTGCCCAGGAGGATGGGCTAGAACTGGGGGGAGTCTTTGGTGTTTTGTGTCATCTTTCTGTTTTTTTAGATATCTATGTAACAATAAAGAAGTGCCAGTCTGATTTTGGACACACTAAACAAAGGTGGTGTCGAAGTCTGCTTGTACTAATCAAAGGCACATGGTGTGTGGTTCTTAGATCCTAAGAAAAGGGGCCTGTTGGTGCCTGTCTCTTCAGAAATGATGCTGTCATCTGAAGTGTCTGCTGGTGTCAAGATCTGAACAAAAAGTTGTGACCTATACAGAGAGAGAGAATTGGGGTGAGCGTAGTCCCCCAAATCTGGCGCTCGTAACACCTATTCTCCCTTCAATTCAGACACACATTGTAACTGACAGAAAAGGAATTGATTATGGGTATATATGATACACTGGGTTGCACTGCAGTAACATGAAGTAGTTAACATAGAACAGAGGTGGTGATGAAATCGACAAACCAATGTGTAAATTAAGTGTGTTACATTCTTCCAACCAAAGGACAAATTTCATAAAAGAAACAGAAAACTTCAAGCAAAACTAAATTGCATCAAAATAATTTTATGTTTAATATTTTCTTTTAATTTTGATCCAGTTATTTTATGTTTGCATTTCTGGATACTTTCTCGTGTTTTTCCTGAGATATTAAAAATGAACCTTTTTCTTTTGGACACAAATAACCTCCAATGTAACATGGAATGATTCCCCCAATACTATGGACCCTATTCTTTTAGTAGCCGCAAGTAACTCAGACCCATAATTTTGGCTGCAAGTGTTTTTTTTCTAAATGTCTAACTGTATTCTATTGCTTCAAGCGATAAATTGCCGTAACCAAAGTTAACAAGGGTTTAATATATGTCTTTATCAAGATGTATGTAGATACATTCACCACTTAGTATTGCCATCTATTGGAACATTGGTTAATACTACAGTGAAGATGTAGAGCAAACCACAGGGTTGGTGGTAGAATCACAATGAATTGCAAGCTGTTTATTTGACAAAATATTTTACTTGTTGTGCATGTTTTGGAAGCCAGAGGAGAAATACACATGAGCACTACTTAACAAGTACTGAATGATATGATTCTATCACCTGCCATATTAAATTCCCGCAAAGCCTGTGGGCTTGAAATTTTGCAGAGTTACAAAGCGATGAAATTAGCCAAGCCCGCAACAGACGTGGCCGACATCTAAACCCATAAACCATACTTGCGCACTTTTCATGTGTGGCCGTGAACATGAACAATTAGTTAAACCTGTAGTTAGGGGTTTAGACGGAGCCAATGGTAAACGAGATCATCATCATTACGTCACTGAAAATGGAGGTTAGATTTCAATCCCTTACGGGTTTGAATTACGAGTTACGATTGGACCCGTATTCCAGAAATAATGCAATATTAAATCAATAGTCCATGTGAGTTCTATTATATGTATGAACACATTGGTTGCCGGAATCGATATAACAGATTTGCTTGAGAATGTTGTGCTATTCATTTTAATAACTAACATCACTTTCCCTTTTTATTCAAAATACAGTATTGTGTTGATATTTGCATTTACTACAGATAGGACTTTAACCTCCTTACGGGTCCTTTCTAGTACCAGTAGGCTTTTTGGCTCCATTTGCTATTTATGGGTTTGATAGCGATTTGCAAACGTAACATTTACGGGCTTAACAGATCAAAGGCTTAGCTGCAATGGAGTTCCGATTTGACAGCCCGTAGGAGTTTTCCGCCTGTAACGAGCAGATTGTTTGCGGGTAGATGTAAGATGCCAATTTAATAGCCGTAAGTCTAGCGAGCTCCTTTACGAGCTATGAGTTTTAGCGTTGGGGGAATTTAATAGAGCTGCAAGTATCTTTAGCCCTGCTATTCATGTCTATTTGTGACTATATCTCGAACTTTTAACATAAGCAGTTCTAAACAGCCTTATTAAATTGCAATTCGGCAAATTGAAAAGGGCTCTATATAAGCACATAGCATATTTTTTTTACAGAAGTGTTTAGTCAGTGAAGACCTTGCTTTTGGATAAAGTTCACTAACTAAAGACTTTTGTAAAAAAAAGTATGCTATGTGCTTATATAGAGCCCTATTCAATTTGCCAAATCGCAATTTAATAAGTGTTTTACTATTAAGGATAATGAGTAGAATAGGTAAAGTGATGTGGTGGTAGATAAGACATTAGTCTTCTCATTTGATGGTTGTGCCATTAGAAAAAAGAATCCCCTACTTGCCTCAAGATAAAATCGAATTATGTGTATCGAACCAAATTCAAACTGATTGTCCTCTATTTCAGCCATTATTGATTGTACTTTCTGGGCTATTCCATTTCATATTTACAAAGAAAATACATTATATATGAGACAATTGCACCGTGTTGTTAAAATAATAGTGTATTATATTAAACATATTTCCAGTACTGTGTTTGGGATTTATTATTTCTTGCCAGGCATAGTTCTTCTTTTTTCTATTATATTTCTGCTGAGCTTGAAACAAAACTGCCTATATATAAACACTGTTTCTATTAAAGATTGTAAAGATTATAATAGTGTGCTGGCCATTTTTCTTTTTTTTTTTTTATAGATTAAGTTCCCATTATAACATTTTACTTTGATGGAAAGCATGAAATAACCAATATCCAAAATTATGGCTTTTGTATATAGATAACCATCTATGAGTTGAAAGTAAGTTCTGGCTGCCAATGTAAAGATTTTAATTGGGGTCAATGTACAATATAAACTGGGTCTCTGGCCCTTTAGATCTCAAGGAAATTTAGTAATTGAAGGGCTGAAAAGCTATTAAATGGAATTGCAAACACTTTTTAAAAAAAGTGTAAACACTAAACTGGCTTATGCATTTAGAAAAGTGCTCAAATAATCTAAGTATCTGAGCTACAAAAATCTTTGCTTGTATCTAAAATAAAAACATGTAATGACTAATCTACTGATGGCCAAGAATTTTAAAATAAAGGGAGCTTATTAGTTTGCGTAAAATTTAAAAAAACAGATACATCCCATTATTTGTGTAAACATAACTCTCAGATATCTTAATTTCATGTATAGTTGTTTTTGCTACTGATCTATTGTGGCAGACTTACAAATCTGTTGATGTTTCGTATATATTTATATATATTGTAATAAAGTGCAACAGGAATCCCTGATAACCTGCAACACAGTACATCAGGGAAGATATATAAGCCGCAGATGGAGCAAAGCCATATACCCTGGACTGACATAGAAAAGGTTAATCCAAAATCTTCAGCCTAATTAATCCAACACCTGACCCTGCTCATGAGCAGTTAAAAAGGCTGCTCAGTGAAGTTTGCAGTCTCTGCCTAGCAGCCTGAGGAGGAGGGTGTCACTGAGAGACTTTCCTAAAGGAGAGGGCGGCCCGCTTCTGTTCAGGAGAAATCAAGCTGAGTATGGAGCCATCCAAAAGCCCCCCCCCCCCCCATTCCTGATAAACCGGATACAACTTAAGGGATAAAAAGTTGGTGTCAAATACATATTATTTACATCATATCCAGAAAAAGGATTACAAATGCCCCAGGGAGAAGAGAGTATTAAGAGAGAGTAATCATCCCTCATCACAAGAGGGTGACAAGGGTCCCTGGGGTGAAGCATAAGGGAGAGAAGGGTGGGCCCTATGCTTCACCCACTATTGACAGAGAGAGAAGAGGAAAAAGGTCCTCAAGAGATCCAAGAAAGAAGCAGAGAGCTTACACTGTGGACTGTATAATTTTACCTGCAGGCCGAGAAGCGGTCTCAGGGCAAGTCAGGGTGTTCCAGGTTATAGTAAGCCCGTTTATGTAGAATTTTATTTCGTTGCTGAGGATAAGCACTATTTTTCTTTCTGTTTGTACTGACAAAATAAAACAGCAGTAAAACAAAGCTTCTGACAAACCTGCTGTGTTTTCCTCCATAAATAAGTTAAAGAGCAAGGAGAACCGGATGCAACCCCCCCCCCCCCCCCCCGTCAGAAGGGGTCGCTCTGTTACAATATATATATATATATATATATATATATATACACACATTTGCATGTCCCAGCTTAGCTTCCCAGAATGCAGTGTAATAAGTGATTTTCTTGGAATATATATTTATATATATATATATATATATATATATATATATATATATATATATATATAGTAAATAAATAGTACATCTGTGTTCACATTTGAATGTCTAAAACAATTTAAAAAATCTGCTTCCAGCTCAGAATTCCGAGAAAAACAGTTATTATACTGTATTCTGGGAAGCTGAGCTGGGACATGCAAATGTGCCCACAAATATCTCTCTTCAATCCATAGCCATTATCAAACATGGCTTCCTTAAAGCTTATGTCTGCTGTATTACACAGCTTTAATGCAAAGCCAAGGTCGGATTTTGCACAAGCCGAGAATCCTATCCATGTACAGCTGTTTCAAGCTTACTGGCTTTCATCAGCATGGAGCGGGATCTCAGCTTGTGATGTGGATACTGCATGACATCCACCGGTGTGGGTAGAAATCAAAAACCATACTCCATAAAGTATAAAAATTTCTATAATAAAACAAGGGGAAAAGTAATCTCTTCCCCAAGAGAAATAGTCAACTCCTTTGGAGAATACTATGAAAATCTCTACAATTTTAATCAAGATATAGCATTAATTTACCCAAAATTTCAGAAGAACAATTAGAAGAGCTAAATAAACCAAAGAAGAAACCAAAGAAGCTATAAAAGCAATGAAATTATACACTGCCTCAGGCCCAGCTGTCTTTAGTAACCTCTTCTATAAAGTCACTCTACAAGTAATTGTAGCTCCAATGGAAAAACTATATTATGAAATATTCCACAAAAAATGCTCAATGCTAATATACTTATTATTCTCAAACCAGATAAAGATGAATCTCTATGTAGTAGTTATAGATCAATATCACTACTTAATACAGATTTAAAGATATATTCTAGAGTGCTTGCTGCAAGGTTGGTGCGATAATAGGACAGTAAATTACCCCTGACCAAACTGGATTTATGCTGGGCAGACTGGGAGAGGAAAACTGTCGGAGATTGCTGAATCTCATTGCATATGCAGGGTTTGGCCATACTCCTACAGTTTTGCTCTCCCTTGATGCAGAGAAGGCTTTTGATCGAATAAATTGGTCTTATGTGATAAAAGTTCTTAAAAAATTTGGTTGTTTGGATTTTGGAGAGAGGGCAATAGGTGCATGAAGAGAGTGTGCTATGTTTAACAGAACCTTGAACCTTGCTTGCGGGCTTATAGAGAGAAATAGAATACTATAGTCTACTTTCAAACTACAAAATTAATGTAAAAAAATCGGAATCCTTAGCAGTAAACTTATCGCGAGAGGAAAAGAGAGTCTTGTCTACAACCTATCATAATTGGGACACAAAAAAAAATATACGCATTTGGGTATAGATTTTTATCTGAATAAGAAGGAAACATTGGATAACAACATAAAAATTCTTATTAAGAAGTTGAATTCCCAATTTATTGAATGGAAATTGAAAAAGGTTTCTTTCGTAAGAAGAAAAGCATTAGTCCGAATAACAATCATACCAAAAATTTATTATGTATTTCAATGTATTACTATAGGAATTCCAAATTATATGATTATAAAACTTCAAGGGTTATTAGACAAGTATATACATTTAGGTAAACAAACTAGAATCAATATGAGAATAATGGCAAGGTCTTTTGAGAGAGGAGTGGGGGATAATGTATTTAAAAGTCTTATCTATAGGCAACACATGTGCTTCTTTTGAAGAGCTTATTAAAAACATGGACTACCTAAAAGTTTTTGGCTTGATTATAATAAAATTAAAAAAGGAATGACATTTAGTAAAATAAAACTAAATATCGAAACAATAGAAAAACCTTTTGAAAAACTAATGTTAACAACCGATAAAAGTCATTTAATATCAAAATGTGTTAATATTTTAAAATTGGGATTGGTTAAAGGCAGAATGATCTCATGGGAAAACAAACTAAGCCAGCTGTGGTCTGAGGAAACATGGAATAAAGCGTGCAATAATACTGGTAAATTAATAAAAAACGCAGCATATAGAGTATTTCAAGGTAGTAAATAAGTGATACTTTGTACCAGAAAATATTTTTCGTATTAGCAACTTAAAAAAAGACAAATACTACTGGAGAAAATGTGGTAACATAGGGACACTTAGTCATATATTGTCCACGCATCCAAAAATGTTGGCAAAAAGTTGCGGAATACATTTCAGGTCTACTAAAGCAGGAAATAAATATGAAATGTGAAAACGTCCTATTTCATATTTTCGAAGATGATTTCACTCCTGACTTGCAGGCATTAATGATACAGATAATAATGCTAGCAAATTGACTACTAGTGAAATATTGGAAGCAAGAACAGATTCCAGAATTTTTACAAGTAATTAATATTATGACTCGTAATAGATAATTGATAAAGTCCTGGAGACAACATACATAATAAAAAGCAGTCTCTCAGATGGAAAGTCTGGGACTCTTGTTTCAAGGATACAAGTACACTACTAAATAATAATTAAAACATACACCTAGAAGTACTACCCTGTGTGTAGCTCAGTAATACGATACAATGTCTATCTTAAGTATTTTTCCCAGCCCTCTCAAGCTCTCCCCAGATCCCAGGGTTCCTGATTTCTTTTAAGTTTGATAAAGTGATGTTCCTTTTTGTATGTTTGTAGTGTTTATGAATTTTGTGTTTGTTTATTGATAGCTTTCATGTAAAACTTATATTCGGTAACAATCTCTACCATATGGAAAATAGTTAATTTTAAGGAATTGTGACTATGTTATGAGCCAATAAGGAAAATTGAAAACAAGGAATTGTGCTCCTGCCGGTTTGTTTACTTATCCCATTATTTTTTTGATAGCAGTCTAGATAGCCTAAATTCATTTTCTTATCAGCAGAAGATTGTTACGATATCAACTTTATTGCAATTCTGTCATTGTGGATTTTGTTGCATTATTATTATTATTATTATTATTATAGTTATTATAGTTTATTTATAATGCGCCAACATATTCCGTAGCGCTGTAAAATAAAAGTAAAACCAAACGTGTTTCGGCCTGCAAAGGCCTTTCTCAGTGGTACAATTATATGATTACTGCTATAGAGTCCTGTATCACATGTGCACATTAGAGATGTCGCGAATAGTTCGCCGGCGGATTGTTCCCGGCGAACATAGCATGTTCGCGTTCGCGGCGAACAGCGAACATCTGCGAGATTCGACCCACCCCCAATACTTTATCATTGAGCAAACTTTGACCCTGCATGTCACAGTCAGCAGACACATTCCAGCCAATCAGCAGCATACACTCCCTTCCAGAGCCATCTACCTCATGGACAGCAGCCATTTTGGAATCATAATTAACTTTCAGTCTTACAGAGAGGAGGTAGGTGATGCTGATTGAATAGGAAAATCAATAGCTAGGCAAGTTTATTCAGTGTCCAGTGCAGTGCTGAATGACTCATCAGATGTCTGCTGTAAACACAGCACCCCAAAAAGTCCTTTTTAGGGCTATAACATCATTTTTTTTTCTTTGTTTTTTTCTGTGTAATCTAATTTAATTTGCCTGTCTCCCTGCTAGCCCCTGCTTGCAAGTGTGTGTGTCAGGCTCACAGCTTATACTGTGTGTGCACAATGCATACAATATAATATTGTTTACTAGTTGTCTACTTTTAAAAAAACCAAACTTTTATTTTCTTAAATCTAAGTGCATTTGTCTGACCGTCAATCAAAGTTCATTTGCTTGACCGCTACCCATAGTGTGTGTCTTGCTTACAAGTATTGTGCCAAGTTCAACCAATCCAATCTAGTTGGGGTACCAACAGTCCACATTTAAAAAACCCAAACTTTTATTTTCCTAAATCTAAGTGCATTTGCCTGACCGTCAATCAAAGTTCATTTGCTTGACCGCTAGCTAGAGTGTGTGTCTTGCTTACAAGTACTGTGCCAAGTTCAACCAATCCAATCTATTTGGGATACCAACAGTCCACATTTAAAAAAAAATGACAGGCAGAGGCATTACACCCCGCAGAGGCCGCCGTGGTCGTGGTGCTGTGATTCCCTTTGGCCCTACAATAATGCCCAGTGTTCAGAGGCCAGTTACCCTGAACTTGAAAAGTTCAGAGGACGTAGTTGACTGGCTAACACAGGACACCCAATCTTCTACAGCTTCCGCTTGGAACATTGACGCACCATCCTCCTCCAGCTTAGCTTCGGGCACCTCTCAAGTTACCACTCACCCGCCTGCCGCCACCACCAACACTAGTACCACAGCCAATTCAATTGATCAGTCAGAAGAGTTATTTACACATCAGTTTGAAGAAATGAGTGATGCGCAACCATTATTGCCAGAGAATGTAGATAACAGGGATATGTCTCAGTCAGGCAGCATTATACACATGTATGTACGATGTGATGATGATGATGATGATGTACCCGCTGCTGCTTCCTTTGTTCAGTTGTCATATACAAGTGAGGCGGGTGATGATGATGACGATGCGTCCGTGGATGTCACGTGGGTGCCCGCTAGAAGAGAAGAAGAACAGGGGGAAAGTTCAGATGGGGAGACAGAGAGGAGGAGGAGACGAGGTGGAAGTAGAGGGAGGTCATCGCAACGAGCTAGTGGCACAGTCAGACAGCATGCATCAGCACCCGGGGTCAGCCAGACAGCACGCCAATCAACGCATGCTGTTGCCACCACCAGAATGCCGTCACCGCCGAGCTCAGCAGTGTGGCATTTTTTTTGTGTGTCTGCCTCTGACAACAGCGATGCCATTTGCAACCTGTGCCAAAAGAAACTGAGTCGTGGGAAGTCCAACACCCACCAAGGTACAACTGCTTTGCGAAGGCACATGATGTCACATCACAAACGCCAATGGGATCAACACATGAGTACAAGCAGCACACAAACTCAAAGCCACCATCCTCCTCCTGGTCCAGCATCTTCATCCACATCAACCACTGCTGTCCTCCTTGCCCCCTCTCAACTCTCCACCACTCCGTCTCTCGCCTCTTGCTGTTCCTGCTCATCTCCCCACAGTCAGGTGTCTGTCAAGGGCATGTTTGAGCGTAAGAAGCCAATGCCAAAACGTTACCACCTTGCCCGGCGTCTGACAGCTGGCTTGTCTGAACTCTTGGCCCGCCAGCTTTTACCATACAAGCTGGTGGAGTCTGAGGCGTTCAAAAAGTTTTTAGCGATTGGGATACCGCAGTGGAAGGTACCCGGACGAAATTTCTTTACCCAAAAGGCAATCCCCAACCTGTACTCAATTGTGAAAAAGGAAGTAATGGCATCTCTGGCACACAGTGTTGGGGCAAGGGTCCATCTGACCACTGATACCTGGTATGCAAAGCATGGTCAGGGCAGGTATATCACCTACAATGCGCATTGGGCAAACCTGCTGACGCCTGCCAAGCATGGAATGCATGGCTCTGCAGAGGAGTTGGTGACACCGCCACGACTTGCAGGCAGGCCTGCTGGCACCTCCTCTACTCCTCCTACTCCATCCTCTTCCATTACCTCCTCAGCTGAGTCCTCTTCTGCTGCTGCGTCTTGCTCCACATCAACGGCACCCCCCCAGTTACCCAGATACTATTCCACATCCCAGATACAGCAGTGTCATGCCATCTTGGGGTTGACTTGCCTCAAAGCAGAGAGTCACACCGGGCCAGCACTCCTGTCCGCCCTGAACGCACAGGTGGATCAATGGCTGACTCCGCACCAACTAGAGAATGGCAAAGTGGTTTGTGACAACGGAAGAAATTTGTTGGTGGCATTGAATTTGGGCAAGTTGACGCATGTGCCGTGCATGGCACATGTGTGTAATCTGATCGTACAACGCTTTGTCCATAAGTATCCAGGCTTACAGGACGTCCTGAAGCAGGCCAGAAAGGTGTGTGGCCATTTCAGGCGTTCCTACACGGCCATGGCGCACTTTTCAGATATCCAGCGGCGAAACAACATGCCAGTGAGGCACTTGATTTGTGACAGCCCCACACGTTGGAATTCAACACTCCTAATGTTCGACCGCCTGCTCCAACAAGAAAAAGCCATTAACGAGTATTTGTATGACCGGGGTGCTAGGACAGCCTCTGCGGAGCTGGGGATTTTTTTGCCACGTTATTGGACGCTCATGCGCAATGCCAATAGGCTTATGCGTCCTTTTGAGGAGGTGACAAACCTTGTCAGTCGCACCGAAGGCACCATCAGCGACATCATACCATTTGTTTTATTCCTGGAGCGTGCCCTGCGAAGAGTGCTGGATCAGGCCGTAGATGAGCGTGACGAGGAAGAGGAAGAGTTGTGGTCACCATCACCACCAGAAACAGCCTTATCAGCATCGCTTGCTGGACCTGCGGCAACGCTGGAAGAGGATTGTGAGGAAGAGGAGTCAGAGGAGGAATGTGGCTTTGAGGGGGAGGAGGAAGACCAATCACAACAGGCATCCCAGGGTGCTCTTTGTCACCTATCTGGTACCCGTGGTGTTGTACGTGGCTGGGGGGAAGAACATATCTTCAGCGAGATCACTGAGGACGAGGAACAGGACATGACTAGCTCGGCATCCAACCTTGTGCAAATGGGGTCTTTCATGCTGTCGTGCCTGTCGCAGGACCCTCGTATAAAAAGGCTGAAGGGGAACGACCTGTACTGGGTGTGCACGCTACTAGACCCCCGGTATAAGCAGAAAGTGCCTGATTTGTTACCAAATTACCGCAAGTCAGAATGGATGCAGCAGGTCCAAAACAAATTAACAAGTATGCTTTACACAGCATATAAGGGTGATGTCACAGCACAAGGGCAATATAACAGGGGAAGAGGTGAAAGTAATCCACCTCCCACGACCACGCCGGCAAGGACAGGATGTTTAAAAGACGTGTTGTTGATGGAGGACATGCGGACCTTTTTCAGTCCTACGCATCGCATCAGCCCTTCGGGATCCACCCTCAGAGAACGACTTGACCGACAGGTAGCAGACTACCTCGCCTTAACTGCAGATATCAACACTCTGAGGAGCGATGAACCCCTTGACTACTGGGTATGCAGGCTAGACCTGTGGCCTGAGCTATCCCAATTTGCAATTGAACTTCTGGCCTGCCCCGCTTCAAGTGTCCTGTCAGAAAGGACATTCAGTGCAGCAGGAGGTTTTGTCACTGAGAAGAGAATTCGCCTAGGGCAAAAAAGTTCAGATTGCCTCACCTTTATAAAGATGAATGAGGGATGGATCCCGAAGGGACTGACACTGGGCGATACATTCGACTGAAAAAGGCCTGATGAGATGAGCTGCCTTCGGCTATAAATGGTCCACACGCTGCTGTATGTTATCTGTGAATGCCGGATGACTTGCGTGAATTATCCGCCACCAACTAGGGTTCAAGAAGAGGCAATGTTTTATGGCACTTTCTGCCTGGGGAACAAAGGTCAATTTTTCTGGCCGCTGCAACAGCAGCGGCTGCAACAATATCTAATTTTTGAATTTCAATTTTTATGTCAGAAGGCGTACGGCATGTAATGGAAAAGAAAGCATATTGAACAGTCTTGCATAACACAACAGTTGTGCAAAAATACATATTTACAATGAAGACATTTTGTTAAAATTAGGTGGCTAGGCCTTCTTTTTTTTACTTTTTTGGTTAATACATTTTCTTTTTTTTTACTGTGATTGCAATTTTTAAGAGAAACCTAAGACATGGTAAAACAAACAATAGTACAGAGTATATCAGCAGTTAACACCAAAGTCCTTTTATCTATCATCACTCCAGCAGTAGCTTATTATTTACAATATCTAACCTGCTCAATCGCCCTTGGGTTACTCTAGGGCAGGCTTCAGTAGGAGACCTCTCCTTTCCTCGGATGATTTTGCCACCGGTTGCTTCTGAAGGGTCTCCTCCAGGGCTCCCCCACTCCGGTCCTTCCCCCCGAGTCGCTTCAACCATTAACAAATGTTTTATTATATTAGGGGGGCACTAAATCGGGATGTTATCCAGGGATCCCAAATTGTCTGGAACTGGGTGATTCTATCCGAGACTACATGGTTAAATCTCTCGTTGAGCAGTAAATAGTTGATTTTTTTTATTAATTCCTGAAAGTTTTAATTTGGGGTTTTCCAACTACTATCTATGTGTATTTTTTCTTTCAAAAAATATGTTATTAGGTCAATCTTAAACATTTTAGAAGCTAATAAGCATGTTTCTTCCCATAGTCTTATGACTGCCGAACACTCCCACCAGACATGAATAAATGTAGCCTCATTACCACTGTTCCTAAAACATGAGCTGCTCCGTTTTGGATCCCATTTATTAGCTTAAAAGGAGTAATATATGTCCTGTGTAGGACCTTTATTGAAGTCTCAAGCAGACTATAATTTAAAGATCCCCTATTTAAGCCTTGCCAACTTTTATCCCATGTGCTGTCTGCCAACTCGGTGCCCAAATCCCTCTCCCAGGCTTTGGTATAGTCTGGTTTGTTTGCCCATGAGTTTTCATTAAATAGTTCATACATGAGGCTAATAATACCAGGCTGAAAGGGGGAATCCCTACATTTTTTGAGTAGCCAGGTGTTTCTTTGGGGGGTTCCCCTACCACTTATCGTATATATAAAATGATGTATCCTGCAAAAATTATAGTGTTCAGCCAGGGGTAAATTGAATCTATCTCTCACCCACTCAAAGGTCATTATTTTGTCGTCATGCCACCATGGACCAACCCTTAGTAGGTTCTGAGACTTCCACCAACTGAGAGAGCTTTCCGGAAGATGTATCTTAAAGTGGGGATTGGGTACGATAGGGGTAAGATCTGATACCCGAGTGTCCAGTTTTTGTGCCCAGTTCATCTCGTCCATATTTTTAATGAGTGCTTAATCAATGGGTTTTTCAAGTTTCTCAAAAAAGTATACAGGCCTGGAATCCATATTACTGTATCCCATGTATAAGGTGACATGCTTACATTTTCCATAAATACCCAGAGCGGCTGATGTGTTTTGGAGAATGAGCCAGAGGAATAAAAGCCAGCTGCCCTGCCTTGTAATACAGTTTGAGATTCGGGTCCCTAACCTCTTTTGGAAAGACTATGAGGTCGGCCTGATTCAATTAAGGGGGCATAGGTTCTCCATTTAGTATAGCGTTAAACAAAGATGTTAGATGCGGGGGTAAGCAAGGGCTCAAATTTCTTATAGTACAGATGAGTAAAACCGTCTGGCCCTGGGGACTTGCCTTATACACGCCCCCTGATATGTGCTGTAACAAGTAGTACTACTCTTATCAGTTTAAAACCTAACACACCTTATAATAATGCAGAGAGAGGCAATGCAGTGAGAGGAGTCTGAAGAAGAGGAGTCAGAGGAGGAAGGTGGCTTTGAGGAGGTGGAAGACCAAACACAGCAGGCGTCCCAGGGGGCTTGTTGTCACCTTTCGGGGACCCTTGGTGTTGTACGTGGCTGGGTGGAGGAAGAGACCTTCAATGACATCAGTGAGGACAAGGAACGGGACATGGCTAGCTTGGTATCCAACCTTGTGCAAATGGGGAGTTTGCGGTTGTGCAAATGGACTGTTTGTGGTGCGTTAAACGGGGAGTTTGGTCTGTCACTGTGAAGCGGGCCTAACCCTTACACTACCTGATCGATACAACATCATACCTGATGTTTTAAAGCACGTTATTCCAAACAATTTAGGAATGTTAGGTAATTTATGCCCTTTATGGCTTAAAACCAGACTCTGCATCAACTATGTAATTTTCCATGGGAGTTTTGCCATGGATCCCCCTCCGGCATGCCACAGTCCAGGTGTTAGTCCCATTGAAACAACTTTCCCATCACTATTGTGGCCAGAAAGAGTCCCTGTGGGTTTTAAAATTTGCCTGCCCATTGAAGTCTATGGCGGTTCGCCGATGTTCGCAAACATTTGCGGCGGTTCGCGTTCGCAGTTCGCAAACCAAAAATTTTATGTTTGCGACATCACTAGTGCACATGAGTGGAAGAGAAATAAAGAGTGAGCATAAACAGCAGCAAAACTTCCCTGCTTATCCATAAAATAATGAACTAAGAGGAACTAGCAGAGAGACAGAACAGTTCCAATAATAGACAGAGTCATTAGCAACTCAGAGGCTCAGAGTGGGACAAGAGGACTTACATGTACAGATCCTCAGATATGGTTAAATTGCTCCATTCACTCCTTGTAGTTTGCCTGTGAAACAGAAGTTAGAGCAGAGCAGGTACAGCTCCAGCGTGACAGCCCTGCTCATTAGGGAAGCACACAAACGCGTCCTCAGACGCAACATCGATGTACATTTCGTCAGAGTTGTCATCAGGGTGTGGCATTTTTCTAACAATTTCTGCAGACATACTAAATGCAATTCAAAAGTTGTCACCCATGTCTTTTTGCAAACAGAATAATGTGCCAATTAAATAATGGCTCAACCTTGCTCAAATTAATTCAGATATTTCTAGCATACTAAAAGCTAACAGTTCAGATAGCAAAACCCCATTTGAGAAATGTTGTATATACAATTGAAATGGCAATAGAAGCATCTCCATTATCTATAATAATCTGATAAGACACAACATCTAAGCTCCATTATCAGAACTCCTGGGAGGTAGAACACCACCTTAGATAATTTGCAATAGAAAAAAATACAAAAATATGCTGCAAAATCCTCCTTAACTTAATTCTGTGAGAGAATTCTTACAAAACTAACCTTAGGTGGTACCTGACTCCTGCTAGACTGAAACGTTTAAATCCATCACTGGATGGGAATTGTTTTAGAGGTTGTAATTGTACCGGTACATTAAGACATACTTTGGGACTGCCTCAAAATTGCTCGCATTTGGTCAGGAATATATGACATTTATTTAGAGAAATGATGGGGCACTAGTTTACCTCAGGCTCTTTTAGGTCTCCATATCACTGGTCTATCCAAAGAAGCTCAACTCCTTAATAATCAAATACAAACATGTTTTTTTCTTTATTGGGTTGTCATTTGTATATAATGCATGTTGGACTTCTTGACTTATTCTTTTGTTAATCTAATAATGTTATGTCTCTCATTCCCTTAATTAAACGATTAAAAAAAAATTAACAATGATTGCAAAGTGCTCCAAGATTGTTTTGCTATTACGATTCTGATGATTACCGTATAAGCCAAGTTTTTCAGCCCTTTTTTTAATGCAAAAAAGGGCCCCCTCGGCTTATACTCGAGTCACTCTCACCCCCCGTGTCTCTCTAACCCCCTCGTGTGTCTCTAACCCCCCCCGTGTGTCTCTAACCCCCCCATGTGTCTCTAACCCCCCCGTGTGTCTCTAACCCCCCCCCGTGTGTCTCTTTCCCTCCCCCTCCTCAACCTAAACCCCTCTCCTCAGCATAACCGCCCCTCAACCCCTCTCCTCCACCTAAACCCCCTAAATACCTCCCCCCTCTCCCCTCACTTACCTGCTTGTGCTCCGGCCTCTGCTCCTTGACCCGGAGGCGGCGCGCATGTGACATCACATGCGTGCCTCGTCATTAGCATATACCGGGTGCCGGCACCTGGTATATGTTAATGCCGCGGCACGTATGTGACGTCACATGCGTGGCGGGTCAAGGAGCTGAGGCCGGAGCACAAGCAGGTAAGAGAGAGGATGAGGATGGGGCGGTTGAGGAGGGGGGTTGGGGTTGAGGGGGGGGGGTTGAGGTTGAGGATGAGGATGGGGGGTTGAGGTTGAGGAGGGTTGAGGCTGAGGAGGGGGTTGAGGATGAGGATGGGGGGTTGAGGATGAGGGAGGTGGAGGAGTTGAGGAGGGATGATGAGGATGGGGGGGTTGAGGAGGGGGATTGAGGATGGGGGTTGAGGAGAGAGGATGAGGATGGGGAGGGAGGTTGAGGATGAGGAGGGAGGTTGAGGATGAGGAGGGAGGTTGAGGATGAGGAGGGAGGTTGAGGATGAGGATGTTGAGGATGAGGAGGGAGGTTGAGGAGCGAGGTTGAGGATGAGGAGGGAGGTTGAGGATGAGGAGGGAGGTTGAGGATGAGGAGGGAGGTTGAGGATGGAGGTTGAAAATGAGGAGGGGGTTGAGGAGGGTTATAAGGGAGGGGGGAAGAGACACAGGAAAGGGAGAGGGGAGAAGAGACACGGGAGAGAGAGGGGGGACACAGAGGGCACAAGAGGGACACAGGGGACAGCACAGTTCCCACCCTCGGCTTATACTCGAGTCACTCATTTTACCCAGTATTTTGTGGTAGAATAGGTGACTCGGCTTATACTCGGGTCGGCTTATACTCGAGTATATACAGTACTTAAAAGTACGTCTACGTTTCCCTGTTTTTACCTATTTCTAATCATACACATGCTGTTAATATCAGACATACACATTATATTAATTAATTCTATACACACAGATTTATTTTATTTAAAAATAAAACATGTTTTACACACACCCCATAGCTGCTTGCATGGGCACCTGGAACCTACCAGATTTTGACCCTTTACTAATCTTCACGCCAACAGCTGCACAATTCAGAGATCCACACAGCAGTGTCTAAGCTCCTCCTTGCTTCTTTGTGCAGGAGAGTACACATCCCTTTAGATTGTAAGTAGCGAGTTTCAAGTCTGGTAGGGTGCTTTGGGATAAAGCACTTTCTGCTAAGATTCTAAGCTCAAAACAGGGCCCTCCAACTTCTGATTTTGTTAAACTTGTTTTTCCCCTGTACAGCGCTATGGAATATGTTGCCGCGATACAAAAAAAAGATAATAATAATAACATCCTATGATGCCTTCCTGAACAATCTATCATCACTGATTGATACAATGTTTTAGCTGCCTGTGACTGGCCAAGACACATTGCGAATTGTATGCTATTTTTAGCAGGGATTTCTAGGGTTGTTAACTCTGACAATTAGCTGCTTGCAAACTCAATAGATTGAACAAACTTTAGGGCATCACATATAATAGTTGTCAAACTACGAATCGTCGTCACCCTTTGCGAGCTTGCAAAGCGAGCTCGCAAGAACTGCATCCCTCGCAAAATGAGAATGGGCATCTAAATGGCAGATGAGATTTAATAGGAATAAATGTAAGGTTATGCATCTGGGAAGGAAAAATAGCCATGCAATTTATAATCTTAATGGAGAAAAAAAAAATCAGATATTGAAAGGGATTTGTGAATACTTGAGGACACCCACCTAGGTTACAGTGCTCAATGGCAAGCAGCAGCTGCAACGGGAAATAAAATATTAGCATCTATTAAGAAGGGTATAGAAGCAAGGGAAGCAAATATAAATCTGCCACTATACAAATCTCTAGTACGCCCTCATTTGGAATATGGAGGTACAGAGAAGGGCTACAAAACTAATAAGGGGGGTGGAGGGGCTAAGTTATGAAGAAAGACGAACTAAATTAAGCTCTAGAAAAAAAGCGTCTAAGAGGAGATATGATTACCTTATATAAATACATCCAGGTTCAATATAAAGATTTCTCAAGTGAGCTTTTTGTGCCAAGAGATTTCCAACTGACACGAGGATATCCTTTGAGGTTAGAAGTAAAAAGATTCCACCTTAAAGTAAGAAAATGGTTCTTTACAGTAAGGGTGGTTAATCTGTGGAATTCTCTAACAAAGGAGGTGGTGACAGCGGATTCAATAGATTGCTTTAAAAGGGGACTGGATTTATTTCTAATCAAAAAAAGGCATTCAGGGTTATCCTTGATAATTAGAGACTATTGATCAAGGGAGGGATCCGATCGCCAGTATCTGGGGTCAGTAAGGAATTCATTTTTTTTTTCCTTTTAGACGATTGGCTAAGTTTCACTTGGGTTTTTTCTGTTCGTCTTCCCCTGGCTTCAATTAATTAACAACTAATCTGCATATTGCAGATCAGAGGAGATCTTAAAAGGTTGAACTTGATGGACTGAAAGTCTTTTTTTAAACCTAAATTATTATGTAACTATGTAACTATGTCAGCAGCCAGATTCAATGTTGCTTACGTCAGACCCAAGGATCTGTTCTCAGACTGATATTTAGTTCAGGATCACATGCTTCACTAGTGCATATATTAATGCTGGCTGTCATTAACATACCACTGTGAGACTCTGCAAGTCCCCTGCCAACTATGAGTAGCTATCATTTGCTAGATGTGATCTATTCTTTGGTTCTTGATCTTGATTCTTCTTGGCTCCTAACGCCATCTTGATTCCAGCTTTGGTCTGTAACTGCATAGGCTGCAGTGGGCACACTAATACATGGATTTGTCAGTTTTATGGATTTAATGAATCATCTATCTATCCCTTGTTAATTCCATTGAGCTGACATGTCAGTGTCCTTGTTGGTCATCATGTGCATGTGTAGTGTCTGTGATGTACATGTGGTGACATGTTGGTGTATGTCATATTCACAGGCCCACTGAGGAAGTAGCAATAACACATGCGCGTTTGGGCTTACCTGATGCTAGGGGGCGCCGGATGATGACATCAGATGCTTGCTTTGGTTGATCCGGTGGTGGCATGTTGGTGTATGTGACATTCACCTGGCATGAAGGCTGGATCCTGCTGGGCCAACAGGTATGAAGCTCTAGCAGCGGGCAACTGTCTCAGAAGGTCCTTGGCTACCCTCTTCCACTTGTTGTACTTCAAAGTCACTTTGGGGCAACCACTAGCCTGCTTCTCCTCCTGGGCCATCATCCTCCTCACCTTAGCCCTGATGTCATCAAAGCTGTGCTTCACATACCTCACATCCCTATCCCGTGTACCCACTGTTGTTACTGCGGCCACTACCTCTTTCCATGCTTGGTCCCTAGGGCCATGCCTGACTTCCCTCCCCCCGCAAGGATAACGGGGTGGCCACGGAGGCACCAAGGAGGACGGCATTCTTCCGGTGTGTGTAGTTGTGGGCCCTGTGCTTGCGCTTAGCCTCTTGCCTTTCTGACTGTGGATGGGAATCATTGGCTTGCTGACCTGTCCCTGAGGCCTTTTCCACCCCAAACTACCCCCCCCTGTGTTCAGTCCCCTCCCCCTCAGTCCCTGGACTACATGTGCCTACTTCTCGGGGCACCCTGTCATCACCCGCCTCCTCCACTGCACTATCCTCCTCTCCTCCACTCTACACCTCCTTAGCTCCTCCACCACTCCTCTCTACTCCACTTTCCACCTCCTCAACTCCTCCACCACTCTCCTCTCCTTCACTCTCCACCTCCTCAACTCCTCCACCACTCTCCTCTCCTCCACTCTCCCCCTCCTCAACTCCTCCGCCACTCTCCACCTCCTCAACCCCTCCGCCACCTACTCCTCCAACTCCTCCTCTAACTCCTCCAACTCCTTACCTCCTTTTTCTCCAACTCCTCCACCTCCTTTTTCTCCAACTCCTCCACCTCCTCCTCCCCTCCACCACTCATCGGGGCCACCTCTTTCTCCTCTCTCTCCTCCTCACCTCTCCTCTTCTCCTCTTTCTCGCCTCTCCACTCTGCTCCCTTCCTCTCTCCTCACTCCATTGAAATCCCAAAAATAAGATAAGGATAAATAAAAATTATTGTTTCTGTACATGTATGAAGAAAAACAAAATGTGTGTATTTATTAACTGTTGAGGGATGGAGTGTGGGGAATGGGATGGGGATGTGTGTATGGAGTGACCTAGCTCTATGTGTATCTATGTGTGTAATTTAATTTATGTGTATTGGTATTATGTGTAATCTGTAAATATGTGTAATCAAGGGTTAAGTGTAAATTTGTAAATAGATGAATAGAAATAAACAAAACCGCAATATACTGCTCTCAAAACTCGCCTATTATCTCACTTTCTGCAAAAAAAACTCCTAGTCCGGGACCTGCGTGCTACTTTGTCAGAATCTACAACACAGTCAGCGAATGGGCGGGTGGAACACAACTTTATAATCTCTCTCTGTCAATCATCTTCAGCTAGGCAACTTTCTATTGGCTGAGAGGCCTGTGTCACACTCCGTTATACCGTGATTGGATCATAACTGTGGACACCATCTAGTCCAGCCCATTAACAGTTTGCGGCCGCAAGGAGAGGTTTACGGACTTAAACCTTCGGACGTTACTTGCGCCCTTGCTCAATTGAATAGCGCCAGAATTGGAGACAACCGCGAGCCCACAACAGGCCCGCAGACATTCAGCTTGTATACTGCGAGTTGAGGGCTTCGGATTGAATAAGGCTCTTGGTCTTGCTAGAGATCTGAATTGCTACTTGGTCTTGCTAGAGACCTGGATTGCAATTTGGTCTGGCCAGAGAACTGTATTGGACTTGGTCTTGCTATGGACACCTGAATAATAATTTGGTCTTTGATAGCAACTTAGCTAAACTTTAAGTTATTGCTTAGGACAAGACCAAACTCAGAAAACCTAATTAGTGACCTGATCTTGCAAAGGAAGCCTAGACTAGCATGGTTTAAACTGCAATTCTGGTCTAGCTTGCCTTGACTGGGCCAAAGGGGCAGAAAGTATGACCTAGCTCAGAATGTAGTAGGTCGATTTCTATGAATCATTTGAAAATTAGCGATATAGATCCCTATTCAATTCTTAACTTATACTGCACTCGCAAATTACTTCATGATTCATATGTTTACAAGATTTCAGATAACTATTTATGTGCACTGGAGAGCACCCGGAAACCTTTCAAAAGCCTTGTCAAAAGTAGTTAAACAGACAGTACAGTGCTAGAAAAGCATGAAAAAGCTAGTATGTACATTATAAATTAATATGTAACAGTGCCATAGACACAAATATTGAATTCAAACATATTTAATACTAGCGACTTGCCAGTCAAAAAATGACGGCAATGAGATGTGTACGTTTGGAAAGTTGTTTAGTTATTAATATACATATTTGACACTTGTAAGTATTGTGATATTAAAACATGTTTAGTTTTGTAAAATGTTCTCTTGGTGAACAAGAAGTCTTAAAGCATTTTGTATTAAAAGTATTAACATTTGAATGTAAGAACAGTTGAACTTTAAATTAATCAGTATTGTAATCTTGAGGTAATGTTTTTTTAACATGCAATTTGTATCTAAAGAGTTGTTAACTTCAATATACATTGAATCCAGAGGAAAGCAAACAGTAAAAACCCTTGTTGAAACGTACACAATTTTAACATGAACTTTGTAATATATGTAAGTAAGAAACTTGAAAGTATATTTTTAGAAACTTGAACTTTATTATCTGTGTAACTTTGGAACTTGACAAAACATTTGTAGAAGTTGGAACATTATAAACAGTAACATAGTGAATTAATATTTTAACATAATTTTGTATTAAAAGTATTAACATTTGAATGTAAAAACAGTTGAACTTTAAACTAATCAGTATTGTAAACTTGAGGCAATGGTTTTGTAACATGCAATTTCTATCAGAATAATTTTTAACTTCAATATACATTGAATGCAGAGGAAGGCAAACAGAAAAACTCTCTTTAAAACGTACCCAATTAAATTAATTCCTTCCTGACCCCATGAACTGTCGATAAACCTTAATACAGGGAGTAATCTTAACATAACAGACAATATTTACATTGTGTCTTAAAACGTGGTTGAGCTCTTAACATGAACTTTGTAATATGTTGAAGTAAAGAACTTGAAAATATTGTTTTGAAACTTGTAACATTAGAAACAGTAACATAGTTAATTAACATTTTAACATAATTTGTAAAAATAATGCAAGGCAAGTGTTTTGTGAGGTGAATCATCCATAAACAGTACTTCCATTAATTATGACTGAATTGTTTATTTTGTATTTTTGAATGCTTTTAAATTAGTTTTGCTTGGGTTTTATTTCTTTACTGAAAAGTTATAGTACTTCATAGTAGACAATGTTTTTAGTAAAAATACGTCCATCTTCTAATAAATCACCTTGACTTTCATTCTTTTCAATGTTAACTTTAATAGCCTGTGGATTTTTGTACCGTGACAACGCAACGTACAATTGATCATGTGCAAATACTGGTTCTTCCAAGAAAAAAACCTACAGATTTGAACATTTGACCTTGTGATTTATTAATGGTCATGGCAAATGCCATAATAATGGGAAATTGTCTTCTTTGAAGTATAAAAGGGAGACTACTTTCACTTTGTGCTAAATCTATTCTTGGTATGAAAACTCTCTTTCCTTTATGGGTACCAGTTAAAATTTCAGCATCTATAAAATGGTCCTTTAATTATTGAACAATTAATCTTGTCCCATTGCATAGGCCTTTTTTGGGGTTCATATTTCGCAGGAACATGATAATTGCACCTTTCTTTACCTGCAAAATATGTGGTGGCATTCCAGAAGGAGTTAGTGAGTTTATGAATTCAGTAGAAAAGTTAGCCTGACTTTCATTGTCATCAGCAAGTACAGAATCAGCACTGTGATAATTTCTTTGTGGGGCATTCATTTTTTTAAAGATTTCATTATTGAGGATTAATGCATCCTTATTTTTACACGTTGGTTTGACTTAGTTGGCAAGCTCTGAATATTCCTGGTTATTTATGCTACCTTTAAATATAGCCGATATAATATCTTGGTGACAAATCATATGAGGTGGGATCTCTACAGTGTCGTCAGGTATATGTGGAATTTTTTCGGTTCTGCCTTCTCCAATTTTAATAAGCCAATCATTGAAATCAGTTTGGCCTTCTGATCTCATATTTTGTTGCAGTTGAAGATGGGTAAAATGTTTCCATAGTGTGCTTGACTTTATACAGGTTTCAATAATGTCAGTTTGATTTCCATATACAACGACAGGTAATGTTTGTCTAAAATTGCCACCTAACAACCTTTCCACCAAATGGAAAAGTATTATCCATGACTTCACGAAGCAAACGGTCAATACATTGGAGGGCATAGCATGACATCATTGTGGCCTCATCTATTATAATTAATTTACATTTTTTAAATTTCTTTCCTTGTAATTATGTCATGCGAATATCTGACACAGAAGTTTCTAAAATAGGCACTGGCAGTTTAAATCCACTATGTACAGTTCTTCCACCTTCTAACAAAAGTGCAGCAATTCCAGTAGTGGCAAACGCCATTGCTATTTGACCTTGTGCTCGTACAAAACTCATTATTAAATTATATAGATAGGTTTTTTCGGATCTGCCATGTCCATCAAGATAGAAATAACGCTCTGTCACCATGTCATCATCTATTGCATTTTTAATGGCATTAAATGCTTGCAATTGTAAGGTATTTAAAGTTGCGAGTCTTTCTTCTGTTCTTTCTTCTTGTAGTTGAATGTCATAGTCTTCAAAGTTTATGTCATCTATAAGACCTGGATCAGGCAAATTAAAACTTGCACAACTTAATCCATGAGTTAAAAATACTTCTTGGATTTCCATTAACGCTTTTAAGTGTGCAATGGGTTCATTGTATTGTCGCATAAAGTCTTCAGCCATATTACTTTTAAATGTGTCCCACAAAGCTAATGCATTTGGAGCATTTGAGAAGATACAAATGCAAATTGTTCTCTCATCTGCCGTGGCATTTGACATTGACATGCTGCTTCTTCTAAACATCTTTCCCATTCTGTATTATCAGCTAGTAAGTTTCTATGTCTTGCAGCTAAATGGAAGGATTCATATACTATATCATTAACAGTTCTTAAGTGTTGAAAACTTTGTGCTCCAGGAACATTTAAAAGTAATATCCGTAAGCAAGAACGTTCAACATCTCTTGGACTGGCAGTGTAAATTCTTGGGATTATTTTACTGCCTCTGCTTTTTCTCGGTCTCCATAATCAATTCACAAAAACATAGTGATATGGAATTTCAATATATAAGAATTGTGTTGCTTGTGAATCTGTAGAATTTAATTCAAACCATGCAGTTAGTGTAGTGTGACGATCTTTACTTTGGGCCAATGCATTACTTTCATTTCCAGCATGGAAATACACTAAATGTCTTTGTGGCAAATGTACTGCTAATCTATTTACTGCATGTGATCTATCATGCATTTCAAATTTTAAAAGCCGCCACATAGCTTCTGGCGCACTGACATAGCGAGCATCTACATGAGATGCAAGTTCATCATGTACTAACTCACTACTTTCAGGGTTGTCTGCACTTTTGACGACTACAGTAGCTGCATCGTAACCTTTGTAAATATATTTGTAGACATATTTAATGAATTTAATGGAAGTGCAGGCTTCTACGTTGATGTGGGCGTTGTACTTCTTGAGTAAATGTGGATTGTAGGGTACTACATATCTATAGTCAACTTTTTTTTCCACGAATAATGGCACTATCTCCTTCTCTTCTTTTATAAAGTGGATAGCCATCACAACTGGCATAGGTTTTGTCTCTATAATCTTTTGGAAATTCTTTGGAACATTTGTTATTTTGCATACATAGGGCCTCATTCTATTATCGGCCGTAAATCGGCCGTAAGGCTGCGATTCCTTGCGGGGGTTCTGTTAACTCGCGATTCTATTATACGGCCCCGCAAGGATCTCCTCTTACGGCTGGCCGAATATCTTGAAACCGGCCGTAAGCTGTGAAATCTAAAAACGCAAAAATAAATTCAAGCCTGCACTGTACAGCTCTGTAAATGCTAGGGATCATATTGGGGGACATGAGGATTAAAAGTAACCCACTCTCAAGCTTGCACATCAGCCCGAACTCGAGTTCAAATTAACTGTTTATTTTCCGGCTGCGGCGTGGGCGGGTCTGAAGTGCTCCAAGCACTCTGGACTTTTTACATGGATATTTTACGGATTTGAGTACAGGATAATTAGGTGCTATTTTTTCTAACACCTAAAATCCCTTTATAGTCTTCTCAAAGTGCATGATGGCTTTATTTGAGCTATTTTATGTGCTTAATTGGTGCTAGCGGGGCCTTCTTTCTTGCAAGTAAGCTGCGGCTCGTTTTTAGCCTTGCAGAGAGCGTTCCCGGAGCAATTGAATTGCAAATAGGAATTTCTTACGGCCGAAACTCTTGCGGCAGTTTTAGATCAAAGGCTTTCCTCAGGCGCGAGCGGCCGCAAGAGATAGCAAGGCACCGGCCGCAAGCCTGCCGGGGCCCCCGGCCGGAAGGGAATAGAATAGCCGAATAGCTTGCGGCCGGTCCTTGCGGCCCCGCAACGGCTGCGGCCGCTAATAGAATGAGGCCCATAGTGATTGTGGATTAAGCTCACCACAGGGTCCATGAATCATGCGATGAGTAACAATCTTATATAGTCTACCATATAGTTCTGGATCTGGTAGTTCAGCAACAATGACTGCATCCACTTTGTCAGAAGTATCTAACTTATCTTTTTCTTGAAGTATTATCAGAAGATGTGCATGTGGAAGGCCTCTTTTTTTAAATTCAATGGTATATACATAAGCAAGACATTTGCCAAATAACTGACTTATAGTGATGTCACGTATTAATTAATTTAATTTTATCTTAAAAACTCTGGCTACTAAATCTGGTCTATCAGAAGCACTTTGTCCAAGAAGTAAATTTTGTGTAATTTCTGGCCATTGTGGATTACATGTAAATGTAAAAAAAAAATCTGGTTTGCCAAATTTGGTTACAATAGCCATAGCATCCTTGTATCTTTCTCTCATATTTCGAGGAGATCCTTGAAAGGAAGATGGAAAAATGATGGCTTTGCCAGCTGTCATGTCTCTGCTTGTAGCCACGTCAGCAACATAGTCCATTAGTCCCAAATATTGTTCTACACGTAGTTTGTCTTGTTGATATTTTATAAAGTTTAAATTATTGGCCTCAACTAGGAATCAATAATCCATTGTTGTGTTAGTTTTCCACCACATAAAATTGGATTAAATGCATTTCGAATGGCAATTTGAGCTACTTTAAATTCAAGCATAGAAACCTTATTTCGGATTCTGGCTTTAGCATTTGGGTAACTGGGAAGTGTTAATTTGGGTTGCCAACCTGCTTCTCCATGTGGGAAAAAAATGGGATATGTCATTGGATCTAAATTTGGACTTAAGATACTCATATTACTGAATGGTTGCTCATCATTTCTGGGATATATTCTAATGTCTCTTTGAAATGATGGTTCTCCTTCACGATTTGGAAACACCATTGCAACCTCATTTGATGTTGGCAAGTTATAACAACGTTTATCAGTATGTCTGTCTCTTTTAAGCACCATATTAACCTTTGGCATTGATAATTGATGTCTTTGTGCATGAAGTAGTTGTTCATTTTCTACTTCTGCCAATTTTTTATAAGCTTTACTGTAGGGATTATTGTCCATAATGTTGTTTAGCTCTATAAAAACACTGGGTAAGCATTTTTTATTTTCTTCCAGCAGCATACGTTGGTCAACAGCTTCCATTGTATCTAGGACATATAGTTGAGTGAATTTTCTTTGCTCTCCTTCCTCTGGATGTAAATGTGAAGTCCGATGATAAATTTGTCCTTGGACTTTAAAATAGTAAGGACCATGTCCTGGTACATTAGCAGCTAATGTTGCTCCCATAGATGCAAAGGATATGGCACTATTGTAGGATCTTATGTTTGTCTTAACATGTTTGTAGTTTGGAAAAGTAGGTTCAGTCATAATGTTTTGTAAATAGATTGGACATTTTTTGGCGTATCTTTAATTTTTGCAGCTGATAGTCTTTTGCTTGCAAGTCTTTTGCGTTCTTTTTCTCGTTGAATTTCTTTTCTGGTGTCTGCTGGTCGGCCCATCTCTCTTGTCTTTCTCTAGTTTGACGTCTTCTTCTCTTGTTTGCTCTCGTTAGTAGCCATGTTAATCTGTAAAAGAAAATAATTAAATTTAATTGGGTATATTGAAATTTGGATTTACTGTTCAACATTATTGTCCATAACACACAAATAAGAGGTAAATCAGAAATGTGTCAGTTATATTTTGTTAAAAATGTATAGGCCCTCATTGAATTGCTATTTGGCCAATTCAATAGTGGTGTAAATAAGCAGATAACAATTTTTTTTTTTTTAAAGTTTTTAGTTAGTGAATACCTTGTTTGTGGATAGATGTTTACCAACTAAAAACTTTTTTAAAAAAATATGTGATGTGGTTATTTAGACCTGTATTGTATTGGCCAAATTGCAATTGAATGAGGGCCATAGTTAGTGCTTGTTCTTGTTTTTTTTTTTTTTGTTGACATGGGTGCAGAGCAAACGTGTTTGTTTAGTTTTCTCATTTTTTACTTATTATACTGTACCTTGGTTGAAGTGTGATTTCAATCAGAATGTCTGTTGGTCCTCTGTTGAAAGTCTTTGTCCGATGGTCTGGTCCTCTGTTGAAAGTCCTCGTCCGATGGTCTGGTCTAGTGATGTCCCGAACAGTTCGCCGGAGAACTATTCGCGGCGATTTTCGCATGTTCGCGTTCGCCGCGAACGGCGAACACATGCGCTTTTCGGTTCGCCCCCTATACTTTATCATTGAAAAAACTTTGAACATCATTTATTTAATTTTAGATTTTTTTGTGTGTAATCTATGCCTGCCTGCCAGCGTGTGTGTGTGTGACAGGCTAACACCTAACAGCTTATATTGTGCTTATTTTCACTACTCATACCTGGTGGTGTAACATACATTAAAAACAACCATTTTTTTCCTGTAATCTAATTTCAGTTGCCTGCCTGTGTCAGGCTCACAGCTTATATTGTGCTCAGTGACATAAAACAACACTTTTTTGACTGTAATAGATTGAATAGCAATTGCCTGCCTACAGGCGTGTGTGTGAAGCCTATTGCATCTACTCTGGCAACTTTTGCCAGTGCACAGTAACACTCATATCTGGTGGCACCTTAGATTGCACGCGCAGTGCCCCAAATTTGAAGTGGGAGGACCGACCAAGCATCTTTTTCCATCTCCCGCTTCCAAAAATCCATGCCATATACACGTCCCCTGATAGTGGACGTAACAGGGATTAAACCGATAGGAATAGTACTACTTAACAGTACACACCTTATAATAACGCAGACAGAGGCAACGCGTATAATCTTCCAAGCTGTGCAGTGGAAGCCTCCAGACTCTGACCTATGTATAATTTTCCATGCTGTGCAGTGGAAGCCCCCAGACTCTGACTTGTGTATAATCTTCCAAGCTGGGCAGTGGAAGCTCCCAGACTCTGACCTGTGTATAATCTTCCATGCTTGGCAGTGGAAGCCCCCAGACTCTGACCTGTGTATAATCTTCCATGCTGGGCAGTGGAAGCCCCCAGACTCTGGGAGTCTGAAGAAGAGGAGTCAGAGGAGGATGGTGGCTTTGAGGAGGTGGAAGACCAAACACAGCAGGCGTCCCAGGGGGCTTGTTGTCACCTTTCGGGGACCCTTGGTGGCTGGGTGGAGGAAGAGACCTTCAATGACATCAGTGAGGACAAGGAACGGGACATGGCTAGCTTGGTATCCAACCTTGTGCAAATGGGGAGTTTGCGGTTGTGCAAAGGGACTGTTTGCGTTTTTTGGCGGAGCATTAAACGGGGAGATTGGTCTGTTACTGTGAAGCGGGTGTAACCCTTACACTACCTGATCGATACAACATCATACCTGATGTTTTAAAGCATGTTATTCCAAACAATTTAGGAATGTAAGGTGATTTATGGCTTAAAACCAGACTCTGCATCAACTATGTAATTTTCCGTGGGAGTTTTGCCATGGATCCCCCTCTGGCATGCCACAGTCCAGGTGTTAGTCCCCTTGAAACAACTTTCCCATCACTATTGTGGCCAGAAAGAGTCCCTGTGGGTTTTGAAATTCGCCTGCCCATTGAAGTCTATGGCGGTTCGCATGTTCATAAACATTTGATGGAAGTTCGGGTCCGCTGTTCGCGAACCAAAAATTTGATTATCTTCATGCAGTATCTGTTCTAAAAGAAAAATGAAAATGTTATTTGATTTGAATGTATTTGTAATAAAGCAAAAATGTCATTATTTTGGTGTATTGTATCTGTTATGGTGAATTTTTCTGCTATGCTTTTTTTTGTGCAACCTTTTAAAAATAATTTAAATGTATTTGTATATTCCAGTTATTTTATTTTTTTTATACTGCAATTATTAATATTGTTCTTATTTTGGATATGATGGCAATGTTTTTAGCATTATCCTGTTTTGTGTCCACCACTTTTGGTATACAAATGTAGACTTGTTTGTATGTCTTATAGCTTGGTAAACAGTAAATAAGAATATTAATTGACTTTGCTATTTGTTTGTGTGATTTTTGGTACAATCCTGTTTTGTGTCTACCACTTTTGGTATGCTTATTTAGGCTTCTTTGTAAGGCTTATACGTTCTTAAACATTAAAGAAGAATATTAATTTAGTTTGCTATTTGTTTGTGTGATTTTTGGTACAATCCTATTTTGTGTCTACCATATGTTGAATACTTGATTTGCTTAATTAGTGTTTTTATGAAGCTTTAATGTTTTTCTACAGTGCAAATAAATGTTTTTTCTATTTTTGAAACTCTGGCTATATTTTTAGCATTATCCTATTTTTTGTTCACCACTTTTTGGTTGCTGCATTTGTTATATTGGCGGCCATTAAACATATATAGTTCCTTTATTTTTTGTACTTGTTATACTTTACCTTGATTGAAGTGTTGAATGACAGAGGGTCCCCTCCTGCCAATCTTAATCCGCTGGTCTTCTTGTAGTGTCTGAAAAAGAAAGTGAAATGGTTAATTGTATATTCTTTTTGATTTAGGAAAGCATGGTCTTTTTCAGCATGTAATGTATTTTTCTATCTTACCTCTTCTTCTTTGTTGGTGTTCTTTAAAAGGGATTGTGGTTCACAATGCACGGTGCAAATTCTTGAGTGACGCTGTTGATGCAGAGTCTGTTTCAATAGTAAAAAAAAGGAGAAAGATTGAGCTTTAGGTGATATATTCAATTACAATAAATTAATGTCATTTAAATATACTTCTGTAATTAGTTTCAATTAACATTAGTTTGTTTTCTAGCCTACACACATAAATGTGAGTGTGACATATCACTATTCATGAATCACATTTTAATAGTAATTTTTTTTTTTTTTTTGTAATGTCATTTAAATATACTTTAATTAGTTTGGATTAAGATTAGTTTGCTGCAGGGGCTATACACATAAATGTGCGTGTCACATATCACTATACATAAATCACATTTTCATACTTAAATTTTTTTTTTTTGTCCTCTCTTGATAATAAAATATAATATATTATAGCTTACCTCTCAGTTGTAATTTACACAGTGTAAAGTAGGAAATTAGGAAATAATTATCTACTCAAGTACCAGCAGCAGTTAACTATCCAGTCACTCCGTTCATCACCTGAGTAGAAATGTCGAATTTTCTGGAAAGTAGGCAGTATTTATAAACTTTCAAATGCCTGAGACCGTTATAAAGCAATATGCATGCGCAATTTGCATTCCAGCTAACAATTTGCGTTCCATCCGCCATTTTGTGCGTAGTAGTTTTCAAAATGGTGGTTAATATCAGTGTGGTACGTTCCGCATAGTATGCATTTCAATCTTGCGAGTCACTGTAGTAGAGTTACGTCTAAAGCCTCGTTTTCGTTTAGTTCGGTGGCCATTTTTTCTCTTGCTTAGGTGATTTTCGTCAGTTAAAACTAATTTTTTTTGGACAGCCGGTTTTGCGTGTTGGGAATGGCTCGTTTTTGCGGAAGTATTTTTTTGAGAGGCGGCCGTAATTTGTTTGCGATGGACGCAGTTGGTTTTTACATGTGCGTATGTGTGTTAACCGCGTGTGAGGCGCCTTTGAGTTTTTTGTTTAAAGTCGTGCGTGTGTGTATTAACACAGCCGACGTTTGGACCTTCCACCACCGCAAATGCGGCCCCTCACTTCACGAGTGTCCTCATTTGCGGACAAACACAGCCGACGTTGGATCGTCCACCACCGCAAATGCGGTCCACTCGCTTTGCGAGGACCCGTATTTGCGGAGACGTTGTGATGCTCCACCACCGCAAATGCGGCCCCTCGCTTCGCGAGGACCCGCATTTGCGGAGACGTTGGGATGCTCCACCACCGCAAATGCAGCCCCTTGCTTCACGAGGACCCGCATTTGCGGGGAACTGCGTCCCTCGCTTTGCGAGGGATGCAGTTCTTGCGGGCTCGCTGCCCGATCCCGCAAGCGTTAGCAACAACTTGTACGCTCGCAACTATATATGTGATTTAACCAATATGTTTGAGTTAGTATACATATGATAACATCAACTTTTGGCAATAATACACCTCCACATAACACATATCAACTTCAAGGGTAGTATAGACCCTAATACTTAAGTGGTTAATACAAATTAGGAAACCCACACAGCCTACAACAGGTGCTCCAATGCATAGACTATTAAAGGGGACTAGCAACATCCCAAACAATACTTATCAGCAGTATTGATCTTGACCACATGACAGTACTGAGAGTGATCATGTATGTTATATCCATGGGAAGGTATGTTATGAACATAATAAAGTTGGGTGATAAACATCATCATAGTCATCCTGAGGCCTTGAAAGGGGAGTAGGTAACACTGATTGTGGCTATATGGGGGCCTCTAATACATACTGGAGGTGAACAGGTAGATCACTAAATAGCACAGCACATGCACTTGATTGTTATAGGGAGCATGTAAGGAAAAGGTTGTAATAGGCACAGGGACATGGGGGTATAGGGGCAAATTATGACAAGGGGTATTGCTTTAATGTGTATCGGCTGCTGAGAAAGGCGAGCAACAGTGAAAGGAGTCTGTGGGTAGGCAGATGTAACCCCAGGAAACTTGCTTTTTTTTACAGGAATCTTGAGTACACCTGTCATGTAAAGTCCTGTGCCATTGCTGCTATGCATGAGACAACATGAATACCAATAATAAATATAATAAGTCATATCTGGTGTTATTGTATTATGTTATTAATAAAATCCCATTAGATATGCATAAACCCTATTGACTTGAATGGTAATTCAAAACAATGTTAGAATGTTATGATTGGGTAGTATTTCCTCCCAAAAAAACTGTATTACTGTTTTCACACATAATGTAGAAATATGTGCTAATAACATATGAAATTCTGCTTGAACATACATTGGGTATATTAACACAGGCCACATCTGGAAAACCACTTCTGTGCACACATGTTCACATGATAATGTTTTGAAAATTAAATAGGGCTAAATAAGTCATCATAATGTAGCACTTAGCGCATATTTTATAAATGTATATATATATGTGTGTGTGTAGATGTATATGTAAATGTATACTTTTGTAAATGCATATATAGGTAGATTCAACACTATATATAGAGTTATCATTCACTCATTCAATAATGGCCCTAATTGGTCATTGTTATTTTTAATAAAACTGGTAATGATGATGGATCTCACAATAAATGCTTAGATGCTAACAAGTTCAGTGGGCCAAGAGTTTTAACACCATCTCTATATGTTTAGCCAAAGTTTTATAACATTTAACAGGAGTTATCAGGTTATAACTGATTGATGTGATATCATGATGTCTAAACACGTACCCATTATTATTGATGGAAAACAAAGGTCATCAGCCATAATGTCTGTTAATTAGATCAGACAAAATTATCTGCCCTCGAATTGTTAAGATTATGACGTACTTAACTAGAACACGTATTACTGCTGAGTTTGATTAACATAGTATTGCAGGACAATGCAAGTCCACAGCCATTTGTGTATTAGTACATTTTAAACCTTTAAAAAAAAATAGATATATGTTTATTTATGGTGTGTGTTTGATCATTATGCTGGTGGGATGTCATTGATGGAATTACTATCTGAAAGCTACCATGTATATAGTTTACATTTACATTATGTGGTAGCACTGCTTGCAGATGAACAAAATGCCTTAAGAAATGTGAAATTTGCCTAAAAAAATAAAAAGACTATACCATCTCTTCTCAATGGCATTCCTTAGTAATCATCAATTGGTGAAATATGAACCATAACCATACGTGTCCATAGAAAAGAAGATTATGTATTATGTGATGGTAGATAGCTTTGGTTACAAAATATTACCATGATATCAGACATGATCATGCTAACATTTTGACCAATAGATTGTCACTCAGAAATGCTTTTGAGAAAGTAAATAATTGAGACAGTTCTGATCTCCTCCTCTGCCTCAGCACTGGGCCTTCAGCCCTTTGACCCTATGCTGTCTCCGACTACTAGGGGGTGTAGCTGTGGGAGGCATCAAAGATGAGGGTGGCATTGCTGCAATGGTGGTAGGAGTCATGGAGGAACACAAGGACGGCCAGTCTGTGGATACTCTTGGGAGAGCTCCAGGGTTGATGAGGCAGTGCTGGCAACCAGAGCGCACTGGGTAATGTACATGTTCAGCTGTAGTAGTGAGCTTTAATTCTGCCCTACCTGTAGCAGCCTGGGAATGTAGCTCTTCATTTGTTTCCCTATAGAACCTCCTGTGGTCACTGGGAGGATAACATGGTCTGCTGGGAGAAGATGCTGGTCAAGAGGCTTACCATACTGTCCTCCTGCCTCTGCACATAGATCAGCATCTCCTCCAATGTAGCTTCCAACTTTTGGGAGTTGTCTGTGGTCTGTCTCCTGCCAGGCCAGGCATGTCTTTGGGAGGAGGAGGTAGTAGTAGTGAGGGAGTGGGGAGATGCTGAGTAGCGGATGGAATTAGTGGTGTTGATGATTGGCACGGTGGTATATGGGTCTAAGAGATGCTGGTGGTGGGGGGAGGATGTGGCGGTTGTGGGGGTGGTTGTGGTAATGGCAATAAGAGGGCCCAGGTGGGGAGTCAATCTAGGGGAGGAGGGGATCAGTGGGGTCAAATGCCATGGTTGACTACATGATCCTTTGATGACATCTTACACCACCCCCCTGCTTTTCATATCTTCTCTTGCCACAGATCCTTCTGGGCAGGGTCATATTCCGGTTCATCCTCTTCTAGCTCAACCTAGAACTGTTACCGTCTATCAGTAATAGTTGGTAACATGCTGCTGAGACGTGATCCTGGATAGGCTAGAACAGCACAACATCAAGCCCTACTGAGTCTGTATCTGCATACACTGCATTTGGCACACCCATACATAGACTCTCTATATTATGTTTACACACTATAAATATATTTTATAATTGATACTCATTGTTAAGTGTTAACTCTCCGTATTTGATACAAATTTGATGCTGCCCAACAATGAAAAAGATTTGTAACCTTCCTGGATTAAATAGGGATAGATTATAAATGTATCCATTGCTAAATCCAGGAAGCTCACCTATCTATTTCATTGGTGGGCAGCATTTACATAGGATGTGTACTATCTATCTATGTGTGTGTAATGTACATGTGTGGGTTTGGGAATCAATGTTGGTGTTTATACTATTCATCGCACATGTTGCCTGGATCCTGCATATCCACCAGGTCTTGAATAGTAGCTGTGCAATCCAAACAATTTAAGGTCATCTTACACTAATTGTACTGGACAGTCACTGGGGGGGGGGGGGGGGGTAGCTATAGATGCTCTGGCTTCCCCTGCAATCTTCTTTGTGACCTTTTCTTACCTGTCATCGTATCTGTGTGACAGATTTTACATTCCTTTTTTCATAACCCAGATCTGTAACTGCTGCTGCCACCTAACTCCAAGCCTGGGTCTCTGTTCACAGCTCTTGTCTCAGGCCATTCCCCCTCTGTCCCTGCATTGTGTGCCTACATCTTGCGGTGTATCCCTCCCTCCATAAATCTCATGAACCATCCTCCCCATCCCAGAACTCCCACTACTGCCACTCCTAGCCCTCCCTCCCTCCTCTCCCTCTCATCACTGTTCACTCTCTTCCCTCTTCTCCCTCCTCTCTCTTTCTCCTCTCCCTCTCTCCACTCCACTCCTCTCCCTCTCACCCATCCTTTCCCTCTCTGTACACTGCACCCCTGGAACCCTCATGTTCCTCCTCTCCTCCTCCCCTTCTCCCCTCCTCTATCTTCTTCTCCCCTCCTCACTCCATAAAAAAATCACAAAAATAATATAAGGATGAATACAAAAATATGTAAATGTATATGTATGTGATGAAGAAAAGTGTTTTATGTATAATTTGAATGTAAGGGCATAGGGTGGGGGGTATGAGGTGTATGGGTGGTGTGGCCTAGCATTATATAAATATGTGTGTGTGTAATCAGTTATCTATGTATTGAGTAAATTAAGTGTCAAGTCATTATTTAGGAAAATGCAAAATTAGTAAAATAAGAACAAACCTACTATCCAACACACAAAGCTCTTTGTTTCTCTCTCTAGCAAAAATCTATGTAGAGTGTTCACTGGTAAAGCTACAACAGTCAGTGTTTGGGCAGGAAGCGTTCCATTTTTTGTCAATGTGACATTTCCTGTTTTCTTTTGTTTGCTATGACTGCGACCACAGCAAGAAATTAAGTAAGATGTGGGGATTGGTGTAATGACGTCACATAATCATGCCCCATTTTTCTGACAAGGCATTTGTTTACCAGTTGCAAGTGTGCAACGTAAAACTACTTGATTGTGGAACTGTATAGATATGTAAAATGAGAAATAAAGCTCCTGCAGTTGCAAGTATATTTACGAGTTCCAAGTAAAGAAATGAATAGGGCCCATAGCACCTAAACTTTTCAAAATAAAGTCTAAGTTCCTTAATTTAATAGGTAAATTCTGTTTTATTTGCACAATGCTAATCATATGTCATTATACTTGAAACAAAGAAATGTTTTTAACTATTATTTATCTATTAAATATACAACTATTAAATATATTTTTTCTTGTAAGTGATATTTTGTAGAGACAGTGGATATGGAAAGGTTTGCAACACATTTACTCCTTATAATACATTTCATTTTCTTAACCTTGTTAATAGGTAAATTCCCTTTCATATAACAAATCTCGTACAGATAAAATAGAGGATAATTGCTCATAAATGTCATGTTAATTGACACAAGGGGTATAATTAAAATATTACTTTTATAGAAATGGGTATAATTGAAATATAACTTTTATTGAAGTCTAGTTAAAATAAACACATATTCATTTAAAAATAATAACAGACAGGACATATAAAATAAATGCTACTATATCTCGAGGAGGGTTATATATTAAAAAAAAACACTGAAAAAATTAGCCTCATTCAAGCAAATAGTTAGTAACTTAATGTTATGCCCATGGAGACCCTAAAAGTACATATGGGACTCTTGGACTGATATGGGGTCTGAACCATTATGAGGGTCACTATCTCTCCTCTTTTCTCCAGCAAATGTCTTCTGAGCTGGATTGTCGTGACTCTGGAAGCCATGTTGGTCATTGGGGGTTGTGTGTGGGATGTCGATCATGTTTCACTGTGTGCCATGTTAAAATGTGTTAAGTCATTTTTATGTTGATTTATTAATGTATGAAGAAAACTCAGTCATGTTTGGTCTCAAAATGCTGCATTCTGCCCAGGGTATATTATTGAAGGGTCATACCAGGATTCCCTTGGAGTTGGATGCAGGGGTGCACAATTGAGGAGCAACTCTACTTGGAGAGAGAGCGGACAGTGAGGTCATGATAGATAATGACAGTAGGGCTGATTAAAGACCCCCAGGGACCTATGGATCTAGGGGAAATTACATTCTGAAATCCTACTGGACTCCAGAAACTGGGGGGGGGGGGGGGGACAGAATGAGGACAGCTTTCATCTGATGGGTTTTCCACATGGCTAAGGGGGAGGTTTGAATATGATTGTGTACGGTGGCGCATATATATATGTGTGTGTACATCAATAAAGGTTAGTTCATTTTAAACTGGCTTATCCCAATCCTAAAAAAGACAGTACCAAAGAGTACTCCAATTATCGAACAATTGAACTCATGTCAGATGCTAGCAAGGTAATGCTTAAGATCCTACAAGCTTGACTCTAACAATATCTGGACCAAACACAACCAGATGTGCAAGCTGGCTTCTGCAGTGGAAGAGACACAAGAGATCCAATTACCAATGTCTGATGCATAATAGAGAAAGCACGAGTCCAAGAAAAGCTTTTACTTTTGCTACATAGACTATTCTAGAGCCTTTGACTATGTGGATCACTACAGAATGTGGCAAGTTCTTAAAGAGATTGGAGTACCATATCATCTTATCAGCCTCCTGAAGAAGCTTTATGTGGACCAAGAGACTATAGTCAGAACCGAACAAGGAAGAGCATGGTTCAAGATCAAAAAAGGTGTGCAACAAGGTTGTATATTGTCACCTTATTATTTAACTTACAGTATATGCAGAGTACATCAGGCGTAAGGCCAGGCTGGAAAAAATCCAAAGTCGGAATCAATATTGATGGATACGTGGATGATACAACTCTGATGGCTGAAAAATGAGGAGGAACTGGGATCCAAGATCTCTTCAGATGGTGACTGTGGACAGAAAATGAAAAGACATTTACTTCTGGGGAGGAAAGCTATGGCAATCTAGGACAAGCTAGTAAAAAGTAAAGATATTAGATTATCAACAAAGGTCCCCATTGTAAAAAGTATGGTATACCCAGTATTAACATAAGGATGTGAGAGCTGGATGTCCCTCCTTTCGATAAGGCTTCACTAAGTGTTAGCCTTAAAACTAGATGACACTTAGCCCTAGTATAGGAGAGAACTAATCATCATGCAATGAAAATCCGCCTTCAAAATGCTAGTAGGAATGATATGCCAGGAAAAGCTGTAAACTGATTATTTCAAACACCATTCTTTCATTATATTCAATAAGTAGTAATAGGACCAATTAACATGTTAGCTAAATTAAGCTTATATTTATTAATGCTGTAATCTATAACTGTGGGTTATCCTAATTGGCCTACCCAAAACATATTCCACAGTACCTCTACAAAATACCACTTATGAGAGTAATTATATTTTTAGATTTACTAGTTTAAAAATATGCTGTGCTTTTTTCCAGTTTCTAGGAATGCGCTTGAATAAGTCAGTCTACAGTAAGCTAGGCAAATAAGAAATGTCCATGGTGGGCCAAAACTGAGGAGAAGATTAGAGTAAACAAAGAATCACAAATCAAAGTAGGTAATTCAAAGATAGCAGGCAGTATCAAGTGTAATTGCAGGTAATCAGTGTAGAGATCAAGCAGTTACTGAATGGTAAACAACAAATAGAATAACTGGACGAGATGAACTAGCATTATCTATCTGGTATATGGAGATCAAATAGCAATATTAAAATGTAAGTGAACTTATTTGTTAAGCAATATACCAATTATATAATCAAAAGAAGATGGGAAGATGACAGTTTATTGTAACAAGCCTGTGTGGCAATCAGGCTGAGTGATGCATAACACATAGGGGGAAAGAATAGTATATATCCTAATAAAAAGTTCAAAAAACAATAGATAGGAATGCAAAAGTCATGAGCAGTGCAGCAGAAGTGAACAGAGAGACACACAGGCCCTCATTCAATTGCGATTTGGCCAATTGAATAAGGGTCTAAATAAGCACATAGCATATTTTTTTTAAATAAGTTTTTAGTTAGTAAGCATCTATCCAAAAGCATGGTTTTCACTAACTAAAAACTTCTTTAAAAAATATATGTTATGTGCCTATTTAGAGCCCTATTCAATTGGCCAAATCGCAATTGAATGAGGCCCACAGGCACTAACACAGAGGCGTGAACTCAAAGGAGCAGCCAAGAAAAAGCGGAGAGAGGGAAGTGAGAAAGTAAAGGGAGAGAGGGAACAGCAGCAAACGTCACCAAACAGCAAGGAGAGCAGGGTAAGAAACAAAATGCATGCACAGAGCACAAACAATGAAGAGACACACACATGACAAAAATGTGGCTGAAAATATACAGTAATCTTACGTATGTCTATGTTCTTTTTTAAGTGCCTTTTGAAATCAACATCTTGGCCTCTCTCCTCTGAGTAAACTTTGAGAGTTTTCTGCACACTTGAGGTATGAACAGGTCTATGGTGTCAGACCCATCACAGAAGCCAATGTAATTATTATTATTATTATTATTATTATTTTTATTAATACTAATGTATACCTGTTATTATTCTTTGGGAGATAGGAATGATTTTCTAAATTTCAATCCCTTACAACATGTTGTAACATCTGTCTCCCTCCCTCTGCTATCTATAGCTTTACTCTCCAACCCTCCCCCAATTTAATGACCTGCTTTACTTGACTTTCCCCTTCCCCATTACTTGACTTCCCCCTTCCCCATTTATTCTATGCTCTCTCTCTAATTCCTTCCTCTCTCTGTTTTCTCCCTCCCTCCGTGTTTCTCCCTCACACCATTTCCCACTCTTCTTATAGTGACTTTTGAAATCAACAACTTGGCCTCTCTGCTCTGAGCGGACTCCCCTCCCTCCGTATCACCCACTCACCCCTATTCAGGTTCAATTTATAGAGACATGGAAATCACTTGAACCTGATCAATTATCAGTGTATGTTATCCTAATATGCCACCTTTGCACACATCATATCCACTGATTACCTGTCAGAACTCTCAGTGGCAGACCTGGGCCATAACAATAACAGGGTAGATCCTAACTGCACACTTGCACCACTATTTCACAATCCCTCCGTTTCTGCTGTCTCCTATATGGAGGTTTCTGCCCCTCCCAATCCCTTTAGATTTTAAGTCTGCAAGTTTTCAGTCTTGTAAGGTGTTTTGGAAAAAGCTCTTTGCATGTAAGATTTTAAACTCGAAGACAGGGCCCTTAATTTTCTTTGACATATTTAATACTGTAATTTTGACCCCTGTATAGTGATACAGAATATGTTGGTGCATTCCTAATAATAATAATAATAATAATAATAATAATAATAATAATAATAAACTAATAAGCATATACAGCATATTAAATAAAATACACGTTAGAATGGGATATCAATTGAAAGGTATACAAGGATTAATAGACAAAATACATTATGCTAAAAAAATAGTTAGACAGTAAAATAGATTTTAACTTTTAAATATCTCTCAGTGGGAATTAAGTCAACCAAGCAGACCAGGTTATTCAAATATTCTTTATCTGTATGTATAAGAATAGTAGATAACTTCCCATTTATATAATGATATTCATTTTAGCATTTACAGAAAAAAGTAAGGTTCCCTGCATACATTTGTAGCTAAACATTAATGTCATTGTGTTAACTATCTCACCTTTTGGTAGCCAAAAATCATCTTTATTAGAGGATTAAAAATTAACCTATTAAAATGTTGTGTTGCACATGATGTTTTATTTATATTTCAAAAAGTTTAAGGGCCACTGTGGTAGTTTTTTCTAGGTTTTTTTGAATAGCACAACTTGGTAATGGGTAAAATACTTTTATTGCTTTAGTCCAGGGGCAGATTAAAGAGTTATGATGCCCTGGGCTATACTGATTTGCCACCCTTTGGAAAATTGAAGGATTAATTATATAAAAATTAGTGCAACCTAATTGATTTTTTTTTTTTTTTTTTTTAAACTCGACTATTAGAGTTTTTTTTATGGGAAGCCCTCTCCCACCCCATGTCCCCAAGGAACCCCGACCATGTCCCCTAGGCCCCAAGCCCATGTCCCCTAGGTTTCCCTGGACTACCTCACCTGATCGACGGGAGTAAATCTCTGTGTCTTCTGCATCTCCTGTATTATTTAGTGTTCCCTTCTAAAAACATTTTGCATATTTTCAGGTGCAGTTCTTCAGAATATTATTTTTTAAATATGTGATCACATTGGTCATATAACCTTCATGCATCAATTTAAAATGTAACTTTTATTAAGGTAAGTATAAGATTGAAAAACAAAAGTAAAAAAGGGGGAACTTTATAATAATTTTGATTTAAAATCAGAAAAATACCTTGGCTGGTAATTTTTGCTATTTAAGAGTCAGGGGTCACCAAACTCAGTCCTGGAGGGCTGCACCCAGGCCTGGATGTGTGGATATCCTTGCTGCAAACAGGTGAGACTATTGTTTCTTCAGTCATCCTGATTGACTCTCAAATCCAGATCTGGGTCCGGCCCTCACGGACCGAGTTTGATGGTCCTTGCTTTAAGGGAACCTTCTATCTGTAAGACAAAGAGCCCCACAAGCTTACTAACAACCCTCATATATATAAAAATAGCCTATGTGATCACAATACCTAAGAAAATGGCTGTTCCTCTAAAAAATACTAAAAATAAAAACTATTATCAAAGTGTTCTCTTTGGAGTGATAAATCTAAAAAATAAAAAAAAATTCACATTATTAAAAAATTCTTTTAATAGACCTTTAGTTCTTCATATAGGGCCCTGTTTTGAGCCTCGTGTCTTGTTAAAAGTGCTTTTTTCAAACAACATAGGAAACTCAATACTTAGAATCTAAAGGGAAGGGAAGAGGCAGAAACCTAGGGAGGAGCAGACAAGTAATAGGGAGGTTAGGAAGGAAGTGAGAGTAAACATAGGCAGGAAGTTGTGAAAAGTTAGAAGGTTACTATTATGTAATATGGTATCTGTCCATAGTGGACCTACAGATGGGAATGTCAGGAGACACATAGTTTAACCAGAGCTTGAGTAAAATTAGCTCATGTTAGAATAAAATAGAAGTGGAGAGCATGAAAGGTGAGATTGTTATGTTGGAGACAAGAAGGGGAAAAGTTGGGAAGAAGAGCCTGAGGAAAAGGCATGGGGATATGAGGAAGAAGGCAAGGGGAAACATTGTGTAAAGGGTTAATAGGGATAGTTAGCAGATGCTGCTAACTGATCAGATGTAGAAGATTTGTGTATCTCAACAAATTAAAAGTAAAGTAAAGTAAATAGGGGTGGGTGAGAGGCAGAAAAGGTGAGGGGTGGAGACAGGAGTCAGAGAGAAACCAGCGAGATAGAGGCCCTGAAAGAGAATGGATAGCTTCAGGATGTGATAGCGTTACAGCATCTAACACAGTGGTGTTAGGAGACTATGCAAACATTGAGGGGGAGGGTGCAAAGGGCTTTAGAGGTACACAAATGTATCTACATAAAGTTACTATGTCAGTAGATATAATGACAGAGAATTATCATAATAATTAATAATCCGTAACAGTGCCAGAGAATCTTCAGTTTTCCAAGTGCTAGCTGTTGCAATGTGTTGCAGAGAAGCCAGGAGTCTGAGAGAGAGACCAGGAGGATAGAGGGCTTTAGCTGTTGCAGAGAAGCCAGGAGTTCGAGGAAGAGACCATGGAGATAGAGGGCCTTAGTTGTTGCAATGTGTTGCAGAGGAGCCAGTCAGGAGTCGGAGAGAGAGACCAGGTAGATAGTCAGCCTTAGCTGTTGCTGAGGAGCTAGGAGTCAGAGAGAGAGGGCCTTAGCTGTTGCAATGTGTTGCAGAGAAGCCAGGAGTCAGAGAGAGAGACCAGGTAGATAGAGGGCCTTAGCTGTTGCCATGTGTTGCAGAGGAGCCAAGAGTCAGAGAGAGAGACCAGGTAGATAGAGGCCTTAGCAGCTGCAATGTGTTGTAGAGGAGCCAGGAGTCAGAGAGAGAGACCATGGAGATAGAGGGCCTTAGCTGTTGCAATGTGTTGCAGAGAAGCCAGGAGTCTGAGAGAGAGACCAGGAGGATAGAGGGCTTTAGCTGTTGCAGAGAAGCCAGGAGTTCGAGGAAGAGACCATGGAGATAGAGGGCCTTAGCTGTTGCAATGTGTTGCAGAGGAGCCAGTCAGGAGTCGGAGAGAGAGACCAGGTAGATAGAGGGCCTTAGCTGTTGCTGAGGAGCCAGGAGTCAGAGAGAGAGGGCCTTAGCTGTTGAAATGTGTTGCAGAGAAGCCAGGAGTCAGAGAGAGAGACCAGGTAGATAGAGGGCCTTAGCTGTTGCAATGTGTTGCAGAGGAGCCATGAGTCAGAGAGAGAGACCAGGTAGATAGAGGGCCTTAGCTGTTGCAATGTGTTCCAGAGGAGCCAGGAGTCAGAAAGCGAGACCAGGTAGATAGAGGGCCTTAGCTGTTGCAATGTGTTGCAGAGAAGCCAGGAGTCAGAGGGAGAGACCAGGTAGATAGAGGGCCTTAGCTGTTGCAATGTGTTGCAGAGAAGCCAGGAGTCAGAGGGAGAGACCAGGTAGATAGAGGGCCTTAACTGTTGCAATGTGTTGCAGAGGAGCCAGGAGTCAGAGAGAAAGACCAGGTAGATAGAGGGCCTTAGCTGTTGCAATGTGTTGCAGAGGAGCCAGGAGTCAGAGAGACCAGGGAGATAGTGAAACTGAAAGAGAATTGTCCCTAATAGCAGGGTTTGTTTCAATTGTATATTTACCTTAATACGTTACATTTTTAATTGCTTATACAGTGGTAATTGGAGTGAAGAACAAGGAATTTGTCCAGATTTTGTTTTATATTCATGAAAAAAATGTTTTGCTACATATTCTAATATATGTATAACATCATTAAGGACAACTTTACATTAACAAAAAAAATAGATTAATGTTAATTGAATTGCAGGGAAAGTCAAATTTGGGACACTTTCTCAAAGGCCTTCATTAAATATATGAACTTTAAACAAATCATTTTAAATATAACCTTTAACACAATGTACTCATATTTATACACAAATTATATAAGTTCTATTAATACCCCTGTTACTGCCCCGCCACGTCCCTTTCCTGAGACCTAGGGCCTCATTCAATTGTGATTTGGCCAATTGAAAAGGGCTCTATATAAGCACAGAGCATATTTTTTTACAGAAGTTTTTAGTTAGTGAACTTTTATCTAAAAGCAAGGTCTGTACTAACTAAAAACTTGTGTAAAAAAATATGCTCTGTGCTTATATAGGGCCTCATTCTATTATCGGCCGCAGCCGCTGCGGGGCCGCAAGGACCGACCGCAAGCTATTCTGCTATTCTATTCCCTTACGGCCGTAGGCTCCGGCAGGCTTGCGGCCGGTGCCTTGCTATCTCTTGCGGCCGATCGCGCCGGAGGAAAGCCTTTGATCTAAAACGGCCGCAAGAGATTTGCAATTCAATTGCTCCGGGAAACCTCTCTGCAAGGCTAAAAACGAGCCGCAGTTACTTGCAGGAAAAAGGTCTCGCTAGCACCAATTAAGCACATAAAATAGCTCAAATAAAGCCATCCTGCACTTTGAGAAGACTATAAAGGGATTTTAGGTGTTAGAAAAAATAGCACATAATTATCCTGTACTCAAATCCGTAAAATATTTCATTTTTAATATCCGTAAAATATACATGTAAAAAGTCCAGAGTGCTTGGAGCACCTCAGACACGCCCACGCCGCAGCCGGCAAATAAACAGTTAATTTGAACTCGGGTTTGGGCAGATGTGCAAGCTTGAGAGTGGGTTCCTTTTATTCCTCATGTCCCCCAATATGATCCCTAGCATTTACAGAGCTGTACAGTGCAGGCTTGAATTTATTTTTGAGTTTTTATATTTCACAGTTTACGGCCGGTTCCAAGATATGCGGCCGGCCGTAAAAGGAGATCCTTGCGGGGCCGTATAATAGAATCGCGAGTTAACTGAACCCTCGCAAGGAATCGCAGCCTTACGGCCGATTTACGGCCGATAATAGAATGAGGCCCATAGAGTCTTAGGCCCTCATTCAATTGCAATTTGGCCAATTGAATAGGGGTCTAAATAAGCACATAACATATTTTTTTTAAAGAAGTTTTTAGTTAGTAAATATCTATCCAAAAGCAAGATTTTCACTAACTAAAAACTTCTTTTAAATAAATATGCTCTGTGCTTATTTAGAGCCCTATTCAATTGGCAAAATTGCAATTGAATGAGGGCCTTATTCAATTGGCCATATCGTAATTGAATGAAGCCCCTAGAACTTAGGTTTAAATGTGTCCTGCAGGTTTCATGTGTTAAAGTAATATCTCAGCTGACACACATATGTGCCTTTAGTTATGCAATATTCATGTCTCATGCATATTTTACATATGCAGAACAAAAACCATATCTAATAAATGAAGTACAAAATATCTAGGGCACCATCACATTTGTTTAATTAAGCATTTATACAGTTGTACAGTACAACTTGCTTAAATGTGTTAAAAATGTATTTGCGTGAATAACAAATTGCTGGCAATGGTTGCTATATTTTATTAGAGTTACTGTCTGTAGTTGCATAGGCAGAGACCAAAGCTTTGTATTTTTTAACTGAAGCTACTTTTATTAATGGTATTTTGTGTACACACAGTTTCATAATGCAAACCAATGTTGCTCTAATACAGTTTTAAATAAAAAAAATAATAGTTTAGAAATTAGATGCATGTTGTATTGCATTTTTGGATTAGAAAGCTGCATCCTAGCTGGTGTTAAGTATCACCTCAAAATGATCTTGTGTGCATTTTCCCTAAGTATAATATTTAGTGAGGAGCCTATGGCCTGCGTATGTATCTTATTCCACTGTGCATCAGTTATATCAATGGTGAGTTCCAACTCCCAAGAATGTTGATGGTGGAGTTTGGACGGTGTGGTTAGGTCCATTAAGTAATTATAAATAATGGAGATATTTTGTTTGCCATTAGGCTTGTTGAGAGAGCATTTTTCTAATGGAGTGACCTTAGCAGAGGAGTTAAGATTTATTACCCCAGATATATTGATATGTATCTGGGATAAGTTAAGCCATTCCTTTAATAAGCAAATTATGTAGGTCTCTAAATGTTGTAGGGGACCATTGTGGATTTTCCTTTAACAGATCAGCAGCAATTGTAAACTGATTATCTATCCACCATTTAAACTGTGAAAATCTATTTATTGATGCTGACTTCTGAAATAACCACAGTGGGGTAAGCCAAGAACCTGCTTCTACAAGCGGTATTCTCTTATTCATCTGAGTCAGAACTGCCAAAGACTTAACCATGCATTTGGGAAGGGAAGAATTAATTAATTTAAAATGTAGGAAAACCATAATACCTGTCTAATGTGAAGGCTACTTTCTTCAAAGATATATTTCTCTATCTCCACCCACGCTGGTAGATATTCCTTTTCAAACCACTTGGTTATTTGGGCTAATCTGGCAGCTTAATAATACTTGAGTAAATCCGGCAGAGCCAACCCTCCTTTAGCTTTAGATGCCATCATGGCCTTCTTATTTATTCTAGGCCTTTTTACGATCCCAAATGAAGCGACAGATTGCCCCCTGAAGAACTGAGTGGTTCTTGGTGCGAACAGCTGTTGGAATAGTGCAAAAAAGATACAGAAGCTTGGGCAAGATATTCATTTTAATAGCGTGGATCCTCCCTAGCAATGAGATTTTGTAGGAGGACCACGTGTTAATGTCATTGAGTAGATTTTTTATGAGTGCAGGGAAATTTGCTGAATAAGTTAGGCCAAATTGTCTAGGGATATAAACCCCTAAGTATTTAAGATAGTGTGGAACCCATTAAAGGAGAAGTTCCCTGATAATTGGAATTCTAAATGCTTTGGTAAAGAAACATTTAACGCTTCACTCTTACGTGTATCAATTTTAAAGCCAGAAATGCTGCCAAAAAGTCCAAGAGCATAAAATAAATTAGGGAGACTGGTCAGAGGCTCAGTAACAGTTAGCATAACATCATCCGCAAATAAGCTCAGTTTATGTTCTGTCTCCCTCACTCTAACTCCCTTTATATTTGGGTTTTCCCTGATGGCTGTAGCTAAGGGTTCAATGCACAGTGCAAAAAGGAGAGGGGACAAAGGACAACCCTGGCGCGTCCCTCTTGTTATTTTAGAAGATTGTGATTTAAACCCCTGATATGTCACATATGCTTTCAGCGTTGAATACAGTGCTAAGATACCCTTCACCAGCTTATCACTTATGCCAAACTTATGTAAAGTCTTGGCCATGTACACCAAGTCAATTCTATCAAAGGCCTTTTCTGCATCAAGAGAGAGAAGCATCAAAGGTGTATTTTGAGCCAATGTTACATCAAGCAAATTTAAAATACATCTGGTGTTATCTGGCGCCTCACGACCCTGAATAAACCCCACTTGGTCTGGGTGAATTAAGCTTGGCAGCACCTGAGAGAGCCTATTTGCTATACATTTTTAGTAGAGTTTGGTATCGCATTTAATCAGTGAGATGGGCCTGTAGCTCTTACATTGATATGGGTCCTTACCTTCCTTAGGTATTACTATCACGTTAGCTTCCAAAAATTCTGCTCTTATAGGTTTACCGGACAGGAAATCATTAAAGAGCAGTTGGAGATGAGGTGCCAGTATATCTATAAATTGCTTATAATTGAAACTTGTGAACCCATCCAGGCCAGGGGCTTTATGTCATTTAGTCTCTCTTATAGCTCTCTTAACGTCATCTAATGATATAGGGATGTCTAGCAAATCAGATTGCACTTTCTCAAGTTTTGGAAGACTAATGGAGGACAGAAAATTATCAATTTGGGTCATATGATCTATTGTGCCCGAGCTAACAGGTGCTAAATACAAATCAGCATAACATTTTTCAAATGCCTTTGTAATATCATTCGACTTATAGATGGTCTTGTCATTCTCCACCTTTAATTTGGGAATAAAAGAGTCTGCCCTTTGGTGGTTGAGCTTTTTGGCTAGCATTCTATCTGGCTTATTCGAATACGTGAAAAAGTGAGACTTAGTCATTTGCAGCACAGTTACTATACAATTTTACTGTTTAATGTGTTCATTTGGGTTAGTTCTAATTTTTTGGAGATGGAGCCAATTTGAATACACTTGCCTCTCAAAACTGCTTTATGTGCAGCCATATTCCAGCGTGATTCACCTCATCCCCACTATTCAAATCAAAATATTCTACTATAGCTCTACATATTTTGTCCTTCATGACTACATCATTGAGCAGGGCCGGGTTTAGCGCCCATGAGGCAGAGCGCCCATTGGGTAGTAGATTATTCAAGGAGATTCCAGTTATATTGTGGTCAGACCATGCAATAGGTCGGATTTCTGCGTTCAGCAAATTCGGGGCTAAGTGTTGCTGAATAAACACATAATCAATACGGGAGTGGGAGTCATGCCTAGCTGAGTAGTGAGTAGACTCCCTATTAGTAGGATGGACCATTCTCCATGCATCAAGCATACCATAATGGATCAGTAGGTGTTTGAGGGATTTTGTGGCAGATGTTGTTACCATCGGGGAAGTAGAACTCAATCTGTCTTTTGCTTGATTTAAAACGGAGTTCATGTTCCCCCCCAGAATCCATGCCAGTTGCTGCCAGTCAGCCATAAGCTCTGACACTCTGTAAAAAAATGCTGATTGCCCAGCATTTGGGGCAGATACATTTAAAAGTAAAAGTTTACGTTCATTAATGGTACCCTGTACTAGAATAAATCTCCCCTCCGGATCTCTATGGGTGGAAGTGTGGTGGAATTTCAGCCTTTTATGTATCAGAATTGACACCCCTCTTTTTTTCTGAAGCAGTAAAGTGATACGTTTGCGTGAAATGTTTCCCCCAATACCTTGGGATAGCATTCTTCCTAAAATGGGTTTCTTGTATCATGACAATATCTAACCCCATACGACTGTATTCACCCAGGGCAACCCCTCACTTCACCGGCTCATTTAACCCCTGAACATTTTAAGATGCTAGGTGTAAAGCCATTACTCACCGCCTACACCCATCGCCGTCAGAAAATAGGGGCTCTGATAGGTATATTATCCGCCGAGGGGTGATGACCTAAGGACTGCACTCCACTGGGAACTATTGGCTTGCAGAACTCGACATAGGCCAAGACATAAGCAGAGCAGGGAAAGAGGGAGAAAAGAAGAGGGAGAAGAACTAGGAAGAAGTAGGAAAATGTAGAAAATATTAAAGCAATGTACAATGTGCAATAACAATCACGTACTTTTGCAGTGCAATATATCAGTCTAACAGTATGTAAATAGATAATTACTCAAATATATATGTATTTTTTAAGTAAAATAAAAATACACAAAACAATGTTCAATTTGAACTAAATTGAGGAGAGCAAAGAGCTGTCCTCCTAAAACCTACGGTGAGGAACCAGGTATCTTTTCAATAAGATACACAGGTGTCTCGGCAAAAAAAAAAATAATAATAATAAAATAAAAAAAGAATAACATTTGAAAAATATACAAAATTAAACCCCTATGGGGCACTTCTTAAAAAAACTAAATATTAATACTTAAGAGACTATATCAATGCAGTTTAAGTCTAATAAGTGGAAAATTCCTTAATGAACCCTGAGGTAGAACCTGAATTCAGCACACAGAACTAAAACATTGCTACCATTTAGCTAAACTTAAACCAAAAACTATGCATTTTACATGTAAGGTTACTTAGTCCTCTCTCTGACATATAGCAACAGCCTAAAGCAATATCTGCATTTGAGAGTAACTGCTCTTGAATTACCCACATACAAAAATATAGAAAGTTACAGACTTAGGATCTCTGTCGTGGCCTGAAGCATCGGTAAGGTCTAGTATCAGGGCATTGGGCAATTCCCAACTGATCTGGTAACTGAATGTTCCAGGACGTAAACAACGCCATGAGCTCCTCCATATCAAAAACTGTATAGGTTCTCCAGTCCCACAGAGTGTTCAACTTAAAGGGAAATCCCCAAGCATATCTCCATCCCTGGGCTAAAACTATCTCCAACAGAGGTTTGAATAATCTCCTTTTATACAAGGTGGTCGGGGAATATCAGCAGGTTGACCACCTGCAATCTCTGAAATGCTGAGTCTTGCTGCCTTCATAAAAAGATCCTTGGTTGTGTAATATTGGATTTTCGTAATCACATCCCTAGGTCTTTCTCCAGAGGCAGGACAACCCCGCCAGCGCTCTATGAATGCGATATAGTCTGAAGGAGTCTTCTTTCAAGTTTAGTAGCAAAGTTTTGCAGAGATCCATAATATATTTTGGGAGATCTGTGATTGTTTCTGATAAATTTCGGATTCTGTCTTTTTGATGACGGGATGCGCCTCCAATAGGTTATCATATTTGGCTTCCAGCTTAGTCACCTTGGTATCAACAGCTGTTATTTCTCCATTGAGTTCTGCGGCCACTTTCTTGATTTCCCCTTAATTTCCGTTCTAAATGAAGAAATCAGATATTTTAAATCTTGTATACCCGCCTTTGTGCTGGGTGCTGTAGGCTCCATAGTATATGTTGCTAATTGTTCAGGTGTCACAGGAGATTGTCGGGGAGACTGGGCGCTTGTTTCTGTTGTACAAAAGTCCTGTATTGATTTAGCAGCCCTTCTTGTTGAGATACCAGCCATTCCTTTTTTATGGGCTTTAAACGTGAGATTTAGCTCTATTCTTCAGGTAAGTCACTTTGCTCTAGATTGTGCCATCATAGCTGAGGTATGGGGTGCACTTACATAGTGGGCATAATCTTATCTTCTCACATCAAAAAATAAAGCAGGCGATGTTGAGTAGCTTCTGCTTTCAATTAGACAATATCTGCCTTTTTGTAAAAAGTATGTTTGTTTTAACTGTTTGAGACACCATAAGGCACCCTGCTAAGCAGGTAAAAGTTCTATATAAATACATTCCAGACAGGTTTATAGCTTGCCTTTGCTATTCCTTTTCAGGCTGCAGTTGTTTTGTAGGTTTTCAAGATGGCGATATAGCACCTCTTCCTTGCTAAAAGTCTGAGTTTGCAAATTTTTAATTTGTCCACAAGATGGCATCACTTATGCAGGTTTCATGAAACTACAGCTGCAATGTTATTATGGTTAATTCTCTGTTTATATCACTCTGGGTAGGCAACCCCTGTCCCTGCAGATGGCCCCCCTGTCAGTTCTCCCAGAAGCAAACAAGAAATACAAATTATTCAATTTAGGGGTTTTCCCAACCCGTTGTTTGTGGTATGGCAGCCCCAGTAACATGTCCACCTAGGAATATAACACAGTGACTGATCTTTGGGTTTGCAAGTCTTGTTTTGCCAGAAGTCTCTATGTACAATAGTTTAAGAGCCTCTCAATAGCATTCAAGCACCTGTCCTTTTTGGGGTCTGGAATCACTGCACCCCTTCTTGGACCCTTATACTATTTAGCTGTTGTGGGTTGTAGTGTGGGTTAAAAAACACAGCTACATCACAGCCCAAGCATTGAATATTAGCAGAATTCTTTATGGACTAGCCAGTTCAGCATTTAGCAACATCACTGTGGGTCTAGGAGGGAATACAACTGTTTGTTTCCTCACCTCCTAGCCCTTGGATCTGTCTCCAGGATGGTCAAAGTACAAAATCTCAGGACACCTCCTGTTTGTTGAGATGTTTTCTTAGTGCTCAGGCAGTCATGTAGAGCTGAGAAATGACTTCTGGAGTTACCCACCATTATAGGGTGTGTTCTCCCAGGGCAATGTGCCTTCTAGTCTGGAAAACTCCAAGATGGGAAACTGGGTCCTGATTTTCTGTGAAAATGCCCAGAATTAGCAGGCTCCTATAAATAATATAATTTAGAGCAGGCTTTGTGATGTTTTCAGGATTCTACAAGCTTTTTAATCCTTGTTTGTAGGAGCTGATCTGTTTTGCTGCTGCTCTCTTCAGTTGCTGGCACCTCCTTTTCAATTATAGTAGATTTTTTTTACAGTTTTATATTTTAACTATTTGTCAAAACAACCTATATGTTTTTGTTATTCAGATTTGCATTACATGTAGACTCAAATCTGCTATATTGTTTGCACTGGCAATGGTGATAAGGGGCTTTTAGTGCTAGATCATTTTTATATCCTTGCAGGTGGACTTCCCTACACAGTTCTGCATTCATAAGCTTGTCACATCCAATAAGGGAATTCTACTAGAGAATCTCAAATCTCTGCCCATCCCCAGACAAAATACCTGACTTTGGTATATTACCTAAGATACCTTCTGATGTGTGGTAAAGTGGATATTTTGCCTTTAATTGACACTGATACTGATTTCAGAACAAGACTACAATGCTCAGAATAGTACTCTATGTAGAGAGAAAGTGTGTGGATGAGCTGCATAATTTGGTAAATTAGATAGAAGCTTTGCTATTTCTACCACAAAGCCATTCAAGTGTTTGAAGATGGTTTATGTGTTACAGATGCTTCAGGGGGGATTTGAACCATACTCAACTTTCTTTTTAATCAATTTGACATAGTAAAGCCATGTCAACAAAACAGACAATTCTATACAAAGACACCCTTTCTTGTCTTTCATTTATACCACACAGATAATTTTTTTTAAATTCAATTTTATATATATATATATATATATATATATATATATATATATATATATATATATTTTAACTTGTAATTTAAAATCCAGGTGATTTTTTTTTAAATAATTGAGCTCATATCTGCTTATAATGTCAATAGATGTCATTTTTTTATATTTTGTGTCATTGGTATACTTTTTTTTATCTCATTGCAAATGTTTTCAATGTAATAACCCCCTTTGTACTGGGCGTATTGAATTGTTATATGACTCTGTTATTATGAATTCAATCTTATATTCAGCCGATGACTTCCTTTAACATATGACTGTAACTTATTTTGCAGTGTCTTTATTTCAGGAGAGACACATCACTACTGTCTTCCACTTGTGATCTACAACACTTATTACTTTTTAATAAAGCATATTGATACTTTTACATATGGCTGTTTTATATTTATTTTCAACAAATGTATTATGTATCTTAATGATACTTTCTATATTGAATAGGCCCCTAGATAAAGCCCCTATCACACAAAATTATAATAGGTGACTGGACATGGCACTAGGCTAACATAGCAGCTTGCAAAGTACTTTGGCATTGATTTAAGAGTTAGCCCATTGGAAATGGACACAATTGTCCAGCAACTATCTGCACGCTGACCATATAGATAAATATTCCCTATAACATTTATTTAAAAGCCTCTCAGATACAAAGGATATTTCTCCTCAATCACTGCATGATTTACACATAAGGACAGTCACGTTTTTAGACTATTCACTTAAAAAGCACTTAATTTAAGAAGCTGATAACCAGTATTCATTAATCTTAGACAAAGATTGTTTTCAATATTTTTGCACAGCATTAAGCACTTTTTGTGATATCTATACACTTTATCACTTGGCACTTTCAGTTGCACTATATCAATATTGGCACTCAGCACTTTATAAAGTAATATATCAAAGAGGCAATAATATGAGAACATTATAGATATTATTGGTTATTTAGAAAGTCCCTAGTACAATTTCGTCTCCAATTGCTCCCTGCGCTAAAACTAATTTTTAACATTTTTTTTTCTATTATAAATTAAAAGTTATGTTTTATTCATACTCTATTCTCATTTGAGATTTGATAATACTGGTGTGCCCTATACAAGGATCTGTTTTCTCTCTATATTGTACTATATAAATTAACCTTAGGAGCACCCAGTTCTAATATAACTGATTTCTATTATACCTGAGCCACCATATTTTGCTTGCTAAATAATAACTACTTCATTTTTAAAAAGCAAATGTATAAGCAAGTTTGAGGCCCAGCAACGGGGACTCCATGTGCCCCTAACTACGCAAATTTATATTTAGGGCATTGGGAACATCATGTGTTTTTTTTCTGAACATAATGAAAACTATTCACAATTTTGATTTAGGCTGGAACAATAGAGAATTTAAAAACTTTTATGACAAAGTGGAATATCATTAATAACAATTTAAGATTGACTTTTGAAAACAGCAAAGAAATAATAACCTTTCTGGACCATGAGATTGAAGTCAGTAAGTCTCAAGAATTGATTACTATAACATACAGGAAAAGCATGGCAAATTAATGCAAATTGTACTTCTAAACACTATTTAATTGTAGTCTAAACTCCATGTTTTACTGACATCATGATGATGATCCTGTTTACTATTGGCTTTGTTTAAATTGTAACTTATGGTCTTGCTTAATTGATCATGATTTTACATACGTTTTTATTGTTTGCATGTGGTGCCTGTGAGCCTATCCTTGCGGGCTTGAGCAATTAAATACATCTGCAATTGTAGCAAATTTCTAACACGCAGACATTCGGGCAGTGTGAAGGTAATTACAGGCTTGGAATTAAATTGGATCCTAAGATTCCGTTCGGACTCACTGAGGAGTTCACATTGGCTCCTTTTATCCATCAATACTTATTGATGAATTGCAAGCAATACATAAATATTCAGATAGTATAATACCATGAGGTAACAATAGGCAGGTACCAATAATAGTATATTAATTCCAATGTATTGGTATGAGTAGTGGTTTAAAATCCATGAGGTGTATGAGAGATATAGAATGAACAGCAGTGTTTTTAAACCACAAGTGATCCCTATTTTACTATTTATAAAATACCTGTTGCTCTGTAGAGAGTAAATTAATATAATAGGAGAGCATTTATAATTTTACATAATAAGCAAAAGACAAAACATGTAAATAAAAGCTAAGGTAGTGACTGTATGCTGCAATCACAAGGTAACAACGGGCAGGGACTTGCAATGGTCTAACAAGTACCATCATTTTTGGGTATGCATTGGGGTTTTAAGCCACAAGTGATCCCTCTTTTACTGATTTAAAGAATACCTGTTTTGCTATATATATATATATATATATATATATATATATATATATATATATATTACATATATACAGTAAGATATAGCCTTGCTTTAGATTGTATTAAGGGAATTAAGATATTAGAAATTCCGGTTATAAGATTCACAGTATTAATACTATGCTCTAAGGTATAGTAGTGATTGTGTGTTGGCAATCGCGAGGTAACAACTAGTTAATATTTTTAGTAATTAAGGTGTACTATAGTGAATTAATACCATGAAGTATAGAATCAAAAAATTGCTGTGTAGCATCAGCAAAAGTATCATTAAGATACATTATATATTGTCATGTTTTCCATTGTTAAATACAAGAGCATAACTCAAAGGTTTATCAATTAAGACATTTATAGTAATATTAGAGCATTTTTAAAGGTATAGTAGTGATTGTACGTTTGCAATTGTGCAGTAACCAACAGGTTAATAAAGGTATATTGTAGTGGCTTAAAACACAACATTGATATAAAAAGTAGCATTAAGATACATGGTACCTTGAGAATAAAAATCAAACCGTCATATGTAAAAGTATCAATATGCTTTATTAATAAATAACAAGTCAATATGCTTTATTAATAAGTAACAAGTGTTGCTGATCACAAGTGAAAAACAGTAGATATGTGCCTTTCCTGAAATGAAAACACTACAAAATAAGTTAAAATCATTATATGTTAAAGGAAGTTGTAGGCTTAATATAAGGTTGTCTTCATATAACCAAAAAATAAGTAAAAAAAAGGGGTCATTATATTGGAATAAGCTACATAGAGATAAAAAAAAATATACCAAGTAATAAAAATATGCAAAATTCTCTTAAAAATGTATGCCTATTGTGATATTACTGTATATGTACAGTATTAAACGCCCTCATTTTAGATTACAAGTTTTTAAAAAAGAATTCATAAAACTGAATTTTTAAAATATGTACCTGTGTGGTATAAATCAAAGACAAGAGAGTATCTTTGTTTTTAATTATCTTTCTTGTTAGCATGTCTTTACTATGTCAAATTGTTAAAAAAGTTACGTATTGTAATTTCACACTCTGAGTTTGTGCATATTACACAGGCCTATTATATAAATTCAGGATTTTGAGCCAGTTTAATTGCTAACACATTGTTTAACATACACTACTGGTATTCCCAGTAGTAACATATGGATTTGAGAGCTGGACCATTAAGAAGTCTTAGCGCTGTAGAGTTGATGCATATGAATTGTGGTGTTAGCAAAAACTACTTAGAGTCCCTTGGACTGCAAGAAAATCCAATAAATCAATACTTTAGGAAATCAAGACAAACTGTTCACTAGAACGTATGATCATGAGGCTGAAGCTCAAATATGTTGGCCATATCATGACAGGATTCCCTAAAGAAGACTCTAATGCTGGGAAAGATTGAGGGCATAGGAAGAAGGGGTCAACATAGGCAGAGATGAATAGATGAGGTCACTGAAGCAATGAACATGAACCTGATGGAGCTCAGCGGGGCAGTGACTAAGAGATGTACCTAGCATGCTGCTGTGCAAATGGTCGCAAAGAATCGACTAAACAACTAAACAAAAGATGCCCTTAGGCAGCTTCTTATACTGCCTAATGGTAATCCTTCCAAGGCAGCAGGCTACATAAAGAAAACGCAGAATAGTTTGTCTTTTCAGAATAATGTCTAATGCAGTTTAATTTCTATATGTAAGCATAATTGTTCTGGCATACAGAAAATGTCTAATAGTTAAGGTTCTCTTGAGCACCCCATTATAAAAAAAATTTCATGAGCTTATAACTTTTCGTTGGTTTGACATATCTGTTCAGTAGAGACTTGTGCACGTCCTTTTGATTGGTCAGTTATTGTCAGATAATGCTTTTAAAGGTGTTAAAGTTATTGCTCACCTACAGTGTCAAATGTCGGTGAGAGGGGGTGAGCGAATGACATTTTAAGTATATTGGCTCCCTTACAATGGTGGATGTTTTCCAGAGGGGGAGATTGAATGTTAGTTAATGAAATGTGGACAAAAAAGTAGTCAGAGGTGCTCAATATGAAAACGAGCAACACTTGAGGAGGTTTGTTACATAGGTCTGGTTACCTAGTTCACTTCTCCCCTTCACAGGGATACATATTATGTAGTATATCAGTTTGCTCTCACTCAAAAAGTAAACAATGTTTGCTTGTGTAATTTTATAAAATGGGGGATTTAATGAAGCCCATAGTTATTTGTTCAGTCTAGAGAGAAAGAGGAAGAGGGGGCTTTCGTAACAAAGTATGTACTATTATATGCTCCTGCTGTCTGTTGATTGTTCGCCTTTAGAGGCAAGTGAACATTGTAACAACTTTATATTTAAAATCTCAATTTCATTGATCCAAATCATCATACACCTTGAGTCATACAAGGCATGTATGTGGGTCACAGAGTAGAGTATGAGAGGTGCTGCTTATGGACTCATTGTTTTGTAGTTTGTCTGAACTGGAGAAAGACATAGACAGAGCCTGCAGCTTTTGGTCTTTTGGAGCAGAAAGGAGACCTGGAAAGCTGAAGAATACAGGTCAGTGTTTGTTAACAAATTAGTGGAATGTTTTTGCTCCACCCAGGTTTAGAGATATATAGGAATAACAAATCTTTATTTCAACTTTGAAAGTGGGAACTTATGGTGCTAATGTGAAAATGTACTACTTTATAACTGCCACAGCCTTCTGGTGCATATGGTAGGGTCAAAGACATTTTCTGTAAGACTGTCTGACATAAGGCTATCCTCAGGCTAAATGAACCCAAACTATCAACCCTAGATGAACATTTTGTCCTTATCTGCAATTAAATATATTTTTTCTATGTAAAAAAAAAATATTCACATTCATTAGGCAGCATTTACCACCAATCAATTAAAAAAATGATCAGCATTTATGTGCAACAAGTTTATTTAAACAACACTTTTTACTTGTGTAACAATGCATATTAATGCATACATTCATAGACAATTTATCACAGTGTGATACTTTCTTTAACAACACTGAATTTGTTACAATAATACTGTCAGAGACACTGTTTAGCTTTTAAACGGTACATACACAACACAATATATTATCGTTTTAGCAAGTACATAATACCGAGACACTTAATCCCGCGACAGATAATCCCATTAACACTTAAGCGGAGAAGATTAATACTATTCCAAGTGAGTTAGGCAAGAATATACCCTCTTTCATGTTCAACAAATAAAAAATGATTGCAATGTCTGGTTTTCTTAATTTCAGCCAATCTGGTCCGTGTTATTTCTTCAATGATCAGAATTATTCATGCGATCAACGATCAGAATTATTCATGCGAACATACTATTGTATAAGCTTATTATTTATTTGATGGATTACTGTTGGTGAAATTGTTTGCGATATTATCTGTGAGTAGATAATGTGTCAGCGGGATGAAGTATCTGGGGATTAAGTGTCAATAAGAGTAAATGTCGCGGGAATAAGTGTCGCGGGATTAAATGTCCGTACACCATTAAAGTATAGTAAAGTTTGCAGCATAGGATAAGGCAACTTAAGGGTGGAAAAACATAGGAAATTGTGAAGTTAAGGTAGCATGTAACCTTAACATCCCTCTCTCCCCCCCGCAAAGGTTTTTCTGATGACATCATTGATGACACAATGTATGATATAAATGACATCACCTATGACATCACTTATGATACATATGAATTACATATACCTTATTGGTCCCCTTACCGTATTGGTTAAAGTTCAAGGGGAAAAAATAGAAAAAAGATAGTACTCAAATATAAGCCGCACCATTAAAATTGGAGAGAAAAAGACTCTCAAAGTGATCAGCCATTGCAAGAAACATGTTTTCTAATTAGCACTGTAGCTTTTTTTGCAGGTTACAGGCCTTACACGACGTTAGAATCACTAATACCGTAAATCGCTATTCAATACCGCAGACTAAAGCACAAAAAACGGCACCCTTAACTAGCAATCGCGCAAATCGGCAGTAATTTTGAATTGGCGAACAGAAGCCGCACACGTAACAAGCAAAGACCGCAAATCGGCAATGATTTTTATACGGTCGCGAATATAAGCCGCACCCGTAACTCGCAAGCTTAAAAATCGGAAAAAAGGTGCGGCTTATATTCGGACCAATACGGTAATATAAAAAATGACATAATCATGATATTACTTATGACATCACACAAATTGCAACCTAATATATACTTTAATGATGTTTTGGCCAAAAATGTATACAAAAATACACAGACACATACAGCCTTATTAAATTGTGATTCGGCCAATTGAATAGGGCTCTATATAAGCACAGAGCATATATTTTTACAGAAGTTTTTAGTTAGTGAACTTCTTTCCAAAAGCAAGGTCTTCACTAACTAAAAACTTCTGTAAAAGTATGCTCTGTGCTTATATAGAGTCCTATTCAATTGGCCAAATCACAATTTAATAAGGCTGATGATCATTGTATTTGTGATGTTCTTAGACAAGTGTAGCAAAGAAAAAAAAACAATATTGGTCACTGGGATGGCAAACTTGGATGTGTCTGGGGCAGCAGAAAGTCCAAATATGCTACTTGTTAAAAGTTATCATCAGTCTAACTAAGAGCATAATTAAGCATGAAAAAGTCATACAGATTGTTTTTAATTAGAAAATAATATGTGATAGCTCTGCTTGGCCCTGAGGGATCCATGATACATTGGTGACTGTAAGAGAGGGGCATTTACATTTCTAATGAGTTATGGTTGCATTTCCTGAAGAAAAGATTCTGCTTCTGAGGGGAAGATGTGTGTTGTTATTTTCAACCTTTTCCAATTGTCTTAATAAAGGCTCCCCTTCTCCACACTTTCTAAACTAACTAGAAAGTAGAATTGAGCTATAAGATTGTGTTCCAAACTAATCCACTCTGTGTTAACTGCAGAAAGTGACATCATGATTTGATTTAAAGCAGTCACAATACTTTATCCAAATCAGGGAGTGTAAAGTGACAGAACTAGAGCAAACGTAATGCCTTAACAATACTGGTGGGAAATCTGGTAGAAAAGAAATGAAGACTCTGATTTTAGCAAAATAATGAAAAATTGTATTTATTCAAAAATAGTTTAGAATATATTTTTGCTAAAAACAAAAGTGGTGCTGTATTATATTTCAGCTGAGGAAAAGATCTGATGCATAGGTAACAGCCTCCACCCCAGCAGTCAAGAGAGGGTTTACAGGAGAATTAGTGAAGTATGCAACAAACTAGCATTGCCAGCTATGTAAACCACGGGCATAAAGGAAATCTTAATTTTTAAAGCATGGAAACTGCAATGATAGTAATATTTTCTTTTCAAGGCCTAAGGAACAGTTACAGGTAAGGCAACTGAAACATGTAAGTTTACTAGCAAGCTGCCATCTATTTAGCATAAGTAGGGACGGTGTAAACTGCTATAAGCTTGGAATTTACTAACAAGCCAACAAATGCCCCCCCCCCCCCTCCAGCTCTAGAATAGATCATAAAAAATAGCAGGATCCACCCCTTTGTCAAGGTGAAGTGGAGAAGATGCAAATATGGAACCCTCCAAGAATAGTCATGACCTGCTAAACATTTGATCTAAAACTGCTTTTATGCTCATTACAACACTAATGTTGTTAGTTTGATACATGATTCCCAAACATATTTTTTTCAGAAACTACAATTTCAAAGCTACTAGCTTTCACCTCATAATGGTGTATTAGAAGTTAATATGGGGAAATTATGATGCATTATTACTTACCAACAAAATACTCATATATACAGTTTCCTTTCCATATCAAGGAATGCATCTCCATTACAGCATCTTTGTGTTTGGTACAAATGTAATTGTTTGAGATATATACATAAATATATTATATTTTGTTTTCTATCTTATTTTTTATAACTATAGTCAGTACCTACACTAAATGTGTTTACCTAATCTTAACAATGCATGCTCACTGTTAATTAAAAAATAAATAAATAAAACATAAGGTTAGGTAAAATCAATTTATATTTTTCTTACATGAATAATTTCAGGTTGGATATTTTTACAGGTTTGCATCGTATCCTTGACCTGCTCTTTATTTAAACATGCTGACTGAATGTTTGGATTGACGTTCTGCATTCATTCCCTCTGGCTCATGGCCCTGAGATCTGCCTGGAAACATACAATATACTGCAAGAAGATTTCAAATATATTTTACAGTTTGTACTTCAGAAAATAGATGACTGTATTTAATAATAAAATATTAATGTACTTGTTTACAAAAATGTGGCATAGCCAAAAGATACATTTTCAATATACAGGAAATATATATTGTGTTTTATCACCACTGCACTCAAGAAGTAAAAAAGAAGACTTGCTTGCAAATTAAGTAAATTACATACATTACTGCAGTAAGAGTTCGGTTATTTACATTTATTATTTTCTTGGCTACACATTGTACTCTGTTTCTGGTATTTTCTTTATGTCTCATAGCTCTGAGTTTGGTGTGGATTTTCAGCAATATACACTAACACAAATTAGAACATTTTATTGTACTCTATTTTTCTCTGTATATGAATAGATGTAATATGATATTATTAGGCAACTGGAAAGTTAGAGGGATTGTATGAAAAATAGTATTCCAGATCCCCTTACAAAGTGAGAGATTCATTCATTAGTTTAGCAGATTTAGAATTAGCCTGTAATTAGATTTTTTTTCTGCAGTTCAGTAGCTGGAATGTAATTTTTATGTTTAGTTCAATAGATGGCAAGGTAAATTGAGACCATGAAGTGTATTGTTGGAAATAAAGTTGCCTTGTGTCAAAAAAAATGGATCAGGGATAATTATTATGTAATAAATTATAGTTTACTTATCAATATGAAATAACATATGGAAAATAAATTTCTCTTGACTGCATGTGGTACAGTATACAAATGGGGACCTGATGAGGTTAAAAAAAAACACATTGGTCACATCTTCCTATATGGTTATTTAAATAACCAAACTTAATCACGAGAAAAATCGGTTTTGGAATTACAAAAAAGTATTTTTCACTTTTATAAGCGAATACTAGCAAAAAATGACGGTCAATAGAATTTTTAAGCTGGAAATGCTGTTTGTGACACAATGTGATTCTCTAACACTCTAAATCTTTTTCTTATCTACAAAGAAGTACAAACATTTTTCTTAAATTTTTTTAAATTTTTTTAGCAATGTACTGTTAAACCATATCAAACTTTTTAATTGTCATGTATGGAATAATAATATAACAATCCATCAAATTTCTCTGAAAACGTATTTTAAACCATTACATGAAGTTTTCTAATATTCAAGTCATATTGTAAACAGTAAGTTTTTTTTTTAACAATACTAACATGAAATTGTTGAACTTTTTGTAAATTAATCTCTTCAACCATGACAGAATGCTTTTTAACATACAAACTTTAATTTAAACTCCTATTAAAACACATAGGTATTGAATCCAGATTAAGGCAAATAGTAACCCCCCCCCCCCCCCCACCCCATTGCAACTTAGCCAATTGTCTCAAAAGGGGAAACAAATGAATTCCTTCCTGACCCCATTAAATGGCGATCGGATTACTCCCTGGATAAATACTTTATATTTAATTATACATTGAATTTTGTTGACAAATGTTTCTGCTGCAAATGACAAATCTTTTTTAACATTTACTAAATGAATTTCGCAAACTTTTAAACATAGAAGGCTAACAATGCAAACATTAACATAAGATGCTAACATTTAACCTTAATTTATTTTAAACTATATTGTGCTTGAATATTGAATCCAGAGGAAGGCAAATTTCAATAAATGTCATTTAACTGTAATTTTTTTTAAAGTGTTGTCCAAAAATAATTCCTTCATGACTCTATTAACTGGATCAATAATCTATATATCATGCACCATTTTAATTTGTGAAGAAATGATGATGCTGCTACTAACATTAAACCTTAATTACAAAGAATGCATCATCCTATCAGTCCTTTTCAAACATATTTTTAAGCTTGCAAACCTGTATGAAACATATTACATTGTAAACAATTTCTAAAATGCAAACTTATTGTTTTGTGGAGCCAATCATGTCTAAACTGACTTCCAAGACATTCCAATTTTTTAATTTCCCTTGAAACTGTTTTCCTTTCAAAGAGCACAGCAGCCTTTTATTTCTGTATATGTGATGTAAGTCCTTTTTTTTTTTGCTTTTGTTTTTTTTTCCTTTCCTCCTTTTGTGTTGGTTATTACTGTAATTTTCTGAAATTGTTGACATATTTGTGCAACTGAAATAGTGTTCCACTAAGAGGGCAATTGACCTTTACTTTCTTCCTTCAAATGAAACCACTATTATCTGTGATTACAAAACCTTGTAGTGCACAATATTGTTTGTAAAAATACGGCCATCGTGTAGCAGATCACCCTGACTTGGGTTGTCTTCAACTGAAACTTTAATTGCATCTGGATTTGTGCACCTTGAAAAAGCAACATAGAGTTGTCCATGTGCAAAAACAGGTTCTCGTAAAAAAAATACCCACAGACTTAAAAGTTTTGTCCTTGAGATTTATTGATGGTCATGGCAAATGCCATGATAACTGGAAATTGTCTCCTTTGAAGGACAAAAGGCAAACCACTCTCACTTGGAGCTAAATCAATTCTTGGTATAAAAACCAGTTCACCTTTATGGGTCCCAGTCATAATTGAGTGTATAAAATGATCTTTTAACTCGTGCACAATTAATCTGGATGCATTACAAAGTCCTTTTTTGGATTCATATTTCTCAATAATATGACAATTGCCCCTTCTTTCAATTGCAAAATATGTGGTGGCATTCCAGATGGGGTTAAAGCATTAATAAATTCGATACTAAAATTCGACTCACTGTCTTTATCATCAGCCAGAACTGAATGATGTTAATATCACTTTGTTTGCAATGTCTGAGTAATCGTCGTTATTCAGAGCGTTTAGAAAGATTGCTGATATGAGTGATTCCTTGCAAACCATTTGTGATGGAATTTCAATGGTATCATTGGATAAATCATGTATTTGTGGATGTTTTCCTTCTCCAATTTGAATGAGCCAATCATTGAATTCATTTTGGCCTTCATATCTCATATTTACTTCTAATTTGAGATGTGTAAATATTTTCCACAGTTTACTTGTCTTGATACATGCTTCAATGATCTCAGTTCTATTTCCATGTGGCACAACAGGTAATGTTTGCCTAAAATCTCCTTCTAACAGCATCACCTTTCCACCAAATGGCAAATTCTTATCCATCACTTATTTTAAGAATTTATCAATACATTGCAAAGCATGACATGACATCATTGTTGCCTCGTCTATGATAATTAATTTACTTTTTTTAAACAATTTTGCTTGTAAAGAATTCAGTCGAATATCTGACACTGATGTTTCCAAAATGGGAACAGGCAGCTTAAACCACTATGCACAGTTTTACCACCATCTAACAAAAGTGCTGCAATTCCAGTTGTTATAAATAGCATAGCTATCTGACCCTGTGCTCGAATGTAACTCATCAAACAATTGTACAGATAAGATTTTCCTGATCCACTCGTGCCGTCTAGATAGAAATAACGGTCTTTGACCATTTCATCATCTGTAGCATTTGTGATAGCATGAAATGCTTGTAACTGTAAAGTATTTAACGTTGTCAGATTTTCTTCAGTTTTTTGTTTTTGTAGCTCAGTGTCCTGGATCAGGCAAATTAAAACTTGCACAATTTAATCCATGAGCAAACAATATTTCTTGAATTCCCATTAAAGTTTTTAACAGTGCTATTGGCTCATTGTAACGTTTCAAGAAGTCTTCAGACATATTTAATTTAAATGTTTCCCACAAAGTGAATGTGTCAGGTACATTGCAAAAGATGCAAATGAATGCAAATTGTTGTCTCATTTGCTTTGGCATTTGACATAGTGCTGCTTCTTCCAGACACCTCTCCCATTCTGTATCATCAGCTATGAAGTTTTGATGTCTTGTAGCTAATAGGAGAGTATCATAAACTATGTAATTCACTGTGCGTAAATGTTCAAAACTTTGTGCACTGGGAACATGTAAAAGAAGTCATCTTAAACTGAAACGTTCAATGTCCCTTGGACTGACGGTATAAATTTGTGGTATCATTTTATGTGTATCTTCTTTGTTGTCGCCATAGCCCATTTACAAATACAAAGTGATATGGAATCTCAATGTATAAAAATTGTCTGGCCTGCGTATCCTGACAGTTTAATTTAAACCATGCAGTAAATGTTCTATCTCAGTGTTCACTTTGAGCTAAGACAGTTCTTTCATTGCCTGCAGTAAAGCAAACAAACTGACTTTGAGGCAAATGTACAGCTAAACGATAGACATCAATAGACAGCATGTGAACGATCATGCATCTCAAATTTCAGAAGCAGCCACATTGCTTCAGGAGCACTGACATAGCGAACATCTAAATAATTTGAAAGTTCATCATGTAAAATTGGATTTTCCTTTTCGTTTGCAACACCTTGCACAACAACAGTTGCTGCATCATATCCTTCGTATATATATATATATATATATATATATATATATATATATATATATATATATATATTTATACACATATTTGATTGATTTAATAGAAGTGCAAGCTTCCACATTTATTTGTGCAAATGTGGATTGTATGAAACAACAAATCTATTATCAACCTTTTGTTCACGGATAATAGCTGTTTGTCCTTGTCTTCTTTCATACAAAGGGTATCCATCACAATTCCCATAAGTTTGCATTTGAAATTGTTTAGGGAATTCTTTAGTACATTTTTTATTTTCCATACATGGGGAATTAGGATTCATATCTCCACATGGCCCAATCATTCTGTGTGTAACAATCTCCCAAAGGTTGGAATATTTTTCTGTCTCTGGCAATTCAGCAGTAATGACTGAATCCACTATCTCTGCAGTATTCAACTTATCTTTTTCCTGCAGGATTAAAAGTATTTGAGCATGTGGCAGTCCTCTTTTTTGAAATTCAATGGTATAAACAAAAGCCACACATTTTCCAAATAACTGTGCTTTAGTTATATGATGTATTAATGAATTGAGTTTGATTTTGAATACCCTTGCCACTTAATGTGGTCGGTCAGAAGTAGTTTGTCCCAGATAAAAATTTTGATTTATATCTTTCTCGCATATTGCTAGGAGATCCTTGGAAAGTGGATGGCAAAATAATTGCTCTTCCAACTGGAATGTCTCTGGTAGCCAATTGAGCGACATAATCCATCAATCCACAATACTGTTCTACTCGTAGCTTATTTTGTTGAAATTTTATGAAATTTAGATTATTTGCTTCGACTTGTAGATAGGAATCAATAATCCATTGTTGAGTAAGTTTGCCCCCACTTAACATTGGATTGAAAAAATCCCGAATAGCAGTTTGTGCCACTTTATATTCCAGCATAAAAATATTGCACCTAACACGAACTATACTATTGGGATAACTTTGCAATTGTAATGTTGGTTCCCATCCAGGTTCACCATTTGGAAAGAAAATGGGATATTTCATTGGATCTAAATTTAAAACTTAATATATTTATGTTTATAAAAGGTTGTTCTTCATTGCGTGGATATATTCTAATATCCCGATGAAAAGGTGGTTCACAATCTTCATTTTTAAAAACCATGGCAACCTCAATGACTGTTGGTAAATTCTACCGTCTTTGATCAGTGTTGCAATCTCTTTTTAACACCATATTTACTCTTGGCATTGTCAATTGATGTCTTTGAGCATGTTCCTGTTGTTCTTTTTCAAGCTGTGCTAATTGTTTGGATGCTTGACTGTATGGGTTGTTGGCCGTCATTTTATCCAGCTGTTCAAAGACATGTGCAAACACTATTTTCTGAAAGCGTCATTCTTTGTTCAACAGCTTCCATTGTATCTAAGACATATAACTGTGCAAATTTCCTTTGATCTCCTTCTTGTGGGTGTAAATGTGAAGTTCGGTGGTAAATTTGTCCTTGAATTCTAAAACAGTAAGGACCATGTCCTGGTACATTTTTGGCTAATGTGGCACCCATTGAAGCAAATTAAATTGCACTGTTATAAGACATTTATGTTTTTTTGGAAATTTGTATAATTTGGAAATGTTGGATTGCTCATGATACTTTGTAAGTAATCTGAAAATGGGTGTCTTTGTGGAGGTCTTACCTTTCCTTTCTGACAACAACTAATGAAATCTCCGTCAGTTGGTCTTTCCTTCAGAAAATGATAGGCCCCACAAAACTGACAAACAACATTAAGTAATCCACACTACTGAGTGTCTACTTTTAGTGCTCTACTAAACACATTCTCGTGCACTTCCTCAACATAGATATCACTACAACTTTCTATATCTACGTTGGTGTCATGTGTCTGAACATTGGTGTCAGTAGGCAATATAGTATCATTGGGCAATGGTTCACAGACATGTTTTAATTTACTTTTTCGTTTCATGGAAGCCCCAGACACTCACTTTGTGCTTTCTTACTCATTTTTCTTTTAATTAAAAGTCCATGTAGGACTTCTTCTCTTAAGCATTGGAAAGTTTCAAGTGCATCTCTCCACCTTTGCTTCCTTTCCCTAGCCAATCTTCTTTTGCGTTCAATGTTTTCTTCTCCATTATCCACCATTGTAATCTGTAATTGCAAATAGAGATGTAATTATTTTATTGTTTTATTTGCTGTACATATTGTTTGTAGCTGGTTTCAATCTAAAAGTAAATCGGATTAATTAAAGAATGCAAACATTTTAAAATCTTTTACTTTTTTTTGATGCAATAAATGAAACCATTTTTGTAGTTTTTATTGACATACATTAAATAGCAAAGGCCTGCACATATATATATATATATTTTGACTACTGATTACTATTACTAAATGAATATAGTGAATTCATCCAAAAATTAATCCAGATCAAGGTGAAACCTAAAAAGTTACTTATATTGTCATAAAGAAGATCAAACATAAACAGCTATTATCAAAGTATAGATGTGTTCTAAAAGAATGTTCAATATTCTTAAAGATGCAATAAATGTAGATATGATGTCTAATTGATGTTCTTCAAAATGTAATTACTTAAGCATATATATATCTTCCTCCTTTTTTTTTTTTTTTATTGTAATGACCAATTAAAATCTCCAAACTTCCTTCATCTTCCTTTTTGTTTGTTTTTTTGCAAAATGACATCCTAAAAACCTCATTTATTTGCAAGTTGTTTCAATCAATCTGGCACTATATAAACACCTTTTTTCTTTTTTTTTATTCAAACATTATTTTTGGATAGATGTTCATTCCCTAAAATGTTTATTTTAAATAATATACAATGGGGTTATATCACTCCCTATGAATCCCTAATATACTTTTCTTATTAATCATTAAGTGTCATCAATCCCAAACCATAAGGGCATGGTAAAATCATATACCTGTGAACTTTCATTTCTTTGTGTCCAAATCCTTGCGAATTCACTCTCTGTCTTGAGTCCGGTCCAGAGATGATTAATCTGTCAAATAACATGAAAATACGTTTTAATCATTGAATTCCATTCCTTCTTGATTGAATGAACGCCATATATTTAAGTGCTTAGTAAAATGTAAATTTTCTTCTAAATTCTTCTAACCTCATCTTGTTTTTTATCTTATTAATTAATATTTCCCAAACAAATGTCCATAAATCAGCTGTGAGACAGATATATAAGTCCATGTTAAAAATTGTTCTTACTTTTATTGCATTTTTTTTTTTTTAAATGATGACTAATTATTAGTTAATTAAAATATTATTATACATTAATTAATCACTAACTGTTATCCATTTTAGCAACATTTAATGTATCATTTTTTGTTCCCTAACTCCATAATTAAATGATACACCTGTCAAGGTGATCTTTATGGTGTTCAAAGGCTGCAAATGTCACTCTCTATGAGTCAGCTGCAGATCCGATGAAACTGTGAAATCCTTTTTAATATTTTGCTTCATCCCTATCAGTCAATCACCAGCAACACACATATATTGGCATATATGCAAAACATAAAAGCATCTTTCTCAATGTGTTGTTAAATCAAACAATTTTTTTTAGAATGATTACTAATTATTAATGAATTAATATCGTAATATACATTGATTAATCAATAAGTGTTATCAATTCAAATTAAAATATATTTCCTGTTTTTCTTTTTTGCTGTAGGAATATAATTTAATTCTATACCTGTCAAGATTATACTTATGCTGTTGAATGCCTGCAAATGTCACTCTCTGTGCTCAGTCAGCTGCAGGTACGCTGAAACTGTTCAAGAAGATACAAATAATTTGTAATATGTTGTTTCATCCCTATCAATCAATCAGCATCAACACAGATATATTATCATAGATTAAAAACATAAAAGCAATACTCATCAATGTATTGTTAAAGAGCAAAATTTTCTTGGTCCTGATTACTAATTATTAATTAATTAATATATTACTATACATTAATTAATCAATAACTGTCATCAATTCCAACTAAGAAGACTTAAATCCTTTTTTTTGTCCCCAAGAACATAATTTAATGATATACCTGTAAAGGTGCTGTTGTTGAAAGGCTGCAAATATCACTCTCTGTGTTGATTCAGCTGCAGCGTCACTGAAAGTGTAAAAAAAAATGGAAATCATTTGTAATATTTGAATTAATCCCTATTAGTCAATCCACATCATAACAGATATGTCAGTGCATTTTAAAAGAGACTTTTTTTTAACCTTTTTTTAATCTTAGTCTTTACAGATTAATAAATTAATGTACATTAATAATAAATTAATCACTAAATATAATCTAAAGATGTAAGCATTAATATATTCCTAAACTAAAGGCATTGTATACATTCTTTTGTTTATAATGATTACTAATAATTAAATGTACAGTAATAATTAATCGATGTGTAAATGTCTTTGCTATTTTTTGGCATTAATCATGTATTAATAAACGTTAACCTTTTTTTTTCTTCTTAATGATTACTAATTAATTAAAGTACATTATTAATTATTCAATGAATTAATATCTTACAAACAGGTAAGCATGAAAGTATTGCTAAACTAAATCAAGTGTCAATTCTTGTTTCCTAATTTTTTTAAAACTAATTATTAATTAATTAATTATTTATAAATGATTATTAATATAATGTACCTTTTTGAATTTAATATTCATCAAGCAGTATCCTGAAGAGCTAACAATCTCTTTTGATTTTCCGGCAGCAGAAAATGTCCAGTCAGACTGTCATTATCAGGAGAAAGTGTCAGTTCTGTGTCAAGTGTGCCCAATATATATAGGCTGGGTGCGCGAGACAAAACCGTTGTTTTAGGCGGGAAATACGCCATTTCACAAAGTTAATGTGTAAATATGTAAGTTAGTGTTGTAAAATGGCGCTGTTAGTCTATGTTTAAGCATTCTGCGGTTATTTTCCGTCCTTCCTATTAGTATTTTTCTACCACATACGTGTCTGGGTGTGTTTTACGCGCTTCGTGGACGTGTAGCCTCGTTTTCATTTTTTTCGGCGGCCATTTTTTTCTCCTCTTAGGCGATTTTCAATTTGCGTTCCACCTCACTCACAGACGTTCTAGCTATTGCCCCATGTTGTCTGTGATGTTTTTGTAATTTTTTTAGGTGTAGTTAGTGTTTTTTCAGGTTTTTGGTTTGGCCGATAATCTCGTAATTTTTTTTTCATCTCGTATTTTGTTTGGCTAAATGCCGCTAAAAGTGCTCCGGGTTTAATGGCTCGCCTCGCTATGCGAGGCTCGCCGGCAATGAGTGCCTTCGACGCTCATTGCCTAAGTGCTCTGAGTTTAACGACGTCTCGTAGTTGGACAATTATAATATGTGATTATTACGGCAGACCCATTTTCTTTACTAGGCTGCTCTTAAAGAGCTTTCAGGTAGAGCTAATCCAAGCAGAGACAATTTTATCTGACACATTTTCATTGTTCAGGCATAAGTTTCTTATACTTACAATGACTCCTCCCACCTCAGGAAGTAGATCGATATAAATGAAATTGTTGCTTCCACATCAGCATATGTGTATTTAAAAGATAGCATTTTTTTTTACAACCAAAGATATGTTGTCTATTTTCAAGTGTAGTTTGTCAGAATAGTAAATTTTTATTTACGGCTCCTTTAAACTCACAATCAGAGTAAAAGTTGCTGTCAACTTTGTAGTTTGTAATACATGTGTTTTAAATCCCAGCAGATGTTGTAGTCACAAAAGTCATAGGGCCTCATTCAATTGCGATTTGGCCACTAACTAAAAACTTCTTTAAAAAAGATATGCTATGTGCTTATTTAGAGCCCTATTCAATTGGCCAAATCGCAATTGAATGAGACCCCTAGTGAATAATGCCTTGTTAGCTTTATTAAAAAAACTAAATATAGTCTGAAAAACCTAAAGACCAATGATTAATCCCAGATCATGGTTTGTTGAGCATGATGAAGTCCATATTTTTTTGCTGCCATGATAGCAGTTGCTTGGTCAGCCATCAGGGAGGAAATAAAGGGATAGGCATCAGAAATGTTTTTTGTATTTATTTGTTACAGTATGCTTTAAATATTACCAAAGCTGTGTTTTTAAATCCATTGAAACTAAGAGGAAGTCAACATAGCATACACACATCTGTAGATTTATTTGACAGGCAACTATGATACATACATATATACTACTACTACTCATTGGCTGACAGAGGCAAGCCACCAAGGGCCTCATTCAATTGTGATTTGGCCAATTGAATAGTGCTCTAAATAAGCACATAACATATATTTTTAAAGAAGTGAAAACCTTGCTTTTGGATAGATGTTTAGTAACTAAAAACTTATTTAAAAAATATATGTTATGTGCTTATTTAGAGCCCTATTCAATTAGCCAAATTGCAATTGAATGAGGGCCCAAGTCAGTTAAATATGTTAATCTGTTTCTTTCTGCTTTGAAACCTTAATTTAAATATAACACATATTGAAATCTGGGAATTATGATTAGTTAGACTTCCAACCAATCAAATATGGGACGGGAGTAATTCAAATATGGGATTTTGAAATATGATTGACACATATTTTAGCCAGTTGGATTCCACAATATTAGTATAAGGTGGAGCTGTAGGAGTAGTTCCCTTAGTTGTATTTTTTTTTTTATTTTATTACAGAGCAGCAAGTTTTTCAGGTGGAGGTCCATTTCCATGGGCCGAAGATGAGGAACAAGGCTTCAATCAAGACAGAAAAGAACCAATTCTTCAATCGACATGGAAGTTCTCACTTATTCAGGGCAGAGGAGTGAGGATAAGGACTTCAATGATCATCACTGGAGGGCATCAAAAGGATAGGTAACATATTTTTGTCTCTCCTTTCTGCATGTAGTGTTAGAAACAATGGGCCTGCATGGAGGAAGGAAGGGTGTCATGGGAACCCACATGTGTAGGGCTTAACTTTAGGTGCATGGGGATTATAGCTTAGTATAACCATAGAGGTTAATCTTAGGTGCGACAGGGGTCCATAAAAAAAACAGGGTATCAGGATAATATTTGGTGCCATGTGGATCCTTAAAGACCGCGATGGCTATACTTTAGGTGGGGGATCACCTGGCTCATAGGGGCTAGCGGGTATGAAGGGGGAATCCCAAAGTATACCAGGGCTCACAGAGAGTATCAGGTATTGATGAGGGAGCCCGGGAACCCCCTGACTGATAGGGGCTAGCTGGAATCAATGAGTACTTCCTGGAAATCCACTGTTGCATAGATGGTAACAGCTGTTAAGGCGATATTCTAGGGATTCCCTGGCTCATAGTGGTTAGCTTGTATGAAGGGGGAATCCTGGGATACCTTGTTCATAGGGTTTAGCAGGTCATAACTCCCCTACATTCATTTGTATTATTATTTAATCTATTCCTTGTTATGGGAAGGGTTTATATAGATTGATAGGGATAAGGAAAGATGTTTGGACTAGTGCAATGTGTTCAAGCTAGTGGGTACCATTCTGTAGCATTGCCTTACAGACTTCTGATATTCAGACATTCCTGTGAACAGACTGGGAAACAGGTTATAGCTAGAGAGCTCCAGGCAAACCCCCTTTGGTGTGGTTCAGTAAGTTTTACTGGATTTATTTTTCATGGAGCCATAGAATAGCTCCATTAGTTAGCTTTTCAAAAATCCCATAGCTGCCAGTCAGCCTTTCCGATAATTTTTAAGGGAGTCATGGAATGCAGGCCTATGTTTGTGAAACCTCTGTATTAGCATAAAATTGAGGTACAATTTTTAACAATACAAATATTTAACAATAAAGATTTGACAATATTTGCCAGCTAAGATGAAATATTAGTTGTACCTGGTTCACAAGAATGTTTGTTCAATTTATAATTAAAGAATAATTTGTGGAGTCATTTAACTTAATACAGTAAGAAATGTTTTAGATACTTTACCATTTGTATGCATAGCTTTGAAAAACTGTGAAATATGTAAAATATATAAACTGTTGAAATATAAAGAAGTTATTTGTAACTACTTAATACTACAAGTTAATGTAAACATGTGTTAACATAATTCAAATTCTTACCTGAACTTACAGCAAAGGAAGCAGATTTTTATGGCAAGTCCTAGTAATGATGATTATAATGAATATGACAAGTATGCGTTAATATGTATCATATATTTGTGTTGTATATATTAAACATCATGATAAGTTTTTTTCTGCCTATATCTTTGGGTATGTTAATGCATTAATACATCTATATGCATAACACTTTTGGGTTAGAAAAATACTATGATATATAATCCGGTCTCTTGCAGAATATGACATTTTTAAATAGGAGATATGTAAATTATTGACTTCTTAGATGTAATTTTATGTATAACATGGGTCTATATTTAATATATGTCCCCCTTTCCTGCTTATAGTCCTTTAGGGGGTTTCCCCTGCCTGGAACCATGGTAGTATTTTGATTTATTTGTCACATGGGTGGTATATATATGGTCATTAATATTAATGTAGTATTCACTATGATCTCACAGTATAAAGCAGAGTATTAATTTGAATTTGGGAGTAATGCTATCAATATATTTATCATATTTAATATTTGATTTTATTATATCAATGTAGATTATACTTCAGTACACATGACAGGTTATTGCCAGTTATAGTATCACAGTTATTGACGATTACTTCATGATTATTTTATAAACATATACAGCTTTATTAAATTGCAACTCTATTTAAGCACAGAGCATATTTTTTTACAGAAGTTTTTAGTTAGCGAACTTCTATCCAAAAGCAAGGTCTTTACTAATTAAAAACTTCTGTAAAAAAATATGCTATGTGCTTATATAGAGCCCTATTCAATTGGCTGAATTGCAATTTAATAAGGCTGATAATATATAGGTTATATAGGACTACATATGGTAATATGTGCAGTTTTTCTTCATATACGCTTGTTCACATTTTATTTTCATGACACTTTATATGTTTTGTTTTATTTAATAAAAGACTTTTCCATAGTTTTTCTTTAAGGTATAATGAAAGCATTCATTATTATAATAGATTATCATAGTATATAAGTATATCACATAGATGTGCAAAAATATTGATCATGGGCATTTAATACAAATGCTATAGAGAGATATATATTGAGACATTGGGTGTAATATTTATTTTTTCACATATATATTTTTATTATCTTTTAATATGCCTTTCGTTTATGATGCATAGTAGATGCTTAAGATGAGGAATATTTGTGGTATAAGTCCATTTGTTCTGTGTATTTATGTTAAATCTCTCCTCTCATTGGACTTACCTGTTAAATAGACGACTCTCCTGTGTCCTTCTGCAGCCTCCGTAGAAGCTCCTCCGCTAAACATGCGCGTCAGGCTTCAGTCGGGAGTGCAGCAAGTTACTGCGTTTGGAAATATGGTCTGTGTTGATGACATTTGCTATGTATAGGGTGTATTGTTACATATATTTGTGCCATGTCTAATGCTAATATATATGTTTGCACTTATTGTAAATAAATTTTTTGGGGAATGCATTTATAGATTGTTTTCATCTGCAGCATTATAGTCAGGTACACTAATGGGAATATATAGTCTACGCCTATGACTTCAATATGATATACATAGTTTTATGTACTGTCACTGGTGATATGTAAATGTATATTATTTATACAATCTACTGAGGATTATAACACAGTACAGCATATATAAGGTATTCTGTTTAGAGTTCCATACCAATTTCTGCACTTTAAATATTGATATTTTATCTATGACCCATTGAGGGATGATTGTGGTTTCATAGATATAGACTATAATTATTTTGAACAGAATAGTCAGAATTTATATGTATTAGATAGAGGGCAAGTAGTGTGTCCTAGTCTAGCCGGGTGATGGGAAGGCCAGCCGGGTGATGGGAAGGCCAGCTAGGAGAGAGTTGCAGTACTCAAGGCTAGATATGTTGAGAGAGTGAATTCAAATTTTAGTTGTGTCTTGGATGTATTTTGGAGATAATTAAAGGTGAAAATGACAACATTTAGTTATTGAGTGAATGTGAGGAATGAAAGAAAGGGCAGGGTCGAAAAGAATTCCAAAACAGCGGGCCTGGGAGGTCAAAGTGATGATGGAGTTGTCAACAGTGAGAGATATGTTAGGAGTGGAAAGAGGGTGGAAAGATAAGGCGATCAGTCTTAGACATGTTAAGTTTGTGTTGACGAGCAGACATCCAGGAGGATATGCTAGAGAGGCAGTTGGCAAATTGATCTAGCAGAGAGGGGGATAGTTTAGGTGCCAAAAGGTAGAATTTGTTGTCATCCAGAGCATGCTCCAGGATACCCATTTGATATCAGTTGAAATGGCTGTTTTCTTTTCAGCAGTGCTCAGGACAATGAGAAAGTTGAGGTTATTGCTGGCCATTATTGTTTTTAAAATACATTTTCTGACTAAAACTTTGCTTTGCAGTTATTTGCTCATGTATTTTAAATTTTAGTTATTGGCGACAAAAAAATGTTTTAACGTGAAAAGTTCTTGCACTGGAAAAACCTTTAGTACCACACTAGCTCAAAAATAGACACATTAATGTTATTGTTCTGAGTGGTATAACAAGCATTTGACATATACAATAATAACATAACTAATAATATGATTATATATATATATATATATATATATATATATATATATAGTTGGCACCCGAGGGGGACCATGGGGCCCCACACAACAAAACAAATTTAGGAGGCCCAATTTTTTTTTTGCAATTTTGCCCTCCATTCATTAGCACTGACAATTCCTGATAAGTTTGTCAGTCTGGGGTAATAAAATGGGAGAACATTTGGACTGCCAGGCTTCTGAATTCTGTGTGTAACTGGGCAATGAAAAAGAGGCACAGGCATATGCTGACAACATTAAAGGAACATTGCTGGTAGTCTTATCCCAAAAGCATGCTCCAGGTTGATTGTAGCTGTAGCCTGCTTATCCTACAGAGCATGCTCCAGGATACCCATGTGATACCCATTAAAGGAACATGTGTTTTGCCAGATGATGGACTTCATCAGGGGGCCTCACCAGACTTCATCAGGGGGCCTCACCAGACTTCATCAGGGGGTCTCTGCATTTAGTGCTATGAACAATTCTATTGCTCCTGTAGGAATTCAGCCAAGTGAAGTGCACTCGTAACTCACCACTGAGGTATCATACAGTATATATATAGTTGTCGTAATTGTGAGTTTATCGGTAACGTAATTAAAAAATTACAGGCTTGGAAATTAGCTTGCAAACTAACTTATGGGCTCCCTGCCTTAGGCAGGGAGTCCTTAAGGAGGTTGAAAGCGAATTTGCTATTCAATTGCCGTCTTTTGGTGGCCTACAAACGGCTTCCAAGTTACGGGCTTGAATAAAAATGAAGGCCTCTAAAAACCTAACTTTTTTCAAGGCCGTAACTCGTAAGCACTTCGAGGGCTTGGGGAAATTGATCAATTTACCCATGCACGCAAATGACAAAAGGAGCACAGGGAAGGGAAAAGGGGGAGAAATACATGGGGGGGAGGGAGAAGAGTGGGGAAAGAGACACAGGGATGATGGGGGAGAGACTTAGGGGAAGGAGAGCAGGGCAAAGAGACACAGGGGAGAGAGGGGGGGGCAGAGACACAGGGGAGAGAGAGGAGGGAAAGAGACACAGGGGATGGAGAGAGGGGGAACAGACAAAGGGGCAGGAGAGGGGGGAAAGAGACACAGGGGAGGGATATAAGGGGAAAAATGGCAGGGAGAGGGGGTAAAAGAGACACAGGAGGGAGATAGACACTGGGGAGGGAGTGGGGAGAAATAGACACTGGGGAGGGAGTGGGGGGAAAGAGAAAAAGAGGAGGGAGAGTGGGGAAAAGAGACACAGGGGGCAGAGAGGGGGAAAGAGTCACAGGGGAGGGAGAGGGGGCAAAGGTCACAGGGTAGGGAGAGAGGGGGAAGAAACAAATGGGAGGGATAGGGGGAAAAGAGACACAGGGGAGGGAGAGGGCAGAAATAAAAGGGAGATAAGGTAAAAAAGGCAGGGAGAGGGGTCAAAGAAACATGGAGGGAGAAAGGGGAAAGAGTCACAGGGCAGGGAGCGGGGCAAAGAGACACAGGGGAGGGACACAGAGTGAAAGAGACACAGGGAGGGAGAGGGGGGGAAAGAGACACATAGTAGGGAAAGGGGGGAAAAGAGGAGGGAGTGGGGTCAAAGAGACACAAGAGGGAGAGGTGGAAAGAGACCCTGTGGAGGGAGTGGGGGAAAGAGACCCTGGGGAGAAAGTTTGGAAAGAGACACAGGGAGGGAGGGGGCAGAGACACAGGGGAGGGAGAGAGGCTGAAAAAGACACAGGGGAGGGAGGGGGAGGGAGAGGGGGAAGAGACACGGCGGAGGGAAAGAGGGGAAGAGACAAAGGGGAGGGAGAGGGAGGGAAAGAGACAAAGGGGAGGGAGAGGTGGTAAGAGAAACAAGGGAGGGAGATACAGGAAAAAAAGGCAGGAAGAGGGGGGCAAAGAGACATGGAGGGAGAAGGGAGAGTCACTGGGGATGGAGTGGGGGAAAGAGACACAGGGCAGGGACACAGGAGAAGGATTGGGGGGAAAGAGACACTGGGGAGGGAGTGGGGGGAAAGACACTGGGGAGGGAGTGGGGGGAAAGAGACACAAGGGAGGGAGAGGGGGCAAAGAGACACAGGGCAGGGACACAGGAGAAGGATTGGGGGGGAAAGACACTGGGGAGGGAGTGGGGGGAAAGACACTGGGGAGGGAGTGGGGGGAAAGAGACACAGGGGAGGGAGAGGGGGCAAAGAGACACAGGGCAGTGAAAGAGGGGGAAAGAGACACAGGGGAGGGAGAGAGGGGGAAAGAGACACAGAAAAGGGAGAGGGGAGAAAGAGACACAAGGGTGAGATCGCTTGTCTATAATGCTTGCAAAAGTTACGGGCTTGCCACAGCCTGCAATGAGCTGCAAACCCGCTCATCGCAAGGCCCGTAAAGTAGAGGGGGAAAGAGGCTGGCAATGAGCGCAGAAGGTGCTCACCACGAGGCTCGCAAGTTAGAGGGGGGAGGGCCCCGCATTGCGAGGCTTCAATTTTTTGTCGTCATTCTTGACGGGCAATCACTAGAAAACAATAATAATGGATGCTGATAGTATGTCTATTCAGTTTTATTGACAGACTGACAATCATCAACAGAGCTACATAGAAGAGCAAGTCTCAGCAGCAGGTCAAGCATCACCCTTATACCAGGCACTCTCCAGAACATCACTCCAATACCAGGCTCTCTGCAGAGCATCACTCCTAAACTTCAGATGCTTTATACTCCAGAGGTTTGCATCGCTCTATACCCCAGAATTTCAGCAGAGCATCACTCCTATACTACAGAGGCTCTGCAGAGCATCACTCCTAAACCCCAGATGCCCTGCAGAGACCTTATATATAATCCATGTTGTTTTGCACTTCTCTCCACATAACAAGGTCAGGGTTGTGGGTCCTGTACCTCCACTAGGACAGAATTATCACTTGGACAGTTGCATTTCAATTACATAATGCAGGGTCTTTGTATGTCTGTTATTGACAAACATAAGTCATATATAATATAGTATTTGAGGTTGAATAAAGACTGTTAGTCCATCAAGTTCAACCTTTTTAGATCTCTTCTGATCCTTTTAATGTTTGAACTATTTGTTATTAATTGTTAATTGATCCAGAGGAAGGCAAACAGAAAAAAAAAACATTGAAACTTTGGCAATTGTCTCATAAGGGGAAAAAAAAAAGCAAAATTCCTTCCTGACCACAGAGACTGGCTATCAAATTTCTCCCTGGATCAGTATTCCTTCGCATGTTATCTAGGATAACTTTGAATGCCCTCTTTATTTAAAAATATATCTAACCCCTTTTTAAAGTTATCTATCAAATTCGCTGTCACCACCTCCTTTGGTAGAGAATTCCACAGTTTAACCACCCTAACTGTAAAGAACCCTTTTCTTTCTTTAAGGTGAAATATTTTTTCTCTAACCTCAAGTGATGTCCTCTTGTTGAAAATCTCTTCACTTGACAAAGTCTTATATTGAACCTGGATGTATTTAAATAAGGTAATAATTTCCCCTCTTAGACGCCTTTTTTCTAGTGAAAATAAGTTTAATTTGGTTAGTCTTTCTTCACAACATAGCCCTCCATTCCCCTTATTAGTTTTGTTGTCCTTCTCTGTACTTTTTCCAGCTCTAAAATGTCCTTTTTGTGAAGTGGTGCCCAAAATTGTACTCCATATTCCAAATGAGGGCATACTAGGGATTTGTATAGTGGTAGAAATATATTTGCTTCCCTTGCTTCTATACCCTTCTTAATACATGCTAATTTTTTACTTGCCTCTGCAGCTGCTGCTTGGCATTGAGCACTGTGACCTAGGTGGTTGTCCACAAGTACTCCCAAATCCCTTTCAATATCAGATACCCTTAGAATTGCTCCATTAAGATTATAAATTGCATGGCTATTTTTCCTTCTCAAATGCATAACCTTACATTTATTTGTATTAAATCTCATCTGCCATTTAGCCACCCATTTCTCTAATTTATGCAAATCCCTTTGTAGGGAAAGTACATCATTATCTGAATTAGTTACCTTGCGCAACTTAGTGTCATCAGCAAAAATGGAGACTACTTTCGAGTCCTACTTCTACGTCATTAATAAATATGTTAAAAAGGAGAGAACCGAATACTGAACCTTGAGGAACCCCACTTACCACATCGGTTCAATCGGAGTATGTTCCATTTACAACAACACTTTGCTTCCTTTCTTTTAGCCAGCTCTCGATCCATGAGCAGATATTTACTGCAATTCCTGTATCCCTTAGTTCGCTTAATAGTCTCCCATGTGGCACTGTATCAAAAGCCTTTGCAAAATCCAAAAAGATTACATCCACTGAGTTGCCTTGATCCAAGTTCCTACTAACCTCCTCATGGAAACTAATTAGATTTGTTTGACATGACCTATCCCTCATAAATCCATGTTGACTCCTACTTATAATCCTGTTCAAATAGACATATTCTTGTATAGTATCCCTTATTAACCCTTCTAAAAGCTTTCCCACTACCGAAGTGAGACTCACTGGTTGATAATTCCCCCGTATTTGCTCTTGCTCCCTTCTTAAATACAGGTATCACCTCTGCTTTTCGCCAGTCATCTGGTAGCGACCCTGTGGTGAGTGAGTCTTGAAAAATTAGATATATTGGTTTGGCTATTACAGAACCCAGCTCCCTTAGTACCCTTGGATGTATTCCATCAGGACGTGGGGCTTTATTAACATGTATTTTCTCCAATCTCTTTTGGCTTTCTTCCTGCGTTAACCAATTATTTAGTGATGGTAGTGTAGCCCCATTTAGTTGCGGTGTCCCAACCACTGGAACCTCTTTTGTATACTCAAGAAAATAACCTATTTAGCTCATCTGCCTTTTCCTGGTCACTAATTATCAGACGGCCTGTGTCACATTGTAATGTTCCTATAGCTTCCATCCTCGCCTTCTTCCCATTAATATATTTAAAAAATATTTTAGGTTTTGTCTTACTTTCCCTTGCAACGGACTTCTCATTTTCTATTTTAGCCAGTCTAATAGCCCTTTTGCAGGCCTTGTTGATTTCCTTATAGTCACATAAAGCTGTCTCTGTTCCCTCCTTCTTGTATAATTTAAATGCATGTTTCTTTTTTCTTATCATGATCTTTAAGTCATTGTTAAGCCACATGGGATGTGATTTACTCCTATTCATTTTATTTCCACATGGTACATGCCGATGAGTATGTATATTTAGTAAGGATTTGAATGTTGTCCATTTATTTTCAGTATTTTTCCTGTAAAGTTAGCCCTTTTAAAATTTAGAGTTTTTCTTGGCCCCTTACAACTCTGTGAGACTGTGTTGTGATTACTGTTTCCCAAAGGTTCCCCTATTTTAACATTTGATATTATATTAATATTACTTGTGATGACTAAATCCAAGATGGCCCCATTTCTAGTAGGTTCTTGTATTACCTGGGTCAGATAATGATCCCTGAGTGTACTCAAGAACCTGCTCCCCTTAGCTGAGCTGCTGGTCTCATTTATCCAGCTTATTTCATGGTAATTAAAATCTCCCATTATTAGAACTTGCCCATGCTTAGCTGCATTTCCAATCTCTAACAATAATTGTATTTCCTCACTTTCAATTGTATTTGGGGGTTTATAGCATACTCCCACCAACATGTGTTTAGCAGTAGCTCCTCCACTATTTAGCTCAACGCAAAAAGATTCAATGTTGCCGCTAGTTCCAGCATAAATCTTCTCTGACTATAGGCTTAAATTCAGGCTTTACATACAGACAAATCCCTCCTCCTCTTTTACCATTTCCCCTATCTTTCCTAAAAAAGTTATAATCATCCGAGTTAACTGTCTAGTCATGAGATTCATCCCACCATGTTTCAGTAATGCCTAAGTCCCATTTTTTTTGTACTGCTAATAATTCTAGCTCACCCATTTTCCCCGGCAAACTTCTTGCATTAGCAAGCATATAATTTATGTTGCTATGGCTCTGCCATTCTGAAGTGCGTGCCACTGTTTGAGGTCCCTATTTATACCTACCTACTGTCTACTGTAAACCTCCCCCCCCCCCTTCTCATCCCCATGGGTAAATAATGTATCCTTTTCCCTCTCTACCCTTTCTAACCCAATACTTCTATATAGTCCCTCCCCCCCACCTACAAGTTTAAAAACTCCCCCAACCTTTTTACCATCCTATTCCCTAGCACAAAAGCTCCCTCATCATTAAGGTGCAATCCATCCCTGCTATAGAGATTGTACTCAAGTGAGAAGTCAGCCCAGTGCTCTAAAAACCCCATCCCTCTGCACTGCACCACTTTTTTAGCCATGCATTAACCTCCCTAAGCTCCTTCTGTTTCCCTGGGCTAGCATTTGGCACTGGTAGTATCTCAGAAAATACTGCCTTGGAGGTCCTTACTTTAAGCGTATTTCCTAGTTCTTTAAACTCATTCTTTAGGACACTCCAATTCCCACCTACTTTGTCATTGGTACCAATATGTACTAAGACCGCAGGTTCATTTCCAGCCCCTCCCAATCCACAACTTGCCAGACCCGAGCACCCGGGAGACAACAAATTGTTTGATTGCTGGGATCTGGGTGAAAAATCACCCTGTCTACCTTCCTAATAATAGAGTCCCCTACCACCAAAATCTTTCTCTTGCTCTGCCTATGCTGCCCTCACACTCCTCCAGATAGGGGTAACAGCTCTATCTGGCATTGCCATTCCTGAATGGACATCCCCAACAGTTTCCCTCAATCTGGCAAATCTGTTGGTATTTGGCAACTCAGAACTGGCCGGACTCCTTCTACTGTTCCCCCTGCTTACCTTTCTAACTGTAACCCAGCTACCTCCCAGACATCCTTACTAGCCCCATCTCCACCCTCCATGCTAGGCCCAGCTAAACTGTGCTCAGTGTGCACCAACTCCCTTTTCAGTGTGACAATATCATTAAGTGTTGCAATTCTCCTCTCTAGTTCTCCAATTTGAGCTTCCAGAGAGGCAACATGCTCACACCTGTCACAGAGGTCCATGGACCCTGGATCATCTGTTCCAGTAGTGCATACATGTGGCAGGATGTACAGTACTTGAGATTGCCACTGCGCTGACTCATGATTATCAGTTACAAAATTAAAGTGAGAAAACAAATCAATTGTGCTTGTATAAAGATTGCTTTTCTACACCTTAAACCAAACAAAACAAAAATAAAAATATATATATTTTCAATTATTTCTTATAATTCCCCTTTTCTTTAAACTCCCTCCTTTTATTCAATCTCCTACATACTAACTACACTTACACTAGAAATGATTGCAAGCTCCCAAGTTCGCTCCTTCCCTTGTTTAATAGACCCTTCCTACTCACCTGTACAATGATAAACGAGCACAGGACTGAAAACACTGCACTGCTTCACAGAACTGATTAAAAAATGCTTCTTCTAAGAATATATATAACAACATAACCCTCCAATACAGAGTAGATGAAGTACCTGCTCTGGGGATAACAATCTATACAGATTGGGTGACAATGTATAGAGCTAATAATTGTTGCAAAACAAAATAGGGACTGAGACTGATAGGGATATACAAAGGTTAATACCTTACAGTAGGCACTGAAAAATACACACTATAAGACATGAGAAATATTCTGAAACAAGAGGAAGTGAGGACCCTGCTCCTGAGAACTTACACTGTAAAGGAGAAGTGTAAATGTAAATGTAAATGGGGAAGTGACACAAGAAGGGGAGAGTGTGGTGGACAATGTCCATCAGCAGTCAATAAACACTGAGAGCGGTGGCTGGGTGTCCAACAGTGACTTCCAATATTCAATATTGTTTTGTATTTGCCACGTGTTACTGGTCAGTTTAACTGAGTAAAGAATGACACAAATCTGATCTAATCAAGAAGGAGGCATCTTTATTTACTTGTACAAGAGAGTTCAAGGGGATAACCACAATGGCAGATAGAGCAAGTATGCAGAGATTCTCACGAGAGGGCTGTGAAGAATCCTTTTTCATGGAGAGGGGCTTGAAACCTTGCAACATTAGCTTCCATGAAACCATTCTGACCTTTACTTCAACCTTGACAGCTGTTCAATTGTTGAGGAGCACAAGGTGAGAGGTTGAGTCCACCTAGGAAATAAAAAAAACCTTATGAGACTTGACAAGGACAAAATCATGGGTGAATATCATTCTTTGGTTTATCAAACATTTGAGGCAGTCTCTCTGCTACCTGCTTATGATGCTTAAATGACTTCACAAGGAATATATATATTAAATATATTTTACCATGAGCCTCTGTACTGAAGGAGCTCAGTAGTAGATTAGGAGGCCAGTTACGTTGGTGTCGGCTACACATGTGAGATGCCACAGTTCTCACTCTTTTAAACTGATGACTAAGGGTATAACCAAAATGTCAAACAAAGTGAGTATGCAGAGAGTGTCACGAGAGGGCTCTTTGTCAGAATGTGGTCTTTATCTGAAAAAAACAACACATTGAAAATACACCAATGTACACCTTCCTAATTATCACAAAAACAGTCACTTGGTTTATCAGACATCTCACCAGAGGGATGCAGACCATTATGACCTTTACTTCAACCTTGACAGCAGTTTGATTGGTGAAGAACACAAGGTAAGACGTCCCAGTCCACCTAGGAGATAAATACATTTTATTAAGAGAATTCACAAGGACCTTATCTCCCAGGTCAATGGCATGCATTGGTTTTATCAGACATCTCACCAGAGGGCTGAAAAGTACTTTTTCATGCTGAGGGGCTTGAAACCTTGCAACATTAACTTCCATGAAACCATTCTGACCGTTATTACAACCTTGATAGCAGTTTGATTGGGGAGGAACACAAGGTGGGATGTCCCAGTCCACCTAGGAGATTAAAGAAATCTTATTACGAGACTTCACAAGGACATAATCTCCCAGGTCAATAGCATGCATTGGTTTATCAGACATCTCACCAGAGGGATGTAAGGAGTCATTTTTCATGCTGAGGGGCTTGAAACCTTGTAACATGAGTTTCCATGAAACCATTCTGACCTTTACTTCAACCTTGACAGCAGTTTGATTAGTGAAGAACACAAGATGAGATGTCCCAGTCATCCTAGGAGAAAAATAAACCTTATTAAGAGACTTCACAAGGACCTAATCTCTTAGGTCAATGGCATACATTGGTTTTATCAGACATCTCACCAGAGGGCTGAAAAAGTACTTTTTCCTGCTGAGGGTCTTGAAACCTTGCAAGATTAGTTTCCATGAAACCATTCTGACCTTTACTTTAACCTTGACAGCTGTTCAATTGTTGAGGAGCACAAGGCGAGAGATCGAGTCCACCTAGGAGATAAAAAAAATATTATTATGAGACATCACAAGGACCTAAACTCACAGGTGAATATCATGCTTTGGGGTTTTTATCAGACATTTGAGGCAGTCTCTCTGCTACCTGCTTATGATGCTTAAATGACTTCACAGGGAATAAATACATAAGATGCTTAAGTGACTTCACAAGGAATATTATTTTTTATATATGTATATATATATATTTTACCATGATTCTCTGTACTAAAGGATTTCAGTAGTAGATTAGGAGGCCAGTTAAGTTGGTGTCGGCTACACAGGTGAGATGCCACTGTTCTCACTCTTTTAAACTCATGACCAAGGGGATAATCATAATGTCAGACAGAGCGAGTATGCAGAGAGTGTCAATAGAGGGGTCATTGTCACAATGTGGTCTGTATCTGAAAAAAAACAACACATTGAAGATACACAATTGTACAACTTCCTAATTATCACAAAAACAGTCACTTGCACAGATACAGTATGTTCTGCCAGATATATAAACTTATATCAATTTAATTTTCCTCTGTAGAGTTTACATTTCCTCTGCAGCGTTCAGATAGGGATGTATAATATCAGTACATATAATAAAATATATTTTACCATCAGTCTCTATACTACAGGAGTTCAGTAGTAGATTGAGAGGCCTGTTAAGTTGGTGTCGGCTACACAGGTGAATTGCCACTCTTCACAATGGATGACCAAGGGGATAACCACGGTGGCACACAGGACAATTATGCAGAGTGTCTATTCCAAGGGCTGTAAAGAATCCTTTCTCATGTTGAGGGGCTTGAAACCTTGTGACACGAGTTTCCATGAAACCATTCTGACCTTTATTTTAACATTGACAGCAGTTCAACTGGTAAAGAACACAAGGGGAAAGGTTCAATCCACCTAGGAGATAAGGAAACCATATTAAGAGACTTCACAAGGATCTAATTTCCCAGTTCAATATCATGCATTGGTTTATCAGACATCTCACCAGAGGGATGGGATGCAGACCATTCTGACCTTTACTTCAACCTTGACAGCAGTTTGCTTTTTGAGGAACACAAGGTGAGAGGTGGAGTCCACCTAGGAGATAAAGAAATCTTATTTGAAATCTTATTAAGAGACTTCACAAGGACCTAATCTCCCAGGTCAATGGCATGCCTTGGTTTTATCAGACATCTCACCAGAGGGCTGAAAAAGTACTTTTTCATGCTGAGGGGCTTGAAACCTTGCAACATTAACTTCCATGAAACCATTCTGACCGTTATTACAACCTTGATAGCAGTTTGATTGGGGAGGAACACAAGGTGGGATGTCCCAGTCCACCTAGGAGATTAAAGAAATCTTATTACGAGACTTCACAAGGACATAATCTCCCAGGTCAATAGCATGCATTGGTTTATCAGACATCTCACCAGAGGGATGTAAGGAGTCCTTTTTCAGTAGTAGATTAGGAGGCCAGTTAAGTTGGTGTCGGCTACACAGGTGAATTGCCACTCTTCCCACTCTTCACAATGGATGACCAAGGGGATAACCACGGTGGCACACAGGGCAATTATGCAGAGTGTCTAATCCAAGGACTGTAAATAATTTTTTCTCATGTTGAGGGGCTTGAAACCTTGTGACACATGCTTCCATGAAACCATTCTGACCTTTTTTTAACACACATCAGTTCAACTGGTGAGGAACACAAGGGGAAAGGTTCAATCCACCTAGGAGATAAGGAAACCGTATTAAGAGACTTCATAAGGACCTAATCTCCCAGGTCAATATCATGCATTGGTTTATCAGACATCTCACCAGGGGGATGCAGACCATTCTGACCTTTACTTCAACCTTGATAGCAGTTTGATTTTTGAGGAACACAAGGTGAGAGGTGGAGTCCACCTAGGAGATAAAGAAACCTTATTAAGAGACTTCACAAGGACCTCATCTCTCAGGTCTATATCATGCATTGGTTTATCATACATCTAACCAGATGGCGGTAAAGAGTCCTTTTTCATGCTGAGGGGCATGAAATCTTGCAATATGAGCTTCCATGAAACAATTCTGACCTTTTTATGAAGAACCAGACTTGATAATGGGCAATATATTTTAGAAAGTATATGCAAATTTAAGAAAGTATAGCCTTTAAATACTAAATGTAATTATACTACAACAGGACTCTCCACTTTTGCATTCTTCTACTACAACAGGTGGGGAATGCAAACAAAAAGATGTGCAAAGAACACAATGGCTGCCTCAATAAAGCATAATTGCATATGATTAGTAATGAATTAAAAGACTGTAAGTGCCCATTTATCCATTACGTCTGTCTATTTCTTCAAAAAAGTATAATGCAAATTATAGGACTACGGTAAGTTTTTGTACATCAGATATTACCTTGCAGATCTTCAGCCCCTATTACCCAATTATTAAGCCTTACCTTTATCTATATAATCTCTCAGACTTCATGTACAAGGGAGAGTTGGCTCCTTCAAGGCTTCCTATAGTCATCTATAAAAGGCTGCTCATCTTTTGGTCTTCTTAGTATGAGTGACTTTTCTTACCATTTCAGCTCCTTATATAGTGCTTTGAGCTCTGTGACATCATCTATTATGACATGTCTCTGATGTAAAAAGTGTTTGTTACCTGGAGGGCCCAGCTCAGCCTTGCGATGGCAGCCATTAGACAACTCATCATACAGTCCTTATCATACATACAGTTTTTGTAATTGTGAGTCTGTTGGTAACGCTCGCAAAGTTACGGGCTTGCACATGTGCATAGCACATAAAGCAGCCGACAATGAGCACCAAAGCTGCTCATTGTGGGGCCCCAATGAGGGCCACAGGTGCTAATTGCGAGGCCCATAAAGTAAAGGGGGAGAGGCTCGCAATGAGAACAGAAGGCCCACAAGGTAGAGGGGGGAGAGCCTCCAAATGGCTTCCGAGTTAGGGGCTTGAAAAAAGTTACAGGTTTAATGGCCACCATTTTTTTTTCAAGCCTGTAACTCAGAAGTCGTTTGAAGGCCGTCAAATTATGCCAATTGAATAGCAAATTGGCTTGCAACCTCACTTACAGGCGCAGGGGGTGGGAGGCAGGGAGCTTTCAATCTAATTTGCTATTCAATTGGCGTCTTTTGTCTCCTAATGGCTTCCGAGTTACGGCCTTAAAAAATAATGGCTGTAGTAAAACCCGTAACTTTTTTCAAGGCCGTGACTCAGAAGCCCTTTGCGGGCTTGGAGAAATTGATTAATTTCACCAAGCCCGCAAATGTTTTCACACCCGTAAATGGCAAAAGAAGCACAGGAAAAGGGAGAGGGGGAGAAAGACACAGGGGAGGGAGAGAGGGCAGAGTGGGGAAGGAGACACAGGGGAGGGAATGGGGACAAAAGAGACACAGGGGTGAGAGGGGGGCGAAATAGATACATGGGTTGGAGAGCAGAGCAAAGAGACATGGAGGCACACTGGAGTGAGAGGGGGGTAGAGGCACAGGGGAAGGTGGGGATTTGGAAGAGACAGAGGGGAGGGAGAGGGGAAAGAGACACAGGGAAGGGAGGAGGGTGAAAGAGATACAGGGGAGGGAGAGGGGGGAAAGAGACAAACAACAGACTCAAAGTCTCCTGCGAGCAGGCTGCAAGCACATGTTAGGGATGTATTGTAAAGTACAATCAAAATGTATAAAATCATCTAATTTTACTTTATATGATTTAACACTTTGTGTGTGGGATGGCTTATGAATGCAGTGCTTGGTCAATAAAAAATTATCATAACTCATCAACTCCACAAATCTGTTTTGCTGACCTATTCTGTCTTTTCACTAACTACTAATAGTCATTCACTTTTGAAATTCTATAATTTCTTACATTCCCAGATTCACGTTCTCTTTTTTATTGATTAACAAAAAACAGTAACAAATTTGAAATGCTGTATCAAAATGCACTGCATACCAAAGTAGCCATAACTTGCAATCTTATCTAATATATGTATTTTAGCTCCGTCTTTCAACAAAAAAAGACATATCCCTGTGCAAATGTAATGAACTGAATCATTTGGCATGCATTTTCTTTAATAAAATATTGTTATGCATGCTAATAATTAAGTCATAAAAGATAACCTCTACACATCTATTGGTGAAATATAAGGTTATTTTTAAATGACAGTAGTCTGCATGACAGAAGACTGAGATCATCAAATTACCTTTAATGCATATTTCATTTCCATGTACAAAAAAAATAACAAGGTTCTTTAATTAGTGACAGTAATAAAAAAAATCTATTAGCTTTTATTTTTGACAGTAAAATAGTTAAGATAGATCACTGCTGGAAGAACTGGGAAACAGGATTCAAATATAAAGTACAACTACAAAATGCAAAAGTGATGTTCTTGTTTAATGTGTAATCTCCTAAAGAATTATAGTGATTGATTAACATTATTAAATGTAATAAGATATTGTAGAAAAGTTGCCATATGCCAAGTTGAAAAGGGAGTGTGAATTATTCTATTTTGTCTTGGATACAGGATGTGGTTTCAGTACTCCATGAATGAGTATCATACTTGTGAAGATCTAGGGGTAGGGGCTATTACTGCCCAGGGACACCTGCTATAGACTATAGGTTCACTACCGACAAGGGTTGGGTTCTTGGAATTCTCAGTAATCTTCCTGTTGTAGTGACCAGGACAAGTTACTTGCAGGGTGGAGATAGGATCAGTATCACAGCCACCAGGAACAAATAAGAGAACATACAATTTCTATATGTCTCAGCAGTGAACTAATTTTTTTTTGGAAAGTCAACAATATTTATAGGGGTTAGATATAGAGGGAGTATATACAACTCAACAATGACAGGGAGTGGCAGACAAACACAGGAGATTGACTCCACATGGGGTCTAATAGTCTGGCATACTGCCTGGCACCTGTGAACAATAGGCTAACCTCCAAATATACATAATGATGTCACCATGTCTAGTGGTCCAGACCTCAATAGAGTATATTAACTTTATCTGGCAAACAATGAGACAAAACAGATTACAATACAATGGAGGTGTTTATGCGCATAGTCCATTGGCTGGAGCCAAGCAGTCTGTCCTTTATGGTGGCTCAATGGGCTAAGATCCAGGAACTGGAAAAGGTATCTGTGACAATATTCTTTGTGGAAATAGAGTTGTGTGCATTGTAGATAAGATTATAGATTAATACAATGATTGTAACTGACATCCTGATTAAAAGGAGATATACTAGTACTATTTAAAGTACCACTGTAAAAGTTCAGCACTCACAACTTTTACATATTAAATGTCAGTATAAACAGCAGTTCAATATTTTGTGAGTAAAAACATGTGATATTATGTGAGGCTGAAAGTTCCTGGTTTTCCCATTTATCCCACACCATAGCTAAGTAGGAATAACAATTCTAAGCGGCTGCATCATTACTTTTCAAGGTTAATGAAATGTGTTTAAGAAATTTGGAATGGCTTTGAAAAGATGGCAAGAGATCAAGTAAAGATCCGAGAAAATCAGCAATTTTACATGTATGTTTTCTAACAAAGGAACTGTTTTTTTTAATTACAATAAAATAAAACATTTATATAGTTTTTTATCACCTAAAAATACTGAACGTTACAATGATATTTTGCATATTTATGCTTACATTTTTTAAACCTTTATCTATTAATTACCAAGTGCCATAATTATTATTAAAGTCGTTTTTTATAGTTATATCAAACAGCATAAAACTAATTACATCTCAACAAGAATATGTCTAATATGCAGAACAATTGCTACAGTCCTCAAATATAAATATACTGCAAAAGTGGTGTTATAAGCATGGAGTAACACATAAATAAACATAATTAATTCAAATAGATTTTAGATAATATATGAATAATATTGCACTACCTAAGCAATTTAAATGCTAACAATAGGTGGTCCGATTCTTTTATTATCTGATGTTGATATGTATTTTTGTTTCTAAGCTTACACACTAAAAAGCTAACAAATATATGTCAGTGTTTTCCTCTGATAACTAAACCAGAAGGCACAATGAGAATGACTCATTTTTCTACAGCTTTCTAACACTTTTTATAAAGTAATGTTTTCTTACAGCTAAATTCTGTTTATTGTAGAAGTTATAGAAAGAAAAGCTTATAAAGAAAAATGGAAGAATCTTGACCAACAGCAATTTTACACGTATAGGCTTAAAGGAGGCACCTAAAGCTTTGTTTTTGCCTTTGCATTGTGAAGCTTATGGGTTACAAACTGTGTCAAAATATATTATCAAGTAGTGCAAAGTAGAGCAAATGTTTTCCATAGTTCAAGCTGGAGAATGTTTTGTAGCAATGTCCTGAAACTGTCCCACAAAACTGTGAACAAAGGTTGTATTTTAACCTAAAACCGACAGAAAATGTAGACGCGTTCTATTATCTCTAACCCACAACTTAAGTCTCTCAGCCTCCATACGTAAACCAGTACTGGGATCAATATTACACATAAATAACAGTTAAAAATAATATTTTTCATTGCATATTTTTGAGTTTTGTTTGAGATTGTTCTGCAATTAATTCTAACGTCTTTCTATGCCGTTCTATGTTTTTAGAGTACAGTAGTGTGTGTTTAATTGCTACAGCTATCAGAACTAGCGTTAAACTCTTTGTGAGTCCTAATTACTACTTGTAATATTTGTTGGTTTACAAACGGTATCAAAATATATTATCAAGGATTACAAAATAGAGCAAAGGTCATCCACAATTCAAGCAGGAGAAAAAAGGAGAAAGATGTTGCATTGCAATGTCCTGAAACTGTCCCACAAAAATGTGAGCAAAGGTTGTATTTTAACCTAAAACCTACAGAAAATGATCTCTCTCACACATCATAATGTGTATATCAGGCATATTTTAAACAAAAAGATTGTATTCAGAATGTGTTGAGTAGCAGGGTCTCCACTGTTTAGGAAAACTCTAGTTATGTTTTATTTGCTCTAGTCCTCATTTAGCAGTAGTATTAAAATCAGCCATAAAGTTGCACTCAGCATAAAAACAAGACCCAAGTTAGACTTCAGGGTCAAATAATTTTAGCGCCTAATACAGAAACTAGGAGATCAAAAACGTAATGGAAAAGTCATGAGCAGATTTGAGTACAACAATTTAGGTTGATTTTATACTATTGAGCAGATCAGAAATTAATTTGATCCATACAGAATACATAATGCATGACTGGAGTAAAATAAACAAATAGTTAGGAACAGTAATCCTGTCCATTTTTTTTTTTATATATGAGGCACCAAGGGAAGGTGACATAAATCACATAAAGGGTATTTACAGGTCCATGGGTGCTTAACCTCATTTCTCCCACTTTTTTATTTTATTTATTGTTTTGCTTTATGTGTGTTTTCCCATTTGTCAAAATTTTAGCCAACATAATAAAAGTTACATTTTAGAAGTTATTTTAGAGGAAATACTGCGATTCTTTGGAAAAATAGTTTTGTTTAAAATATGTTATTAATCACAGATCCCTAGTACCTATTACTCATAAAATCATTAAAATCTATCTATTCCCCAACAAAAATATAGAATGCTGCACACAGCTATTAAACATGGCCTCCTGTCTTTTTTTTTTTTTTTTATTCACTGAAGTGAAGCATTCTGTTAAAGTGTGGTCTTCATTTTTCAATAAAATGTGGGCCTTTTAATCAGTCTGGTGTCTTCTTTCTAAAAAGTATAGTGAACTAAAAAAACTGTACGTAAACATTGCAAAAAATATTGCCTTAGTCTTTATGTACCTCAGTGTTCCTTGAAATGCCACAACTGGGCCTGTCCCCTACATGAAGACTCAACTATGTGGGTTTCAATTTTCCAGTTACATCTTTAGACACTATGGACCTCATTCAATTGCGATCTGGCCAATTGAATAGGGCTCTAAATAAGCACATAGCATATTTTTTTTAAAGAAGTTTTTAAGTAGTGAAAACCTTGCTTTTGGATAGAAGTTTCCTAACTAAAAACTTCTTTAAAAAAATATGTTATGTGTTTATTTAGAGCTCTATTCAATTGGCCAAATTGCAATTGAATGAGGGCCTGTACCTTTAAGTCACTATCCCTTTAAAATACATTTTAACTTAAATTAGGAGAAGCAGGTATAGAGGGACACCTTTATGAGCAGAATTAGGGATGTGGTTGGTAGAGAGGACATGCAGTGTGCTAGATATAAATAAAGGGGTTTAAAGTACATGGGGCTGTAATTGCCAATCTACTTCACTTGAAGGGGCACATCTAATGCCTTAAGATCCTCAGACAGCCACAAAATGGGCCTCATTCAATTGTGATTTGGCCAATTGAATAGAGCTCTATATAAGCACAGAGCATATTTTTTAACAGAATTTTTTAGTTAGTGAACTTCTATCCAAAAGCAAGGTCTTCACTACCTAAAACTTCTTTTAAAAATATGCTCTGTGCTTATATAGAGCCCTATTCAATTGGCCAAATCACAATTGAATGAGGCCCAATATGTTTAACACTATGCTGTATCAAAAGTGATATAATCACTGATGGTTAGAGTGAAAGGTGAATGAAAGGTAAGGAAAGGCATATATCGTGAGAAGTACTTTGTGAAACCAAAGACAGTGATGCACTTTGTGTTGCAGAAAAGGCCCATGCTCTCCTACTCAAGATAATATTCTATTAGAAGTCTGTACATTACTTCAAACCATAAATTTGGCAGCTGGTGCTTTTCTATCTAAACTTCTAGATGTATTCTATTATCTCTAACTCACAACTTAAGTCTCTCAGCCTCCATACCCAAACCATGCCTTCGTAAGTAATTATATGAGCTTGCAATAGTAAACCAAGCCGCAATTTACTTCTTAGACACAGCCAATAGAAAATGAGAACGTCATAATGATATCAGTGATTAATAGAAAATAGACGTAACCTGCATTTCCCATGGCGGAGAAGGAGTTAAAACATAAAAAAAAATGAATGCAGAGGGTGTATGATACATTTGCCGAAGCCCTTCTACCTCATATGAACCTGGGGGTGCTGCGGGTTCCCAGCTTAAAATCTCTATCCCCTAGGAGCCCAGGTATCCTCCCCAGGACCGTTCAACGTCATCAGACACCTCTCATATCATCCCTTGTGCTGTGGAATGGGGTTCCAATATCCCCAACCCAGAAAATGTTTTAAAAAATACTATAACATGATCTATTATAAGCATGAATGCAACAAACAACCTGAACATGACAAAATCAATGGAATAATGCTTACCACTACAACTTCTTTCCTGCGTTTGGTACAGTAGACCAACCTCTACTGCAGACACTTCACTCACTAGGCCAATGCAACATAGTTCTGTCATGGACCAAGTCATATATTTTTAAGTGCTCATTCAGTGACTCCAGCTGTGGAACCTTCTCTTCTCTTCTCACTACCCCTGTCAGTTGGAATCCCTAGAGGCTCCGTTATGGATCCCCTACTTTTCTCAATATACACTTGCCTCTAGACAAATTAACTCATTTTGGTTTCGCTACTACTCTTATGCTGATGATCCTAGCATTTATCTCTCCTCTCCAAACCTACAACCCTCCATACTAACTTTTGTTACAACATTTTTTCCAACATCTCCTCTTGCAGAATCTAAAGAAATAACATCTCAAATACTTATTCACTTATCTTCCTGCACCTTTATCCAAAATGTCTCTTTTGTAGACATTACCAAAATCTCATCTTATGTGAATTGTATTAGGGTAACACTTGACTCAGATCTTTCCTTCATGTGTTCAAACACTTTCTGAAAAACCCACCTGTTCAGAGAAGCATAAGACTGACGTTCTTAAATCCACTTTTTTCAATCTTAAACAAGTGTGATCCTCAACTATTCTTTTTTTCTCATCTAATTTCTCTACCACAGCATGTACCTCTTAGATTTTAAGATTTCACTAGAAAAGACCCTCTTTTCGTCTAGTGCCAAATTATACTTACAAATGTTCTGTATTGTCTTATTTAGACTCCTTTCAGGTGCATGTTCAAATGTTATCTATGTGTTTATTTTAACACTAGAACTACAGAATCGGCTGGTGTTCTACAAATAAAATAATAATAGTGACTAAAGTGGCCCTTTAAATTCCAGATTTTAGTGTTCCTGATAAAACGTCTTTTTTGTTGACCAAACTAGCAAAATCATATGGTGAAAATACACAGAATGAGAAGATATTGAAATGTGATAGTGATTTAAAATATTCCTTAAGAATTAGCACGTTTTTATATGCAGAAGATGTTTTGTCATGGGAACATGTCATTCTGCAATCTATTATATATTTAATGAGCTGTGACTGAACTGACTGATGAAAAATTCCCAGCTGAATGAAGCATAATCCAAAATAATTCAAAGAAGTATATACATTTAATGGACCACAGAATTTGTAATGTGTAACTTCTCAGTTGGCTTTGTGTTTAAATATTCTATTGAAATGTTAGATGATACTGGGCATTATGCACTGTGTCCAAGAGTCAACCAATTTCTGGGCACCTTATTTTTATTATGCATCTCTATAAAGTCATCCATCACTTTGTGCACCATTCCAGGGTGACAACACTGAAGCCAAAAGTTGACATAATCGATAAAAATGCACCATAACTGCAGAACAAGGATGTATGTGCTATACTACTTATGTTTTGAAATTTGTGGATTTGATATTTGCGTGTGACCCTGACAATTTTTTTTACTTCTATCAAGGTTAGTGTCCAGATATCTTTCCTTCCCTGTTTGCCACCATTCACCACCTTCTGTCTGTGATCCAACCTTGTTGTTTACTGTCTGGCAGGGGCGGAGCTACCGCTAGTGAATGCGGTGCAGCCGGTGCTATGCACCGAGGCCCTTTATTCGCAGAGGGCCCAGTGCAGGCTGGATTGCTGTGTAAAATAAATGTATATAAAATATTTTCTGTAGTGTAGGGGCCCACCCTCAGCATCTGATTGCCCCCAGTACATATCCTGGCAGCCCTAGACCTCCTCCCCCATAGATAGGAGAGAGGAGAGAAAGGGGGAGAATGAGAGAGGTGGAGAGAGAAGGAGAGGGGAGGGGCAGAGAGAAGGAGAAGGTGGAGAATGAGAGGAGATGAGGTAAGGGGGAAGAGAGAAGGAATGTAGGGGAGAAGGAAAGCTGGAAGATGAAAAGAGGGGGAGAGAGAAGGAGTGGGAGAATGAGAGCGAAGGAGAGGGGGGTGGAGGAAAGAGAGGGAGAGAGAAGGAGAGCAGAGAGGGGAGTGGGAGAATGAGGGATAAGGAGAGGGGAGGGAAGGAAAGTGGGGGAGAGAACGAAAGAGGGGTAAAGAGAAGGAGAGGGGATGGAGAGAAAGAGAGGGGGAGAGAAGGAAAGAGGGAGGGGTAAAGAGAAGAAGGAGAGGGGAAAGAGAGAAAGAGAGGGTGAAGAGAGAAAGATAGGGGAAGAGAGAAAGAGAGGGGGAAGAGAGAGAGGGGAAAGAGAGAAAGAGAGGGAGAGAAGGAAAGAGGGGGAGAGGAGAAAAATGGGAGGGAGAGGAGAGAAAGGGGGAGAGAGGGGAGAGAAGAAGAGGAGAGAGAGAAATGGAAGGAAGAGAGTGGAGAGAGAAGGAGAGAGGGGTGAGGAGTGAGAGTGGAGAGAAAGAGAGAAGGGGAGAAAAGGAGAGAGGGGGAGAGAAGGAAAGGGGGAGGGAGGAGAATGAGAGAGAGATAGAGAAGGGGGAGAGATGGAGAGAGGAAGTTGAAGGAGAGAGAGGTGGAGAAGGGAGGAGAGAAGGAGTTGGTGGATGGAGGTGGGAGAGAGAGGGGGAGAGAGGAGGGAGAGAGGAAGAGAGAGATGGAGGAGAGGTGAACGAGGGAGGGAGAGAGAGATGGGAGTTGGGGATACACACAAAAAATGTATATACAATGCCTTGCAAAAGTATTCACCCCCCTTGGCATTTTTCGTGTTTTGCTGCCTCACATCCTGGAATTAGCATGGATTGTTTGAGAATTTACATAATTTAATTTACTGAACCTGCCCACAACTAAGAGGATGTTTTTTTTTATTATTGTGAAGCAAACAACAAATAGGACAAAATAACAGAAAAAGTCAATGTGCATAACTATTCACCCCTCTAAAGTCAATACTTTGTAGAGTCACCTTTTGCAGTAATCACAGCTCCAAGTCACTTTGGATAAGTCTCTATGAGCTTGCCACATCTTACCACTGGGATTTTTGCCCATTCCTCCTGGCAAAACTTCTCCAACTCCTTCAAGTTGGATGGTTTGCACTTGTGAACAGCAATCTTTAAGTCTGACCACAGATATTCTATTGGATTGAGGTCTGGGCTTCGACTAAGCTATTTCAAAACATTTATATGTTTCCCCTTAAACCACTCAAGTGTTGATTTAGCAGTGTGTTTGTGGTCATTGTTGTGCTGGAAGGTGAACCTCCATCCTAGCCTCAAATCACACACAGAGTGGTATAGGTTTTGCTCAAGAACATCCCTGTATTTAGCACCATCCATCTTTCCCTCAACTCTGACCAGTTTCGCAGTCTCAGCTGCTGAAAAACATCCCCACAGCATGATGCTGCCACCACCATGTTTCACTGTGGGGATGGTGTTCTTTGGTCAATGTTATGTGTTGGGTTTGAGTCTCATCAGACCAGAGCACTTTCCTTCATACATTTTCGGAGTCTCCCACATGCCTTTCCACAAACTCAAAACGTGCCATTTTGTTTTTTTGCTGAAAGTAATGGCTTTCTTCTGGCCACTCTGCCATAAAGCCCAACTCTATGGACCGTACTGCTTATTGTTGTCCTATGTACAGACACTCCAGTCTCTGCTGTGAAACTCTGCAGCTCCTCCAGGGTTACCTTTGGTCTCTGTGCTGCCTCTCTGATTAATGCCCTCCTTGCCCGGTCCGTGAGTTTTGGTGGGTGGCCGTCTCTTGGCAGGTTTGCTGTTGTGTCATGTTCTTTCCATGTGGTTATGATAGATTTGATGGTGCTCCTGGGAATCATCAAAGATTTGGATATTTTTTTTATAACCTAACCCTGACTTGTACTTCTCAACAACATTGTCCCTTACTTGTTTGTAGAGTTCATTGGTCTTCATGGCAGTGTTTGGTTAGTGGTGCCTCTTGCTTAGGTGTTGCAGCCTCTGAGGCCTTTCAAAAAAGGTGTGTATATGTAATGGAAGATCATGTGACACTTAGATTGCACACAGTTGAACATCATTTCACTAATTATGTGACTTCTTAAGGTACTTGGTTGCACCAGAGCTTTTTATGAGCTTCATAACAAAAGAGGTGAATACATATGCACATGCCAATTTTCTGTTTTCTATTTCTAACAAACAGTTTTATGTATATATTTTTCTCACTTCTCTTCATCAACTTAGACTATTGTGTTCTGATCCATCACATTAAATATAAAATTCAGATTAACAAATCACTGAACTTAAGGCTGTAATGTAACGAAATGGGTAAAAAGTCAGGGGGGGGGGGGGGTTAATACCTTTGCAAGGCACTGTATATATATATATATATATAAAAAAAAAAATATATATATATATATATATATATATATATTATTGTTGGCACCAGAGGCACATAGGGCCCAATCTAAAAAAACAATTTGGACCACCCTCACCTGGGGCCGCCCACATTTATTTTTTTACACTGAGGCCCTCCCTCCATTTACTAGTTCTACCACTGGTGCAAGGAGTAGTTTTAACTCTATATCTCTGTCCCATGGATCAAAATTCTGTTAGGCAGCCACCAGTTGTGTTAAACTAAAAGAAAACCTACACAATCCCCTCTGTCTATCCTGAATTTCTCTTATACATACAAGGTTTGGAATTGCATAGGATTTAATACTTTAGGTAATTTAAATAAGCATATTAGAAGGGTCTATTATTTTGTTGATATAGCAATGTCCTACTACTTATTACACAGCTTCCTCCTATGTACAGTTCAGGGGATCAGCATCGATTAAAAACATTTCTGTAGCTGCACATTATATAAACAATATAGTAATAGCTTTTCAATACAATACAAACCCCAGTTACATTTTATCAATTGCTTTATTTTATTATATTATTAATATCTAAAAAAATAACTGTAGAACTGCTTGCCAGATATTTCTACAATTTTACCCATATGCATTAAATATTCTTCACAGTACTATGGAGACTTTCACAGGATGCATCCTCGCTCATAACAGTTTTATCTTTACAAGAGACACTTTATACCAATTATGACTATGGCAAAGGATACACTCAAAGTGCAGCACTACAATATTCCAATCTATTCATGGCAATTTTCCTAAAATTACAAAAAAACACCCTTTATTTACTTCAGAAATGCGGGTAACACTTTAATCCTCTTGGCACAAGGTGACCTAGAACTCCAACAGTGTAGTTATGCATCTGGAACCCTGGAATATTCATCAGCTTCAGTGATCTAAATGTATAAAGCAATAAATATGATGGAGGGAAGTCACATTTAAAGAACAGTTCAAAGCATATTGCAGACAAGAATATATGTCTACATTGAGGTATATTCTAAATAAAACAAAATCAAAAGACTTGCCCGAGTATAAGGTCTACATTTCTCCAAATATCCCATCAAGTTCTGCAGAACAAGAACACTATTCCCACCAAGCAGCTATATTTAATGCGTCTTAAAGAAAATAAATTATTGGAATAGCTAGCCACTACTTTCATTGATTACTGTGTGGTGCCTGGAAAGATTGCTGTAAAAATAATAAATCACAGTTTCAAGAGAAGTTCTATAAGACTGGCCAGGTTATATAACTGGATCCAATATCCTGAAACAAAGTGAAAGATAATTACAATACCGACTAAATACATGAATATCTCATTATCAGCATAGTCACAATGTAACACATTCTACAGGGAATGTTAGACGCAATTACAAACTCTGCAGATATACACTATTTTCTGTCAAACTATATTTTTTAGAAAATGTGTACTTTTAGATAAGAATGCATAATTTAACCACAATTACAATATTTCTCAGGAAAATGCTTTAACACATCTTAGAGCTATTAGTACAAAGCTTTCTGTTTTGACTTTAAAATTAACATATGTCTCACAGATCAAAAAGATACAGTCAGTCAAATGTGTTTGCAGCTAGAGGAACAGTGTGATTTTGGGAATATAATTATCATTTTTAATACATCTGATTTATGTTTTTTTTTTATCAATTTCATATGAAGAAATTAAACTTAAAGGCACTAGTTTGAATGCCTAAATAAAACAGCACTAGTTCTATTTTGTATAAAATTCTGCTGCCTTTTTATTTCTCAGTTTTTGCTACAGATTTCTTTTAAAGACTGCGTAAGTGTATTTTTGTCTTGCAAATGTTGCTTTCCAATACTATATTTACATAGGCACCTGCTCAGTATTTTGCTTCTATATCTAAGGAATAAATTGACTGGTATTCTTGGGAATTTGCAAACCAAAGTACTTAAATGCATTTGAAGAATGCTGTGCTATCACAATACTATATACCTCTGCATGCAAAATCCCAAAATATCTTTTATTCTGTCTTAAACAGCCGATTTAAACAGGACAAAATAATGGTTTTCCATTCATCTACCCTTTAAAAGAATCTATGTACTAGTGTTATCAGTCTCACACTTACAAAATGTTGTGATAAAATTACGTGCAACTCACAAATTTATCTAGCATATATTTAAAAGAGCCGGTTTTAAACTGTACAAAAGTATTTTTGCATGACGATTAAGCCTTGCAAAGGTTAATACTTAAAATATTACAAAGATATATTAAATTTTTAAAGTGCTTTCCAATAATGCTTTTTGTAAAGCGTTCTGACTAGTTCTAGTTAAGGTTTGTAAAGACACAGCAACAGTGGGGTTAAATCTACGTAGGAAAAATACTATCTCTATAATGATCTGCTACAGATGACACTTCCAAATGAGAATTTCAGGGAGTGGTCTGACATACGGTAGATTCAGAGCTGCTGTAAGGATTGATATACCTTTGAGCAGCCTGCACATGCTCAACATTGAATCTAGATCAGGGGTATATAAATATATATATATATATATATATATATCACATATATAGTTGTTAGTGTTGGGAATGTTTACAATGTTGGACACACTTTGCGAGCCTCGCCGTGTACGACGCACCACTTAGGCTGGATGACTGCCAAAGTCGCTCATCTGCGAAGTATTGTGAAGCGAGCCGAGCAGTGTACGGCATAGGATTTAGCCTGGATGAGCGCAGAAGGCGCTGATCTGTGAAGCCTCACGAAGCGAGCTGTTTGGGGCACAGGACTAAGACTGTATGAGCGCCAAAGGCGCTCATCTGCGAAGCCTTGCAATGCGTGGCAAGCAGTGTATGGTGCAGGACTTAGGCTGGATGAGCGCCAAAGGTGTTCATCGGAGAGCCGTTTACGTCGCAGGACTTAGGCTGCATTGTGAGGGTCGCAACTGTGAGCCAATTGTGTAACTCTAAAATCCCTCAAAACAAAACAATAAATGTAACAAATATAATAAAGCACTCACAGTGAGCACAGGGGGAGAGCCAGAAAGCCTGGGAGTGAGGTTGCAAGTGATTTTGAGCCATATTTGTGGGTTTTTGTGAATCCAAAATTGACTAAGCGAGGAAAAAAATGGCGGACGAAATAAAAACGTAAAAAATTTGAAAACTGGATGAAAAGGGGGCTCAACAAAGCTAGGCACGCTGGACTTAGAAAATACACAATGGCAAAGACAGTAACACTTACACCAACAACGCCAGGCACGCAGGAAAATAAAACAAACGGCCTTCAGCGCATAACAATCAAACATTCAGCAGACACACAGAGGAGAAACACACAGGGAAGGGACAGGGGGAGATGGTGGAAAGAGACACATGGCATTCCCAGAGCGCCGAAGGCACTCAGCATGGGCCTCGCCATGAGCGCCAAAGGGGATCAGTACAAAGCAGGAAAGTTCATGTACACTGGGGAAAGGCTCTCGATGAGAGCCGAAGGTGCTCAGAGGAGCAAAAGCCTCACATTGTGTGGCAAACAGCATTGCTAGCCTTACCATTTTAAGCCCGTTATTGTTGACGGGCAAGTAGCTGGTATATATATATATATATATATATATATATATTGCATAGATTTGTGCACCCCCAAAAAACAGGGCCAGGTTTACATTTTTGGTGCCCCTAGGCAATTAAATCTAAGGAGCCTTTGTATATACACTCACATCATCAACTTCCAGTAACAGAAAAAATGACAGCCACAATAAGTAATATTAAACAACCTCCACAGATCCCACGCATGTTAAAAGTGAGAACAATTTGCAATAAACATTTATGAACTAGCTTTATTTAGGCATACAAATGTACATACAAAACAACCTAAAATGTGCAGATAGTTTTTGATTAGCTATATCATGTGTGGCTTACTCAATTACTTAAGAAAACTGCACACAGTAAAGGGACACAACAGAGGTCCCAGATATGTTCTCATTAAAACTATAGGAAAGAGCAAGTACAATGAGTTGAATCTTATTTAAAAAAAGCTTTTTCTTATATTAAAGTTTTAATAATGAGTATGTGCAAACATCAAGGTGTATCAAAACTGATTAGATTGATTACTAACTAGAGTATGAACATGCTCATTCTTCTCAACATCCTATGAATTTAAAATGACAATATAACTAGACATTTATCTGTCAATAATCACCCATAAAATATAATAAGACTAGCGACTTGCCCGTCAAAAAATGACGGTCAATAAAAGAAAGTGTTGAAATGCTGTTTGTCACACAATGTGAGTGTACTGTGTGCCTCAACTAACTAAATTCATAAAAAAACTGAAATCTACATTACATTAAATAAAAAAAACTGAAATCACCAAAAATAAAAAATGTACATTACAGAACAAAAAAAAACCTAAGTCACAAAAAATAAAAAAAAGGAACATTACAGAAAATTAAACAATACATTACAGCCCCCCCAGTACATAAAAAAAAAAAACACACCTGAAAAGGAAATACATATAATACAATACAATTAAATACAATACAATTAAATACAATACAATACACCCCACTATGTAATATACATCCCACTGTGTAATATACATCCCACTATCTAATATACAATACTATCTAATAATACATCCCCCTATCTATCTATGTAATATACAATAAATACTATCTATATCCTATACATCCCCCTATCTATCTAATATACAATACATGCTATCTATATATGGCAACCCTAATTCTAAGCTACAATAAAATAATTAAGACCACCTACCTTTGAGATGTTTCTTCAGATCACCAACCTAGGGTAAAAAAGATAAAAAATTAATACAACACGTTTACATAAAATAACTAAACATTCTAAATATTCTAAATATTATACTCACCTTTCCAGCATGTCCCGTCCCAGCATGTCCCGTCCCAGCATGTCACGTCCCAGCATGTCACGTCCCAGCATGTCACGTCTTCCTCCATGTTTGCCTCTGCGGCGCTGCTCCTGTTAAAAAAAAACATTACATTAGCACACATACATAAACCTAAAACAAAGGTAAATAAACCCAATCTACATTATACTTACCTCCCCGCGATGTCTCCGGCCTCCTGGTGTTCTGCTCCGGAAGCATCCGCGCGTGTAAAAAAAAACGGAAAAAAAACGACACACATCCGCCCTGGTGGATGTCTCCGACGCTAATGAGCTTGCTACGGGGTGTTCCAGAAAAAATATGGCAATGGCGGCTTCTGATTGGCTGAAAAGGCTATCAAATTCAGCCAATGAGAAGACCCCAATTGTGAACCAATGAAAAAAGTATACACCCAAAAATACCATGCTGATTGGATAACACACCTGTCAATCTTTATTTGAACCAATCCCAAGGCTTTATTGCCATCTGCCAATCACAATGGAATATACCCCCACGTACTGATTGGTGAAGAAATCTGCGCCTTCCCATTGGCTGTAATACTGATTGATATTAACAATAGCCAATGAGAATGCACAAATCCTTCACCAATCAGTACATGGGGGTGTATTCCATTGTAATTGGCCTTTTGTCAGTGCAACCAATCAGAATGCGCAGATGCTTCAACCAATCGCCCTGTGGGGGTGTATTCCATTGTGATTGGCTAAAGGCATCTGCGCCTTGTGATTGGTTTAAATAAAGATTGACAGGTGCATTATCCAATCAGAGTGGGATTTCAGGGTGTATCCCTTTCTGATTGGCTCACACATTGGCGCCTCCTGATTGGGTGAATTTGATAGACAGCGTTTTCAACCAATCAGAAGGCACCATTGCCTATTTTCTTCTTCTTTATCGTTTTTTTTAACAGGTACCGCTCTGAAGAAGGGTAAAAGAATCCTGACGGGACATGCCGGAAAGGTGAGTATAATATTTAGAATATTTAGAATGTTTATTTATGTACTGTAAACGTGTTGCACTATTTTTTTTTTTTTCCGTAGGTGGCTGATCTGAATGGACATCTGCAAAGGTAAGTGGTCTTAATTATTTTATTTTAGCTTAGAATTAGATTATTGTATATATAGATAGCATTTATTGTATGTTAGGTAGGGGTGTGTGTTTTATATAGATAGCATAGAATGTATTGTATATTAAATTGTGGTATTTATTTAGATAGATTGTTTGATGTATATTAGATAGGGGTGTATTGTATTGTCTTGTATTTAATTGTATTGTATTGCATTGCATTGTATTGTATTGCATTGTATTGCATTGTATTGTATTATATGTATTTCCTTTTCAGGTGTGTATTTTTTATTTTTTTTCTGTAGTGAAAGGGGGGGTTGTAATGTTTTTTTTTCTGTAATGTTCCTTTTTTCATTTTTGTGACTTAGGTTTTTTTATTTTCTGTAGTGTAGATTTTTTTTTTGTGAGTTAGGTTTTTTATTATATGTAATGTAGATTTGTTTTTTTTGTGTGACTTTAGTCTTTTTTATTTTCTGTAATTAGAGTGGTGGGGAGGGGGTTATTAGGGGGTAGGTAGTGTAGGTGTTAGTGTAGAGGGTGTTTAGTTGAGATTTTATGTTTTATTGGGGGGGTATAGTGCAGTGTAGTGTTTATACTTAGTGTCATGATGGTCCTTGAGGACCATCATGGCACTTATGTGGTTAATGTAGTATTGTAAAAGGCCCATAATGGTCTTAATATACCTTCACGGGACTGATGGGGTTAAATAGAGGCTTATGAGGGTCTGTATGGACCTCCATGAGTGAGGGGGTTAATGAAGTGCTTATGGGGGTCTGTATTGACCCCCATGAGTGACAGGCTTAATGAAGGGCTTATGGGGGTCTGTATTGACCCCCATGAGTGACAGGGTTAATGAAGGGCTTATGGGGGTCTGTATTGACCCCCATGAGTGACAGGCTTAATGAAGGGCTTATGGGGGTCTGTATTGACCCCCATGAGTGACAGGGTTAATGAAGGGCTTATGGGGGTCTATATTGACCCCATGAGTGACAGGGTTAATGAGGGGCATATGGGGGTCTATATTAACCCCCATGACTGACAGGGTTAATTAAGGGTTTATGGGGGTCTGTATTCACCCCCATGATTGACAGGGTGATAGTGTATATTTGTTTTCTTTTACAACCGGTCCTTTAAGGACCTTTACGGTCCTTTAAGGACCTGTAACGTCGGAAGTTTACATTTTCATTGAAGCGGGGGTCCCCGATTGCGTGCAATCGGGACCCCCACTGCGATGGTTAATGTGGGGTTAATGCAGATCTCCAAGCTTATCTCGGATCCCCTGGGGTTAATATGGGTTTCCGAGCTTATCTCGGATCCCTTCTTGGGCAAGTTGTACGTGGGTGGGCTGTGAGCCTCGTTTTCCTTTTTTTCGGGGGCCATTTTTTCTCTCGCTTAGGGGATTTTCGTGTGTCTGAACTCGGGAATTTGGACTTAAATGGAGGTGTAACTTCACTTTCAGAGGTCCTGGGTGGCTCCCCTTGCTTTGGGTAAGCTTTTTATGTAGTTTTTGTGAGTATTTGGTGTGCTTTCACGGTTTTTAGATGCGCGCGTGTCGGCCGTTATAGTCGTATTTTTAGTGCGTGTGGGTGTTTGCTACGTTAAGGTTGGTTCCGAGGTGGTTTTTTTTTCTAAGTCGTGCGTGTGATGTGTTTAACAGCTCGCCTCGCTACGCGAGCCTCTTATTGCCTAAATGCTACGATTTAACGGCTTGCCTCGCTACGCAAGGCTCGCCAGCAATGAGCACCTTTGGTGCTCATTGCCTAAGTGCTACGGTTTAACGGCTCGTCTCGCTACGTGAGGCTCACCAGGCGATGAGCGCCTGTGGCGCTCATCGCTAAGTCATGCGTACTACGCAAACAGCGTGACAACGAATCGTAGTTGGACAATTATAATATGTGATACCTTGCTTGGAACAAAAAGGCTGATGTCTGTGTGTAAGATGAATATGTAGTGTAAATTGCATTCATTATATATACCATGGGTGAAAATTGTGGACAATGAAGAGAATATTTCACTGCTACACTCCAATGCAGTAATTCCCCCCCCCCCCCCCCCAAATGATATATCGCATCGATTTCACTCCAAACTTTCTCCTCTCCCTCTCTCAATTGCCTGACTGATTTCTTCCCTGCTTTCCCATTCCTCCTGCTGAATTACTGCCACTGGTTGTCCTACCTTGTGGCAGGCTTAAACAAACCATAATATCCTTCTGATTAATTTCTCACTGTTTTCCTCCTGACTTCCACTTTCTGTGCTTTTTTCTGCTCTCTCTCTCACCTTTAATGCATCCTCTTCTCACTCTTTTGATTTTATTTCCTAAATACATCCATTGCTTCTACTAAATTTGTCTCCTACTGAACTCCTACCTCACAACACTGTGCTACTGTTTCTTACTGCTCAACTTCTCTCTCAATGCTCTCTCCCATTGCTTATGCCTTTTCCCCTGATTTTCGTCTATCTCCCCCCTGCTGACCTGCTGAACTACTTACTCTGAATTTATTTCGAGCTGTTTGTTTTGCTCATAAATTTTTGTCTTCCACATACCTGTGTCCCTCTGTTACAGATTCTGTCTTTTCCCATTAATTTCTGCTTTAACAAGCACACAGCTCCATTTGACATATTAATTACTCACTTATTGCACTTCATGACCTCTTCCGCTGCTCTCAGTCCCTCGGCTCTCACTACCCCCTCATATACAAAAGATAACATTTCCACCCGGTTGCCATGTTTCATATGCAACATTGAAGAATGAACAAAAAGTGTGCACTTGATTGGGGGGGGGGGGGGTGAGGACAAAAACCTAGATGGACACAACTCTTAAAAATAATGGACCCCTCTCAAAGGAAAGATCCTATGCAGCTGCCTATTATGCCTAGTGACAAATCTGGCCCTGCAAATGACTCAGTTACTATGCCTCCTTGATATATCAAAATTATATGCTTCACAATAATCTATATAGAAAATAATGTGTATATGTTACTCTGAAAAAGTCAGGTACCCTTACAGACAGAATATTTTCTGCATATGACATTTCCATACATATTCCATGGCCCTGCATCGGCCTGAAGATATGTCTTGTGGGCTTAGGCTGAAACACACTCAAACACTAGCTTATCCTTATTGTACTTTCTTTACATATAATATCACTTGTTAAAGATCTGTGAAAAATCTTCATAATTTGTTGGCCACCCTCCCTGTAGAAAATGCAAGTGCCACTAAACAAAGCTAATTTTCTACCCCTTAAGTAATAACGTATCTGGAAGCAGTGGCCCCTTCCCTTTAATTGGCCCTTGTGATTAGCACTTTTATGAGCTCCACCGATAACTATATTTTTCAGTTGTATTTCCAGAGTATTTCCAGCTATATTTCCAAAATCACTGCAAAAACATGCAGTAATGTAAAAACAACTTTCTAGCTTAAATGTATGCTAGACAAATTTTTGAGCTCCATGTCTATTTCATCAATTGTAGTGGTATATGAAAGAGTTTGGTATGATTAACATCTTCATCAGCATCATATAAAAACAAACAAATTGTGTGCTAGTTTCAAGCAGGAGCTAAAATAACGCTATTGAGCAAATCTAGGCTAATGCAAGGACAAATATTATGTGAATCCATCAGTAGTTTGGGTGTACTAATATTCATGAACTTATTTGCAATATAATTTTTTCATTGGAAAATGGTGTTTTCATTTTAGATGTTGGTTGGAAAAAATATATAAATCTGCATAACACATCCATGTCAATTAGGAGTGGATGACTGTTTTAAAAGATTAAACATTTTGCATTTACAAAAGTATACATCAGAGATTGTATAAGTAGTGACTGCTGTGAAAGATAATTACTAAATTACACTTTTCATTTTCTTTGATTTGTATAGTGTTTTTAGATTAATTGTTTTTGTACAGTCAATAATAGCCTATCAAACTCTGATTCAAGGCTATGCACTCCTCTTTATATTGATCTTCTCATCTCTCCCAATCCTCTGACTCAGGCATATCTCCTCACTGTTCCATTAAGTTTCAGAGCTCCTTCTCAACTGAAACATTTCTCACTGGTAGCCTCACACCTCTGAAAACACAGATGCACACCAATAAACTATTGCAGTTTATTATGTTAGAAGTAAAGAGCCATATAGCAAAACAATGAAAATTGTAAATATTAAGTGTAACAGCAAAAGATTAACTAAATGATATAGTTATTAATGACAGAATTTCATACATTCTGGAATACTCTATGACAACCATGGTTAGCCACAACTCACTGCCCTATCCTTTGACAAAGTGAGATATTACTTACAGAAACTTAATGAGACAAGAGGGTAAATGGAGGGTTATAGAGGATGAGATTTTTTTTATTCCTTACTTTACTTTATTCTAAAACAACCCTCATAGATAGATGAGGTGATCCTGTGGTCCCGACACTGGTTATGGCTCTTGTGACGACAAAGAGGTGCAAATCCCAAGTTAATCCTTTCTTGGTAAGTTCCACAGTTACATAGTAATTAAGGTTGAAAAAAGACTTTCAGTCCATCAAGTTCAACCTGTTAAGATCTCCTCTGATCTGCAATATGCGGAATCAGTTATTAATTAATTAATTAAATAATTATTAATAGTATAGTATTTGAGGATGAATAAAGAGATAGTCCATCAAGTTTAACCCTTTTAGATCTCTATTGATCGTTTTAATATGCGGACTATTTATTATTAATTGTTAACTGATCCAGAGGTAGGCAAACAGAAAAAAAACAAAACATTGAAACTTTGCCAATTGTCTCATAAGGGGAACAAAAGAAAAATTCCTTCCTGACCCCAGAAACTGGCGATCACATTTTTATCTGGATCAATATTCCTTTGCTAGTTATCTAGGATAACCTTGAATGCCCACTTTATTCAAAAATATATCTAACCCCTTTTTGAAGTTGTATCGGATTCGCTGTTACCACCTCCTTTGGTAGAGAATTCCACAGTCTAACCACCCTAACTGTGAAGAACCCTTTTCTTTGTTTAAGGTGAAATCTTTTTTCCTCTAACCTCAAAGGAAGTCCTCTTGTCAGTTGAAAATATCTTGCTACAAAAAGTTCACTTGACAAAGCCTTATATTGACCCTGGATGTTTTTTAATAAGGTAATCATATCCCCTCATAGACACCATTTTTCTAGTGAAAATAAGTTTAATTTGGTTAGTCTTTCTTCATAACTTAGCCCCTCCATTCCCCTTATTAGTTTTGTTGCTCTTTTCTGTACTTTTTCCAGCTCTAAAATGTCCATTTTATGAACTGGTGCCCAAAATTGTACTCCATATTCCAATTGAGGGCATACTAGAGATTTGTATAGTGGCAACATTATATTTGCTTCCCTTGCTTATATACCCTTCTTAATACATGCTAATATTTTACTTGCCTTTGCAGCTGCTGCTTGGCATTGAGCACTGTTACCTAAGTGGTTGTCCACTAGTACTCCCAAATCCCTTTCAATATCTAATACCCCTAGATTTGCTCCATTAAGATTATAAATTGCATAGCTATTTTTTCGTCCCAAATACATAACCTTACATTTATTTGTATTAAATCTAATCTGCCATTTAGCCACCCATTTCTCTAATTTATGCAAATCCCTTTGTAGGGAAAGTACATCATTATCTGATTTTATAACCTTGCACAACTTAGTGTCATCAGCAAAAATGGAGACACTACTTTCGAGTCCTACTTCTACGTCATTAATAAATATGTTAAAAAGGAGAGGACCTAATACTGAACCTTGAGGAACCCCACTTACCACATCAGTCCAATCGTCTAGAGGAGTGGGTGGAGAAGATAAACTGAAAAAGAGGCAAACATTTCACATATTATTTACTTTCTTGTTTTATGTGTGTTTTTTCTTTTTTCAATCTACTTTTTTTCTGTTTGCTTTTCCTTTTTCTTTTTCTTTCTTTGTACGCTATCACTTAAAATACTTTAATTGAAAAGATAAAACAAAAATAAATAAAAATAGAAGAGATACACTAATATTATGACAATAATTTGAATATTTTTGGTTGAAATTACTTGTTATCACGAAATAAATATGTTGTAATTTATTGGTTAATCTTGTTACTTATTTTCTTCTAATAAAACTTGAAAGATAAAAATGGCACCACTTTCAAGGCTCAGCTTAAAAATTAATTTTAGAGATTCAAACAACATACATAGTGAAAGAACTTCTATACACTCTAAAGCATCTATCCACCATATGCAAGCTATTCAGGTTAGGGACTATTTAACCAAATTGTCATCTTTATGTTAAATGCACTTATATTATCAAGCAATTGTAAATTAAAAATACATACATACATAAATACATATATACTACTTATAATGCAACCGTGGGTTTAGGGTCTCCTTTAAAAGCTAGTTATGAATTATTTGGTGAAAATAAAAGCATGCTGGTGTAGCAGGCTTTTTAAACTGAGATCAAAAGCAAGTGAAAATGATCTGAGTAATATATTTCTTTGTCAAAAATGGAGACAAGATGCTTTGTTTCTGAATGAGGTTTGGTAAGGCTATAAATAGATTTGACTCTAATAAACATTATATCTGCTAAAACAGTCAGATTTTGGAAATGTAATTTGATTTATAAACACCAAGCGGAAAACATCATCCACATATAAATAGAACAATACATTTTTGAAGTGTCTCTACATTGATAAAAGTCAATGCAAAATAGAAACAAAAAAAAAAAACACAAAATGTGAAGGAACAGTTTCAGGTGCAATGCTATCTATTTTGGTTATTATTTATTACTTTATCTCAATGCAAGAGACGCATTGAGGTCAACTAAGTGAGCAAAATTAATAGTAATATGTCAACCCAAAATCAAGTAGTAAAAGTTTTGCATAACACAGAAAACTGGCTATACATTGAACTTACCATTCTTTCAAAAGAAAGTAATTACTGAGATATTCACCATTGTTTGTGCTGCATTATTATGCAAATGTGGGACTTATGAATATTAATTAGCTGCCTTGATGTGCTTATTAGTCACACACTGTTTTTGCAAACATATAAACAAGCAAGCAAACTTACCCTCAATGTTATTATAAGTTATTAGTTACATGCCTTACATCACCCTTATCAAGCACAATATATTGCAAGTTAGCATATTTGGGCCACAGATTAGCATGATATTGCATGGGGCATAGTAACTGGGGGATGAGGGGACATAAATCCTCCCCAGATAATATGGATAAGGACACCCAAAATAACTAAATTAAACTTAATCACCAGAGTTTGCCACGATATTGCCCCAGTGCTATGGAGCAGTTTGTCTCTCCCAGGAGAGCTTTTGTCCAGTCCTATTTTCAACAGCAATTCTGGAGGATGCAATGGGCAACCAAGCAACAGCAGAAAGAATATTTGCACAAAGATACACACAACATTGTAATTACCAATGGCTAGTATATTTTTTCAGCCATGTATTTTTGCACCACAACACCTGCAATATATTCTTTACTCTTGCAATATATTTAATTGATTCATATATCTCCAACTCACTTCTACACTTTGTTCATTATTTCTGTTTTTATCAATCTTCACTTATTCCCATTTATCTTTCTGCCTCCCCTCTTAGCCTTCTGCTTCTTGCTCTTCACTAATTCATCTTCCTTTACCTTTATTGTCCCTTATCAACCATATTGCACCTAACATCCCACTCACTATTCCCCTGGGAACGTATTATGGAGCGATTCAAGTGGGAGGGAACTGAGGAGGGAGGCAGCCTTTGTTATGCAGTGATATGATAGTGAGGTGGGGAAATCCTGTGTTATGCAGTGTTATGATAGTAATGAGTAGGAAATCTATGTTATGCAATGATATGATAGTGAAGGGAGAGAAAACCTGTGTTTTGAAGTGATATGATAGTGAGGGTGGGGGAAGCCTGTGTTATGCAGTGTTATGATAGTAATGAGTAGGAAATCTATGTTATGCAATGATATGATAGTGAAGGGAGAGAAAGCCTGTGTTATGCAGTGATATGATAGTGAGGAAGGAGTAAACCTGTGCTATTCAGCAATATCATACCGAGGAGAGGGGAAGTCTGTATGCAGTGATAGTGGAATAATACTTTAGCAAATCATGAACGGTAGATTCCAAACCATCCATGATTACACCACACATGCATGTCTGGGTTTTCCTCTGGATCAGATTCTTTGTTTGCTTTGCACACATATTGTTTATTTATCGTTATATTTATATAATAACATGGGTAACATTGGGATGTCTAGCAGCATAAACCATAATGTATGTATCTCTTGCTTGGATTTCCCCCTCTCATCATTTGCGTCTCACTCCCTCGAGCCTTTCCCCTACTCTCTCTCTCCCTCTTCCCTTCTCCAATTCTCTAGACTTTTTCCCTTCCCTTTATTTCCCCCTCTCTTATTTATCTCTGCTGTCATCCCTACCACCTCCTCATTCTTCCGGTTTTATTTTCTCTTGCTTTCTCACACTTTCTTTCTAATTCAGATACTCTCTTTTTTTGCCCACTCAGCAGCCTATTAACCATCCATACTTGGACTGATACCATTAGACTTGAGGGAGAATCTGTATTGCCTCAGATCACAGCTTCCATATGTGGTGGATAAGTACCATTCCTTTGATATTCAAACACATTTTGTTTATATTGCGTAGTGCGCCACCATTTGTACTTGTTGGCTGGCCTGCCCTCAATAAACTTGTTAGGGTATCAGTGTCTCTTTAAATCTAACCTGATGTATATTTCATTGTGCGAAAAAGAAATGATCTGTATTGTAGCGTGTGCTTTTCAAACTCAAATTTGCATAAACTAAAATACAAATAAGTGCTAATTTGTGGCAGGTTTTTTCACTCTTATAGTGTGTTACAAATCATAGGTTACACCTTTTCCAATGAATATGTGTTACTAGCATCTGTTATATGACTCAAGAATAAAAATATGCTTTTACAGCTGTTACTATTACTATTTTTATACCCTTTAACAGTCGTGAGAAAACACTTATCAGAAGTATGGCTTCAAATAGGTTTTAATAGATGTGATTTATACTTATTGTGGGAAAAATACAATATACAAAAGAAAGTGTGACTGATTAAAGTAATATATTGGTATGCAAGCACAGATATACATAATGAGCGTCCCTAGGCACAAACAGACTTCCCTGGCTGCACAAGCACATGTGACCATGGCTTGTGACTTGTTTGTTTTACTATGGTGAAGCACATTGCAAACTTACCTCCTCCATCACAAAATAAGTTGCTCATGGCACCTGGCTGGAGAGATGGGTCTAAGTGGGAAAAATAAATAAAGTGATATTTAATTATTTTGTTACGCAAAATGAGGTGCCCCTCCCAGGGAAGGCCCCTAGGCAGCTATCTTATTGACCTACTTATAATTGGCCTTGTTGGTATGTATTATCATTGTGCACAAATGTACACAATTTAAATAAAAAATATTTTTTATTAAATTATTTTAGTGACTTGCAGATGTTAATCTTCTATACTTATATATGCAATATTTTTTATTGTTTTCAAATCTTTATTTTGATTACGATGAGCCATGAAAAAATATTTAACATTTTGCTTATACATCATTTGGAAGTTATTTTTCAGTATCATTAGACTAATTAGTGAAACATCATATGATATACATTTTTGCATAATAAACGTTTGCCAAATGAGCTGTTATTTTCCTCATATCTATATGCTCAGGGGTTTTGATGGGATGAAATTGCTACTTTTTAGAGATACAAGCTTGCAAGTGGAGATCGCAAGTTACTTAGCTGTTCAAATGCCTTCTGTTTGCAGGCTCCGGTCAGGTTACTTGCAGCGATCCATTGTGATTCTTAAAAATGGGTGATGTTAGACTTAAAAGCACAACATTTTCAAGTTCGCACATCACCAACATAAAATACTTTATTTCATGTTTATTTTCCATCCAAAGTCCTACAGGTTTCAACCTCCAAGCACATAGGACTTTGGAATCAAACCTCCATATTTCATTGAAGTCCTACGGGCTTGAATAACGGGTTATGGGCTTAGAAGTCATGTTGGACGCCAATGAGATCTTCAAATAAAAGTATGCTCTCTGCATGTTTTTTACTTTCAAATACGTTTAAACAGGTTTTACTTACTATATTTTTTCATGCAAAAACATCTTTTGTAATGTCTAAAACATATTTTAAAATGCTTGATTTTTTTTTTGTATGTCCCTTCAATGGGACCTATGCTCATAGAAGAGGCCTGTTAACCAAAACAAAAACAACATTTTTATTATTTTGTACATTGCAGGATTGCGAGTCTGATCGCATATCGGACCCCTAAAGGCTAATTGATTGACATGTAACCTTCATGTTTTAATGACGTCAAACATGCTAACTAGTAGCATCCATTAGCACTTATAGTACCTGTTTATATTTTTGATTTGTGACTAGACCAGATGTCTTTTAAGGTCAGGGAACAAACTACAACTGTTGAATCTTGAATTCTAGGTCAAAACCGCATGCAAAACAAAAACAAAATTATAATGATTATTATTTTTACTATAAACATGTGATTGGCACTGCTTATCAATATTTTCAAAATCCTTCTTCCGCTAGTTGTTTAATCTGTAAGTCAAGCTATCCTAGTTGTAAGTCAAGTCAACCATGTCCTGCAAGAGCATATAACAATACCTTGCCGCACTAAAATTAAACAAATAAAACTGTTTACACATAATGCATCACTTCACCTTACCTGGTAATGTAACACTTGTAAAAGTAGTGAATCATTTTCTATATTTCTAGAATCATTTTTATTTATTGCCCGTACATAAAAATAAAAATGTGGGGCAGTTTATAAATCAGTTATATCAGTTACGTATTCATTGATAGTACTGTAAAATAATGATACTAATATTGCAAGTCAGTAGGTATCAAGAAGCAATATGAGTTACTTTTAATATTACCAGTTCATCACCTATCATTCATTTTCCTAGATACCAAATAGTTTTTTGGTAAAATCGATGAAATAGTTACTTCACTTTTAGGAAACCATCAAAAATTCCTTAGCTGCTATCTGCCAGTATCTGTCATTATCTAGCATCTAAGCTACATGTAACTCAACTTCATTTTTAGAGCCTTAAAACATTTTGAGTTTGTTTGCACAGTTTATAAATTAACATGAACGCAGATTATTCTGTGATAATAAATACATGCAAATTAGGAAGATAGGCAGTTTTTCAAATTTCCTTTTGCAGGTCCACTTTTTTACATATTCAATTAAAGCAAAAGGTTGTCACTGTTGTGTTGTTATGACAACAACCTTTTTCAAAGATGATAGAATCAGTACTTCTCAATTCTAAATTATATTTCTACTTAACTTCAAATTAGAGATCCATGTTGATTTCATTCAAATGAGTCAACAAGCTGAAAGCTACAACAGATTTTTAGTGTATACATTCAATGCATTTGTATTTTTTAACGTAAATATACGTTTTTTTAGTGACACACAATTTTCAGTGACACGCTCATTTCCTGACTTTACATTAGTTAGTAATATTCTATGCATTATGCACTTTCAGTGTAAAAATGTATCAACATTTGCTTCCTCTTGCAGATATTCATTGTTCCAGATAGCTTCTTTCATTCCCCCATTCCAGTCTGTGATGCCTAAAAGGTGGAGATTCCTGAAGAATGTTGTGAAGGAGCATATGTCAAAGGCCCAAGAAATACACATCAATTGTTCATTCTAAAATGCTGTTCTGAAGAGATATGGTTCAGTGTTTTTATTTGCATGAACTTTATGGGCATTTACACTTCTATAGGGCTGTAGTGGTTCAATCTGATGTAGTACTGGTTTTAATGACATTTAATGACTATTGTGTTCTGATCCATCACATAACATTCAGATTAACAAAACATTGAACTTAAGGCTGCAATGTAACAAAATAGGTAAAAAGTCAAGGGGGTGAATATTTTTGCAAGGCACTGTATCTGTATCCCCAAGGTTGCATTATACACAAGCTGAGAATCCCATCCACGTATAGCTGTTTCAAGCTTACTTATATATATTAATAATTACTAGTACATTTATATTCATAATTGTACATCTAAGTGTGGCGCTGGTTCCTAGCTTCTGTAGTGGATTTTGTGGGAGATATTATAATGACAGAATGATTTCAATTTGAATTCAAGACAAGACGTATAACATCACAGTGATTTAAGTCGATGCTCCAACCATGAAAGCTGAAGAGGCTGAAGTTGTCCAGTTCTATGAAGATATTCAACACGCCATAGATATAACACCAAAAGATGTTACTCTGAATATCGGAGATTGGAATGCCCAATTAAGGAATCAAAAGATATCTAGAATAACTAGCCTTGGAGTAAAAATTAAGCAGGTCAGATATTAGTAGAATTCTTTCAAGATAATTCTTTGGTCAATGAACATTACCTGATGGACAATATAGAAATCAGATTGGCTATAAAATGTGTAGCCAAAGATGGAAGAGCTCTATATAGAAATCAAAAACAAGATTTGGAGATGACTGCAGTTTCTTATATTAAAGTTCAGAATTAAACTGAAAAAAGAGGGAAAATCATCAGACCAAGCAGATATGAAATAAACAATATTTAATAAATATATCCCTGTAAATATGGAGTGAAAGCAAAGAATAGATTTAGGGACTAGACATGGAAGACAGAATGCCTGGACAACTTTGCACTGAAGCTTTGCAACATTATCCAGGTAACAGCAACAAAGCATATCCACAAAAGAAAGAAAACTAAGAAGGCAAACTTGCTGTCACATGAGTCTTTGAAAGTAATGCTTAAGATCCTACAAGCTTGGCTCCAACAATATATGGACAGGGAATTACCAGATGTGCAAATTGGGTTCCACAGAGGAAGAGGCACAAGAGATCAAATTGCCAATTTCTGTGTTCTAAAAAACATTTACTTCTGCTTCATAGACTATTCTAAAGCCTTTGACTGTGGCAATTTCTTAAAGCAATAGGAGTACCAGAGCATCTTATTGGCCTCTTGAGGAATCTGTATGTGGTCCAAGAAGTCATGGTCAGAATCAAATATGGATGATTCATGTTCGGAAAAAGAGTGGTAAAAGGTTGTATATTATCTTATTTGTTCAACTTACATGCAGAGTCCATCATGCGGAAGTCAGGGCTGGATGAATCCAAACCTGGAATCAATATTGCTGGAAGAAATATCAACAACATCAGATACGCGGAAGATACTACTCTGATGGCTGAGTGCCGTAGAATTGCAGCCTTTGAATTGTGGTGTTGAAAACTACTTAGAGTCCCTTGGACTGCAAGAAGATCCAATAAATCAGTACTTTAAGAAATAAAGACAAACTATTCACTGGAAGGTATGATCATGAGGCTAAAGCTCAAATATTTTGGTCATATCATGAGTACACAGGATACTCTGATGCTGGGAAAGTTTTAAGGCACGCAAAAAAGGGGACAACAGAGGCGGAGATGGATTGATGAGGTAATTGAAGCAACAAACATGATTGGGATGGAGCTCAAAGGGGAGGTGACTGACAGATGTATCTGGCGTGCTGCGGTGTATAGGGTCATCGAGTGTGGGACACGACTGAACTACTAAACAACAACTGTATATATATATATATATATATATATATATATATATGTATAGGATGTATAAGGATATGGCTGGGAGGATTCTAATGCTAGTGTAGTGTGTGCACTTTAGAGAATGGGTATTGTTGAATGGTATTGCATTGGAAACTGCTAAGAGACTCCTGAGTGCAAATTAGCAAATTTTGTGGGAGCCATGTCATAGTTCTGCAAGCTTGTTTATAAAAAATCCTTTGTGCTGAGGCAGTCTTACCAGAGTTATGTAAGGGAGCGCTTAGTCTGTGTCATAATAATTGTTTTCTTTATCATTCTTAGTGTTCGGAGCACTTTGACGTCATATACATATTTAACCTTTAAAAACAACCATTCAATTAATTTCCCCCTTGTATATAGCCTACTTAAAATAACAAAAACAGCAGTAGAACTGAGTATTCTGGTGTGATAAAAAATAACTATTTTTCTTACTTTGCATATTTTCATTATCCCAATAAAATAATGTAATTTATGTGAACTACATGTCATAGACAAACCTCTATATATACACAAGTACAACATTTTCGAAGCTCTACGAAAAAGCTACATTTATAAACATTTTAAAATGACATGTTAGGTTATAACAGTCTTTGAAAGAATGCTTTATGGTCTACTAAGAATGAATATTCCTTCTTACAAATTAGAGTATTGGCTATGCTGAGCAACTTTGTGATTCCAAATTATTATTTATTTCCTAAGGGGTCAGAACTTCATTTCTAGCTAAATTATATGAAATATATTTTCTGATGTATTACTGTTTTTAAATTCTATGGGTTGTACCAATAATTTTATATTCAGAAGCATTGACTGTAGATAACATTTTCATGTCTTCCCAGTTGAGACAATACCCTAAAGCTGGAAAGAAAAGAATAACATGTCTTAAATTATCATCACTAAAGAATATCTTCCAGATTCATTTAGTTCAATTTTAGTATGCAATCTAAAAAAAAAATCATCATTTGTTCTAAGCTGCAGTACTACAGTATTTTGCCCATGGCCACACATTTTTCCATTGCTGAGAACTTTTATGAATATATGCAAACTTGTTTTTGTTTTATGATCCTTCGGCCTTAAGTGAAGATTTATCATAGTGACTTAACATTTCAAATAAATATTTCCCTGATGAAAGAGGAAATATTAATATATTATGGTCCGTATACATCCCTAACTGTCTAGATGAAGTGTCTTAAACCAACATTTAACTACTGTATAGGCATACATCTTTTAACTAAAATGTCAATATATACACATACATAAATACACAGATATTCTTAGTATTTAGACGATGTCAGATGATGTTACGAGACCACGTACAAATCATTTTCTCAGCTGAGATGAGGATAGAAGGTTTGAGACAAATGGCTGTTTCCCCGATAAGAAATAGTATATACTAACTAAAAGATGCCATAGGGTGCACTTGACATTCTTAGTAAAATCCCCTTGTGTTGCTTTGCTTTAGAATTAATTAATTAATTAAATAATTAATTGTTATAAAATAATTATCTGACAAGCTTTTCTCTTTGAACACAACCATTGCTTACATAGTTGGAGTATATCTGGGGTTCTTGAATATTGTTAGATGAACTGACATTAGACTGAGCCCATCTGAGCAAATTATTGCTCTGGTTATAATGTTAGTGCTCAACAGTCCAGGCTAGACCTATATATTCAATTTTCTTAAATGAACCTGTTTCTACCTTTCCACTCTATATGACTGCTATAAGTTGCATAACACTACAATATTTCTGGCCCGAGTATTACAATACCCAACATTATTTTGGGGCATTTACTTTCCTTTTCCTATAGGAAAATAAACATATTTCACACTATACATGAAAATCCATAATTGCGGAATTAAATCTGATCCAATTTATGCAGGTTTAACTCTGATGGAAAATTCGAAGGTATGAAAATTATCATAACTTGGGCTTATAATACCCTTATAAGCCTATTTAAATTTTAAGAACCATATTGAACCTATGATTGAATTATATGTGAATAGCATCTGTTGCCTCTAGCAGAGCAAAACAATACCAGGTTAGCATTCCTATTGGTTTAACTGAAGATTATATGCACTTTAAGTAATTTCTTACATAGTAATTTAGGTTGAAAAAATACTTTAGTCCATCAAGTTCAACCTTTGTAGATCTCCTCTGATCTGCAATATGCAGATTTATTGTTAATTGATCCAGAGGAAGGCAAACAGAAAAAAAAAAACATTGAAAATTTGCCAATTGTGTCAACAGTAAAAAAAAGATAAAATTCATTCATGACCGCAAATACTGGCGATCGGATGCATCCCTGGATAAATACTCCCTCTCTATATATGCAGGATAGCCCTTAATGCTCTTTTTATTTAAAAATATATCCAATCCCTTTTTAAAGTTATCTATCGAATCTGCTGTCACCACCTCCTTTGGTAGAGAATTCCACAGATTAACCACCCTTACTTTGAAGAACCCTTTTCTTTCTTTAAGGTGAAATCTTTTTACTTCTAATCTCAAAGGACGTCACCTGGTCAGTTGAAAACCTCTTGGCACAAAAAGTTCCCTTGACAAAGCCTTTTGTGGACCCTGGATATATTTATATCATATCCCCTCTTAGACACCTTTTTTCTAGAGTAAATAAGTTTACTTTTGTTAGTCTTTCTTCATAACTTAGCCCCTCTATTCCCTTTATTAGATTTGTTGAACTTCTCTGTACATTTTCCAGCTCCAAAATGTCCTTATTATGTAGTGGTGCCCAAAATTGTACTCCATATTCCAAATGAGAGATTTGTATAGTGAGAGAATTATATTTGCTTCCCTTGCTTCTATACCCTTCCTAATACATGCTAATATTTTACTTGCCTTTGCAGAAGCTGCTTGGCATTGAGCACTGTTACCTAGGTGGTTGTCCACAAGTACTCCCAAAATCCCTTTCAATATCTGATACCCCAAGATTTGCTCCATTAAGATTATAAATTGCATGGCTATTTTTCCTTCCCAGATGCATGACTTTACATTTATTCGTATTAAATTTAATCACTTAGATGACCATTCCTCTAATTTATGCAAATCCCCTTGGAGGGAAAGTTCATCATTTTCTGATTTAGTTACCTTGCAGAGCTTTGTGTCATTAGCAAAAATGGAGACACCACACTCCAATCCCACTTCCAAGTCATTAATAAATATGTTAAAAAGGAGGGGACGTAATACTGAGCCCTGAGGAACCCCACTTACCACATTAGTCCTGTCGGAGTATGTTCCATTTACAACAACCCTTTGCTTCCTGTCTTTTAGCCAACTCTAAATTCATAAGCAAATATTTATGGCAATTCCTGTATCCCTTAGTTTGCTCAATAGTCTACCATGTGGCACTGTATCAAAAGCCTTTGTAAAATCCAAATAGACTACATCCACTGAGTTGCCTTGATCCAAGTTCCTATTAACCTCCTCATAGAAACTAATTAGATTTGTTTGACATGACCTATCCCTCATGAATCTATGTTGACTCCAACTTATAATCCTGTTCAAATAGACATATTCTTGTATATTATCCATTATTAACCCTTCTAAAAGCTTTCCCACTACCGAAGCGAGACTCATTTGTCTATAATTTCCAGGATTTGCTCTTGCTCCCTTTCTAAATATAGGTATCACCTCTGTCTTTCCCCAGTAATCTGGTAAAGACCCTGTGTTGAGTGAATCCTGGAAAATTAGATATAATGGTGTTGCTATTAAAGAGCCCAGTTCCCTCAGTACCCTTGGATGTATTCCATCAGGACCTGGGGCTTTATTAACATTTATTTTTTTAAACCTCTTTTGGATTTCTTCCTGTGTTAACCAGTTATTTGATCTAGGTAGTGTAGCCCCATTATGTTTCAGTGACCCAACCACTGGTACCTCCCTTGTGTATACCGAAGAAAAGAACACATTTAGCTCATCTGCCTTATCCTGGTCACTAATTTTCCGACGGCCTGTGTCACATTGTAATGTTCCTTTAGCTCCCCTCCTGGCCTTCTTCCCATCAATATATTTAAAAAATATTTTAGGGTTAGTCTTACTCTCCTTTGCAACTAACTTTTCATTTTTGATTTTAGCCAGAATAATAGCTTTTTTGCAAGCCTTGTTGATCTCCTTGTACTTGCATAAAGTAGTCTCTGTACCCTCTTGTATCTATAATTTAAACACTGTTTTTTTACTCCTCATCTTCATCTTTAATTCATTGCTAAGCTACATGGGTTGTGATTTACTCCTTCTACTTTTACTTCCACGCCAATAAAATCTGCCCTTTTAAAATTAAGAATTTTCGTTAGCCCCTTACAGTTATGTTTTTTTAATTCAATCTCAAATGAGACCGTGTTGTGATCACTGTTTCCCAAAGTATGCCCTACTTCCACATTTGATACTATATCAATATTATTTGTGATAACTAAATCCAAGATAGCCTCATTTCTAGTAGGTTGAGGTATAACCTTGGCCAGGTAATGATCTCTGAGTGTAGTCAAGAACCTGCTACTCTTAGCTGAACTGTTGGTCTCATTTATCCAGTTTATTTCAGGATAATTAAAATCTCCCATTATTAGAACTTGACCACTTTTAGCTGCATTTCCAATCTGTAACATTAATTGCATTTCCTCACTTTCAATTATATTTGGGGGTTTATAGCATACTCCTACTAATATTCTTTTAGAATTTGCTCCTCCGCTATTTAACTCTACCCACAAACATTCAACATTACCGCTAGTTGCACCATAAATATCTTCTCTGACTATAGGCCTAAATTCAGGCTTAACATACAGACAAATCCTCTTTTACCATTGCCTCTATCTTTCCTAAATAGGTTATAACCATCCAGATTAACAGTCCAGTCATGAGATTCATCCCACCATGTTTCAATAATGCCTATTAAATCCCATTTCTCATTAACTGCTAATAATTCTAACTCTCCCATTTTTCCTGGCAAGCTTCTGGCATTAGCAAGCATACACCTTATGTTATGAGTCTATAGTTCTGAAGTGCCTGACACTGTACTTGAGTTACTTATAAATATCTCCCTATTGACTGTACTAACCCTCCTCCCATCTCCTCCCCATGACTAGTTAATAAGTTCCTTACCCCCTCTACACTTACTACCCCATTACTTCTATCTTCTCCCCCCCCCCCCACCTAGTAGTTTAAAAACTCCCCCAGACGTTCTACCACCCTATCTCCTAGCAAAAAAGCTCCCTCATCATTAAGGTGCCATCCATCCCTGCTATAGAGATTGTACCCAAGTGAGAAGTCAGCCCAGTGCTCTAAAAACCCAAACCACTCCTTAATGCATCATATTTTAAGCCACGCATTAACCTCCCTAATCTCCTTCTGCCTCCCTGGGCACATGGCACTGTTAATATCTCAGAAAATACTACCTTGGAGGTCCTTGCCTTCGGTTTATTACCTAGTTCTATAAAATCATTATTTAGAACACTCCATTTTCCACTAACTCTGTTATTGGTACCAACATGTACCAAAACCGCCGGTTCATTTCCAGCCCCTCCCAATAAATTGTCTACCTGATCCACAACATGCCGAACCCGAGCACCCAGAAGACAGCAAACTGTTTGATTGCTGGAATCTGGGTGACAAATCACCCTGTCTACCTTCCTAATAATAGAGTCCCCTACCACCAAAACATGTCTGTTGCTCCGCCTATGCTGCCCTCCCACTCGTCCAGTAGAAGTGTTCTCCCGGCTGTTAGAGGGAACAGCTCTATCTGGCATTGCCATTCCTGAATGGACATCCTCAACAGTTTCAATCAATCTGGCAAATCTGTTGGTGTTTGCCAACTCAAAACTGGCCTGCCTCCTCCTGTTCCCCCTGATTCCCCTTCTAACTGTAACCCAGCTACCTCCCTGGACATCCTCACTAGCCCCAGCTCCTCCCTCCATGCTAGGCCCAGCTAAACTGTGCTCCGTGAGCACAATCTCCCTTTCCAGTGGAGCAATATCACTAAGTGCTGCAATTCTCCTCTCCAGATCTCCAATTTGAACTTCCAGAGAGGCAACATGCTCACACCTGTCACAAAGGTATGGACCCTGGATCATCTGTTCCAGTATTGCATACATATGACAGGATGTACACTGAGTGAGGTTGCCACTGGACGGACTAATAATTACAGTGGGTAAAAAAATGTATAAAGCACTACAATGTTCTCCCAGTTTGCACTCCCTCCTTATATTTAAACTTCTACTCTTATGCTAGAAGTGTTCGTACCTTCTACTGTTTTTATTAGGTTCTTACTACTCACCTGCCCACTACAAGTACACACACACCTACTGTTCAGGAGAAATCACAGAACAGATGCAAGCACACCACAAAAAGTCACACACTGATATAGCTTTACACAGGAAAACCACATCCCCTCTCAGCTGCCCACTAATCACTGCACAAGTACACACACTTACTGTTCAGGAGAAATCACAGAACAGATGAAAGCAGACCACAAAAAGTCCCACACTGATATACCTTTACACGGGCAAAACCACACACCCTTTCAGCTGCCCACTAATCACTGCACAAGTACACACACACTTACTGTTTAGGAGAAATCACAGAACAGATGAAAGCAGACCACAAAAGTCACACACTGATATACCTTTACACAGGCAAAACCACACCCCCTCTCAGCTGCCATTAATCACTACACAAGTACACACACTTACAGCCTTATTAAATTGTAATTTGGCAAATTTAAAAGGGCTCTATTTAAGCACACAGCATATTTTTTTACAGAAGTTTTTAGTTAGTGAACTTCTATCCAAAAGCAAGGTCTTCACTAACTAAAAACTTCTGTAAAAAAATATGCTGTGTGCTTAAATAGAGCCCTTTTAAATTTGCGGAATCACAATTTAATAATACTGTTACTGTTCAGGAAAAGTCACAGAACCGATAAAGCAGACTACAAAAGTCACACACTGATATACCTTTACACAGGCAAAACCACACCCCCTCTCAGTTACCACTAATCACTGCACAAGTAGACACACTTACTGTTCAGGAGAATCACAGAACAGATGCAAGGTCATTTTTATTTTTTATTTTTTTAAGTGTTTAAGTGTTTATCCTGGGATTTTTTTATGCAATTTTTTTTTGCATACACCACTAATTCTCCTCTATCAGATGCACTCATGATTCAGCAAACTTTTTTTTTTCCCTTTTATTTATATATTTTTTTAAGACATACAAAATTATATACATTAGACAATAACATAAAAAATAACTTTCTTTGATAAGCTTCTGTATTGGTGTATATTGTGACGGGAATTGTATTAAATGTAATTTCCCATTCATTTTAGTTACTGTTTCATTAGAGCTTTTGGTACCAGTGGTAATTCATAATTTTTTTCTTTTTTTTCTTTTCCCATATCATGGATTCCCAATCATTATTGGTGACTAATTTTCTTTCTATCATTATGAATTTAGGGACATCTATTTTGTTTTTATATTTTTTAATATGTGTTAAATTTATGGCTTTTGAATATTCCATAATATTTGGTGCAGCAAGGCCACCTCTTGCAAATGTTTTCATTGTGATATATTTTTTAATGCATGTTTTTTTATTTTTATATATGTATAGATCTATTTTGTTCTGGACTGTACCTAATATGCTATTTGGAATTTTCAAAGGTAAACATCTTAATATGTATATAATTTTGGGTATAATTGTCATTTTTGTTGTAGCTATACGTCCTAGCCATGATAGGTTTAATTTATTCTAATTTATAATTTTGGAATTGATATCCCTATTTAATTTATTGAAAATGTTTATAACCAGATAGTTTAAATTTGAGGAACATTTTATGCCTATATGTGTCATTGAATTTGAATTCCAGTCATAAGAAAATTCTTCTATTAAATTAGCTCTTTCCCTCCCTTGCAAATTAATGGTGTAGGCTTCTGATTTAGAGATGTTCAATTTATAATAGGACATTTTACTGTATGAGTATATGACTTTTTACAATTCTATCAATTATCTTTTTGGATTGGTTATAGTCAGGACTAAATCATCAGCAAATGCTGTAACTTTGTTAAATGTTGTACCAATTGTTATACCCTCTATACAGTTGTTTTTTCTGATACATTCTAATAGAGGTTCTATGCTTAACGCAAATATCAGGGTACCGTTTGTAATTACAACTTTTTCGATCTTAAACTCCATTTTCTTGCATTGACATTTATGTATAGGGCCTTCACTGCTAAGGAGCCATATGTGCTAAATCCAAATTTACTTAGTACACTGTCTATAAAGCTCCAGTTTACCGTATTGAATGCTTTTTCTGAATCCAATGATAGGGTAACTGCTAGTATTTTTTTGTAATTGGCATAGGCTATTATTTTTATCTGTTGATTGTCTCCCTTTTATAAAACCAGTTTGATCTGGGTTGATTAGTTCTTTTAAAACAGGAATTAATCTGTTAGCAAGTATACCTGAGTAAATTTTCAAATCTGTGTTTAAAAGGGATATGGGACGATAGCTTTGGCATTTCTTAGGGTCTTTGTCTTTTTTGGGTATATTTATGATAACAGCCTCAAGGTTTTCTGAAGGGAGGTGTCCGGTCAATTGTATTTCATTGGCAACCTTTTTAAAATGTTTAATTAAGCTACAAGAAAGTGTCCTATAATAAACATTAGGAAAGCCATTAGGGCCTGGTGCTTTCCCTGCATTTAGGGAAGATATACTTGACTTATTTCTGTTGTCAGTTCTTTAAGTTGTTGATCTGATATTTTAGGCAGATGTATATGGTCTAAGAAACCCTGGATTTGTCTTATAGATGGTTTATGAAAGCTCGGATTATCTTCTAATTTATTTAACGATTTATAGTATTTAACAAAAGTTTCCACTATTTCTTTTGAGTTAGTTACTTACTTGCTTTCCTTTATCATCTTGTATTTTTTCTATTCTCACATTTTTATGTTAGTCTTTAATTTGATTGGCCATATTTGTCCGGTTTATTTCCAAGAAGATAATTTTTTTTGCTGATACAACCAAATCGGGTTGTTGACTTGGGCTTGCTGGATTTTTCGTATTTGTGCCTGAATTTCGGTAATTTCAGAGATCAACTTAAGTGTTGGTGAAATTTTTTTTACATTTTAAAGATCTGTAAGCTTTATATACAATTGTCTTTTTGTCTGTCCTCTTTGCGTTGATCTTTATATTGACCATACCTGTAACATTCCTTTTATATACGCTTTAAGCGTATTCCAAAGCAAAGTCACTGTATTGATTAGTATTTGTAACGTATAAGTTTACTATGGTAAGGGACATGTTGTCAACAGTGCCGATCCATATGAGGTATCTTTCCCCATTGTCGATCTCAACAAAATCCTCTTTTAGAATGTTTCTTTTACGGGAAAAAATGGAATCACCCCTGTCAGGTAATTCTTAATTAAATGATTGTCGAAGTTAAGACTAGTTTTCTCTGATACCAAAACCATTGTGATTTTAACAATAAACCTAAACTTTTAGAATTTTAGTTCAATTGACAAAGTAATAGTTTTTACTTTTAAAAAAGATCCAGTTTAAAAGAAATTTATAAAAAAAGGCTATGCTTTTACTCCATTGAGATAATATGCAATGATTAATCAGTGATAACTAAAGAATAGTTTATGAGTAAAGTAAATTACACATTACTTTCCAAAGTCATAGAGCTAGATTCACAGTCAATGGCTCCTATTTACTTGAGCAATTGTTGTTTACTGGAGCCAGTAATTTAGCTTGTAAACTAATTTGCTATTCAATTGGCGTCTTTTAGCTACCCCCAAACGATTTGTGGGTTACAGGCTAAAATTCCCTGCGGTTGTCAAAATCGTAACTCCAACCCATCTCAGCCTTTGATCTGTCAGGCCTCTGAATGTTACAATCGCAAATCGCTATACAATTGCTACAATTCCTCAAGCCTGCAAATGTTTTCACACCCATAAATGGCAATTATAGAAGAAAATCCTATGAGTACCAGATAGGACTCGCAAGGGGGTTAAACATCTGTTTGTAGCACTGTAAATGCAAATAAAAAATCAATACTGCACTTTAAAAGACAGAAAGCGAGGAAAGACATTAGAATTCATTGCATAACAGTCTCAAGCATGCAAATCTGTAATACATTTTCTTTTTTACGTTTTATTTCTGTGTTATATCAATCTCAGTAATCAAGGATTTAATACATATCAGGCCACCCACATGGACTAGAACAGTATAGTCATTCATTTTTATTATTTTTTACAGAGCCGCATTGCGAGTCCGATCGTATATATGATTTCTAAATGCTAATTGATTAGCGTTTAACCTCCATATTTTAATGACGTCATGATGACGGTCTCATTTACTATTGGCTGTTTCTAAATCATTTGCTTAACTGATCATGATCATTCTCTAAAATGCTACTTACGGTTGCATGGTTTACGGTTTAGGCTTTTGGCCAGGTAGCTGCGTGCTTGATTAATTATATAGCTCTGTAACTGTTGCAAATTTTAAGCAGACTTACAGCCTGTATAATGTAAACTGAGGGCCTGCAATTGAATAGGCGCCTTACTAGTGGATGTGAAGGGTGATTTTCCATATTGAGAATAAAACTCAGAGCCATTGGCAATCTACATTGCAGACTCAAAGAAGCTTAGTAAAACTAGGACATAATGGCTGCCATTTCGTAGTCCTTTTTGTTAAAACCAAGAAAAATATATCAATAATCATTTGGAATTTTAACCTCAAAGTAGAACATTTAAATGATTCGGCATGCTGCAAATATCAATCTTCTATCGACTAACATGGACTTCTGAGCTGTTTTTCATATGTTAAGCTTTAAGGAGCAAGTTATATAAAACATGGAACATGTAATTCAGTCTGACTTTAGTCACACGTGTTTTTAAAAGCAGTAGAATTAGTACTGAAGTTAGCCGTGCCTACTATAAAGTTTCCTTCTTTATTTACTGTAATGTTATATATTTTGTCTCGCTCATTTTCTTTATTCCATCACTACATGTTTAGCCTCACACTGCCTCTCCTCCCCATCATCCGTTTTTGAAAAAAAAAAATGTGCTTTCTTAAACATCTTATACATTTAAGAGATATTTTATAATTTATTTCCTCCTTAAGTAGGTGAGGGATAGGTCAGTAGTTTTTATTTAAAATAGGACACCAAGAAATTTTATTCTGGAGATTATAGGGAGCCAGTGGAGTGACTGAGAGAGCGGTGATGCGTACATTGAACGTTGTGTATTGTAGATGAGTGTAGAGAACCCAGTCATTATAAATTGGAGTGATGATAAGCGCGTGATGGTAAGGTCAGTGATGAGTGAGTTGCAGTAGTCGAGATGAGATATGATGAGATAATGAATTAGAATTGTAGTTGTGTCTTTTGTAAGATAGTGATGTATTTTGTAGATATTTTGTAAATGAAATAGATACGATTTAGTGAGTAAATATATATAAGAAAGATCAAGAAGAACCCTAACAACGGGAGGAGGGAGTGATAATGGAATTCTCAATAGTGAGAGATATTTCAGGATTGGATGCTGTAGTAGAGGGTGGAAAAAAAGGAGCTCAGTTTTTGACATCTGAGATGGAGGCTGGACATCCAGGAGGATATGCTAAAGAGGCAGTTGGAAACTTATGCTAGAATAGAGGGGGCATAGATCTGGTGTTGAGAGGTACATTTTGGTGTCATTTGCATAGAGATGATATTGAAATCTGAAAGATTTTACTAAGGTTCCTGTCACAGACACCTTTCCAGGGCCTGGATCCTGGTGCATTGAGCCACTCTAGAGAACCTACAGCCCCATTGGAAAATGGGTAGGGTAATTATACTGCCACATGGGAAATGTGGGCAGGTGGGTGGTGGGTTGAGTAGCCCCAAAACATAGGGGCATAGTGTACCACAATGCTTCATATAGTCTTATGGCACATGTCTCTTCCTAATCCTGTATACTATATGTAATTCCCTATGTTATATTACTGTGTTCTGTGTTATGTTTAAACTGTTACTAAATGGTCATGAAACAGTTAATCAAAATAGGTCTACAATAAGACAGTGTAGACAGACAGGAACCAGTGATTGTATTGTAATATGCTTAGTCTCATTGCTTGCATAGATGCTTGCTGATGTGCTAGACAGCTAGAGACGACATGTGTGTATTGGAGGTTAGTCTATTGTTCCCAGTTGCCAGACAGGATGCTAAATAAGAGCTGGAAAAGGTACAGAGAAGGGCAACAAAACTAATAAGGGGAATGGAGGGGCTAAGTTATGAAGAAAGACTAACCAAATTAAATGTATTTTCTCTATAAAAAAGGCGTCTAAGAGGAGATATGGTTACCTTATATAAATACATCCAGGGTCAGTATAAAGATTTGTCGGGGGAGCTTTTTGTGCCAATAGGTTTTCAACTGACAAGAGGACATCCCTTGAGGTTAGAAGTAAAAAGATTCCACCTCAAAGAAAGAAAAGGGTTCTTCACAGTAAGGGTGGTTAATCTGTGGAATTCTCTACCAGAGGAGGTGGTGACAGCGGATTCGATAGATAACTTTAAAAGGGGACTAGATTTATTTCTAATTAAAAAGGGTATTCAGGGTTATCATGGATAATTAGAGAGACAGTAATGATCCAAATTTTTTACATTTCCCCTTGAGACAATTGGCTAAGTCTCGCTTGTTTTTTTGTTTTTTTTTCTATTTGCCTTCCTCTGGACTAATTAATAATAATACAAAAATAAAATAAAAAAAACATTAAATAATTGTTTAATAATAAATTAACAACTAATGAATTAATAGTTAATCCGCAGATCAGAGGAGATCTTAAAAGGTTGAACTTGATGGACTGAAAGTATTTTTTCAACCTTAAATACTATGTAACTATGTATGTAATGTTTAACTCCAAGTGGAGTCAATGTCCTGTGTTTGTCTGCCACTCCCTGGCATTGTTGTGTTGTATGCACCCCCCTGTATCTAACCATATAAATATTGTTTTACTTTCCAAAAATAAACACGTTCACTGCTGAGACATATTGATATGGTATGTTCTCTTATTTCCTCCTTGTAGCTGGGATACTGATCCTATCTCCACTCTTCAAGAGACTCCTGGAAGTGCTGATTCCTGATGGAGAGACCCTGACTGATGCAGAAGCCAGATATTAGGGTGCTAGTGCAGAGAATTCCAAGAACCCAAGGGTCCTTGTGGGTAGTTATCCTTTAGTCTATAGCAGGTGGCACTGGGCAGTAATAGTCTCTACCCCTGGATCATCACAGTTCCAAGTGAGGATGTATAGTTAGAGAAAATGAGAGGGCCTAGGACTGAACCCTGGGGTACACTAACAGACAGTGGGTGAGGTGAAGAAGTGGTGAAGAAAATCTATCTGGCGGCCCTCAAAGACAGGTTTCGGAACCACTGACATATAGGGTTTATTTTGGAGTATGAAACATTGCGGTATGCAGACTGTACATTTGAAGGATTTAAGTTATAAGCTTCATTAAAAATATGTGTTTTCAGTAAGCTTCTCTGCAACTTAGGTCTGACTTTGACAATGGATGCTATTATTGCCACGTTTATGGTTTCCAGCTTCCTGTAAAGCGACTGGCATTGAAGAGTCTTACAGACAATGCTTACACAATACACAATGGCATGTGGGCATTTGGTATGAGTCTCTGGGAGATGACATAAGAACAGACCCCCTACTTTGTTATCTCATTGCTGGAAATAGACTGACGCAACCACCTGACTGTCAGTCTGTATGATAATGTAAGCCAATCCTAGACTACAGATCTCAGCTTTACCAACCTGTTAAGGCAGCTTGCAGCTATTTTGGGTTTACTGTTATTGTTACAGTGATTGTCAAACTGAGGGAAACTTGAGGTTCCCCTGCTGGGATCTTTGCAATCAGTGGTTTTGCACTGAGAAGGATTGTTGTGCAGGAACTTCAGATACATTGGGTGCAAGAGCAATCACTGGTGACAGTATTGATATATTGTGAACCATGGGTGCCTTAGAGAGACAGAGAATCTGCCTGCCATTAGGAAATTAGGAAGCTTTATGTTTTCTAAATGTGGACAAGCATGATAAGGATGAAGAAGAAGATACTAACATGGAGTAAGATCAAGTTGTCATTAACCTTTAGTGCACAGTTCTAGAACTTGCCTGTGGTCCTCAAACAGGACTCTCATAGTCCCTAACACTAAATACATAAAAACCTACATAAAATAAATTACTCCTGTACAGGGGAAAATATACAATAACTATCCCTTTTATGTCCTCCATTGACGATCATTGATGCCCAGGTTCCTCACCCTTCAGCCCTTTCATGTTGATTGAAGAATCCATCCTCTTAATTCTTGATTAAAACCCTTGGCCATAACTTGGCTGATGGAATTGGGCCTCTGCATAAAAAATGTTGCTCTATAAAAAAAAAAGCAGCCTAATGGAGCTTCTAGAGGAGCTCTCGCACCACTAATATTTTTGCCTATTTCTTTGCCTTATACTGTATACTATTTGTTGCAGTCAATCCCATTTCAAAGTTTAAATTACTCCAACCCCATATCTGATTGGTTCAAAGCCTAACCAATCAAAATGCACAGATTGATTTTTTTTAGAAGAGCCTCTTTTTTTTTTATGTGAAGGAGCATTTCCATGATGAGGAAAAAGGGCTGCTATCAAGAAAGAAGGGGGTGGATTCTTAAATCTATATGGAAATGCCGACTTATCCAGGGCTGAAGAGTGAAGAACTTGGGCATCAATATTCATCACTAGAAGGAATCAAAAGGATAGGTGATATTTTCCCCCTTACATGTTTAATTTTTTTATGTAGTATTTTTTTTCTTGTATTTAGTGCTAGGAGCTATGGGGGTCTTTATTGAACCTCTTTATGGGTAAGGGTCCCTATTTCTGTGAGCCAGAAGATGAGGATCATGGAAGACTGAAGAGGACAGAATTGTTCAATAAACATGGATAACCCGCTTATCCAGGAAAGAAGAATGAGGACTGAGGCTTTGCTGATCATCATTGGAGGAACCCACAGGAAGAATAAGTATACATTTCCCCCTTATAGTTTTAGTTATTTATTTTATGTATTTTTTTTAAATGTGTTTAATGATATTTTATTCTATCTGTAGTATTAAGAGATTTAAAGAAATTGGTGTAAATGGGAGATATATTATACTAGCGACTTGCCCGTCAAAAATGACGGCAATACAATTTGAAGCCTGGCAATGCTTTTGCAACACAATGCGAGACTCTTCCCCCTCTATCTTGTGGGCCTCATCGCAGGCATCCCCCCCCCCCCCCTCCCCGTCTACTTTACGGGCCTCGCAATGAGCGGCTTTGCCACTTATTGCAGCCCTTGGCTAACCCATATCTGTTGTGCCTCACCTTCAGCGCTCATTGCAGCCACCATCAAGCCAGTAACTTTCGGGCCTCGCAATGGTGCATGCACAAGCCCGTAAATGTTAACATTGAGTGACGACAACTCTTATATGTGATAGGCGGGTGCCTTAATTAATGAGAAATACACAATAGATATAGAAATTATAGGCAAAATTGATTCTTGAGTAGATTGCTTAAGCATGTCTCTAGGATTAGGTTTTGAGCCTTTTAATATGATTTTAACATGGTTTTTAGCTAAAACCAGATAGGGAATCCACATTGAAAGTTCACCCAGTTTTTTAATTGATTAAAAAATCTAGGCTTTTTCATAGATGTTTGGTTAATTATAATCGTTATGGTATTCAAACAATATGGATTATATTTACTTCTCTCAGAGACACAAGGTCTATACTAGACTTTCTTAGATATGGAAAATGGATCCTTTTTATTCAGGTCCTTGGGAGAGAAAGAACATCTCAGACAAGAAGACATTTCCTTCAAATTAAATGAAAAATCATCAAACTAGAACAAATCTATGGAATACTCACAAAGTATACTTTATAGGTCTTTTGATTGCATGGGTAGCTTCATGTAAAAAACAAAGAGTAAATCATTGAGACAATTATACATTCAACTGGGCAGAGTGGAAAGACCTGATAAGCTAACATCTAATTTTATACAGACAAAATAAATATCCCTAAACCAGGCCTAAATCAAGACAATCTTGCAATTACAGACAGATAATGGCATTTGAACATTTCAATATCACCTGGGGAATAGAGCATGGAAGTTATTAGCAAATAAACTAAAAATCGAACAACTTGGAAATAAATAGATAAGTTGAAAGGATAAGTTGGAATAGTTTATCTAAACCATAAGGGAATTTGAGAAGTGTTTTTGAAATGCTATAAAGTCCTGTATAATTTAGAACAAAAAGATAATTTTGTAAAACCTACTAAGTGGGAAATAAATCGATTTTTAAAACAGATGAATTACCTAAAATTTCTGAAAATTAGTTTTTAGATATTGAAAATCATTACAAAGGAAATTGAATTTGCTATTCCAAATTTGAAATCCCTCACAGTAACAGGTCCAGATGGTTGGAAATCAGTATTATAGTAAATCATTTTAAAGAGGTGTTTAATGAAATAAAGATTAAGGGATCAACCCCAGCTAGAATGTTTGAAGGAGTGATAGCTCCAATTCCCAAAACAATATAAAGATCCAACAGATTGTAAAAGTTATTGGCATATCTCTCTATTAAATGCTGATGTGAAACTTTATTCTATGATCCTTGCCACGAAACTAAAATACCTGATGGAAAAATGATTAGCTTTAGGTCAGCCAGGTTTTTTGAGTAACAGCCAATAACCAGAAAACAATAGGAGACTGATCAAATTTATCCTATGCAGAAGTTAAAGATATCCAAATGCTGGCCATTAGATGCTGAAAAAGCCTTTGACAAGGTCAGTGGGATTTTATGGACCATACTGTGCAAAAATATGGATTTGGTAACTTTGCCTCAAGCACAATAAATGCTTTGTAAATTCTTCGGCATATATATGGGATTTAAATTTAATAAATGTCCTTTTGTAAATGGTACCCATCAGTGATGCCCTCTCTCCCCATTGATATTTGCTATTATAATTTAACAGTTGGCGAAACTAATTAGAAGTTCTAGAGAGATAGAAGGAATTACTATATGTAGACAATCACATACAATTATGCTATGTGCAGAGGGCATAAGAGTGACAGTGACTAATACTATGTCCTCTTCATAGAAGTATATATCTAAACAGCAAATTATCATATTATACATGTATTTCAAAATCAGAAGTCATTTTGTTAAGAATAAGGAGAAAAGACAGGGACACTTCAAAAAGTGTGTTCCCAAATAATTGGAAGCAGAATAGTTTCACCCATCTAGGTTTTCTCCAAATCTGAATACCTTAATTTTTGGCAACTAATTGGCTTTGTATGTTCAGAAATACGATTGTGGCAGAAAAAATGTAAATGTTGCCAAAAATAGCTTATTTGCTTCTATGTAAGCCATTGGAGGTTCTCATACACTTACTGAATACATTTCAGAGAAAAAATAAATGTATTGAGGGAAAAGAGTGTGCATTAAACTTGGGATAACTAAAAAAGCATTTTTCTAAAGGGGGTTTAGCCTCACCTTGGGCCTTATTCAATTGCAGTTAGCGTTAAACCGGCCATAGGTTTGCTGGGTTGAAATTTGCTACAGTTACAGAGCGATTCAATTGAACAAGCCCACAATTTAAGGGCTGATAACCTAAACCGTAAACCATGCAATCTTAAGTAGCATTTCAAAGCGTGATCATGATCAATTAAGCAAGGCCGTAACTACCAATTTAGGAACAGCCAATAGTAAATAAGACCTTCATCATTACATCATTACATCATCCAGAACATGGAGTTTAAATGTCAATCAATTAGCATTTAGAAGTCCGTCCTGCGATCAGACTCTCAATACGGCAATGTACGATTGAATGAACTAGACTATGTGGGTGACCTGATATGTATTAACTCCTTTATTCCTGGGATCAATATAACATAAAAAATTCAATTTTAAAAAAATGATATTTTTTTATTGCAGATTTACGAGTTGAGACTGCTGTGCAATTAATTCTAATGTTTTTAATCGCTATCCCTGTCTTTCAAAGTGCAGTATTCATTTTGTATTTGCATTTACAGTTCTACAATCAGGTGTTTCGGGCTTGAGGAATTGTAGCTCCTTAATTGATAAAATTGGGAAAAGAAAATGAGTGGGTCTACTTTTAATTGTAAAAGCTGGTTTAAAATGTTGGTGTAAGTGCAATAGAAGATAGTCGTTATCAGTATTCCCTTGGCCGGCAGCTCAAGTTGTCCTGATCTGCAAGAAATACTCTCTATCCCATAATCCCAAGCGGGAGAATTGGGATATTAAAATTACAAATCTTTATGATAAAAGAACCCATGGGACTAGATTTTAAGTCTTTGAATTCAGGAATAGTTGAGTCAGAGTATAAAAAGAAAGAGACGAGAAGCCTTACTAATTTTAGACATATGTACTTGCAGAAAGAAGGGAAACACACTTATTCCAAATGCTATAACATTCTGAAATGAAAATCGGAGTCTGGAAAGACAGATAGAATGAAGAACCGGAAGAGAGATTTGGGTCAAGAATGGCAAGGGACAGTGTCATGTAGAGTTTTTACTTTAAAGAGTGTCTTTACAAAAAGTCTCTTCTTTAGAGAACTTATTTTAAAAGGATAAAGAGATGTTAATTCATACAGGAGACAATAGCAAACATAATACCTAACCACTCAGATAGATGCTAAGAGAATGAGGGAATATAGGCACGTTTGGTGGGAGTGCATTCAAATCCAGAAATTTTAGACTTCTGTATGAATAAGATCTCTGCTATTATTTATTTCATACTTTTCCTGGAGATATAAAATATGCAACTAAAGCTTTCTTTGTGCATATACTATTAGCCACAATATGGTTAGAGGTTTCAAAATGAAAACAAAACATCACTCTCTTTTTGGAATGAAATAGTAGAAGTTGTTAGTAGAAACGGAGTAAGACAGGAATATTTTTAAAAGATGTAAACAACATGAGTAATATCCAGACTTAGACAATTTTCGAAACTATGTAGCTCCTTTACTCCACATCATATTTGTGGAATAATTGTTGCTATATGATTCTATTGAAGATTTCTACAAATCTTGTATAATAATGATAGATGTAATTGCAATTGTAATGTCAAAAAAGTAAACAAAAGATTAATTAAAAATATATATAGACTCACAATTTTGGATTTTATTATATATTATACCTGCTCATGTACTTTTATATTTATAAGTGAAACAACAGACTTCTTACATATTGTGTAGCATTCATACTGTCTTATAAGTGAAAATATTAAAAGATCATCTTACCATATTGCAAACTAACAAGGCTAAAATAACACTGTACAAGTTGCAATGGCATCATAGTGAAAAGGTATTAATTAGGGTTGTAAACATTGAACATATTGTAAAGGACATGCACTTTGTAAGTACATCATCCTGCAAGTAAGAAAATGGGTCAAAGGTGAATAATCTGTGGATAAGGGAGGGGAAAGGATATTCAAAGAGGGTATCAGAGAGGTAGAGAGGGTAGAAAGTCATAGTTGCTATTTTCAAATTGTGTTGGATATGTTCTTTCATTTGATATATACGTTCATAATTTTATGGTGTTGTTATTGGATCCTTTAAGGATGTGTATTTTAGTTTTCTCTAAGGGAGGATATCAATCTAAGTTTTTGCAAATGTTGGCCTGCTCACAACCATTACCAGTACACATTTCCATATACAGAACCTTAACTTGCCCAAGATAAACTCTGCTTTGAACATGCTCTCAATAGGGCAGGTTATATGCTTCCCTAGGCCCGGTCATATTATACATTCCCCAATGATCCAGTTGCTTCTCCTCTTTTTCTCTTGTTATAGCCCAATCATAAGTTTACAGCACACCTATACAGAAAATCATACATCTATATGTGCCTATACAAGGTCTTTGTAAGTCAGAAAGGGTAAGGTATACGTACACACAGAATATTATCTGCATATGGACTTTTCTGTGCATATTCCATAGTCAGCAACTTCAGACAGCCTGCTGTCCAGTGAAAATGTGCTGCCCTAGGCTGGAGCCTCATGTGCCTGGGCTGAAACACACCCATGCCATACATTTACTGTTTAATTGTTTTCTTGTTAGGGAGGAGATATGTTTTTAACACACTGATTTCCTTTTTATTTGCTTCAGTTTTATTCAAGCACAGTATTCAAGCACTTTATTCTGCAAATTTTATATACAATCATTCCTTACTCAGTGTCTCTATTTTCTTTTCTTCTCTACTGCTGCATGTTACTTTCTCAAATTGGTATATAATGTAAACTAATGAATTAGACCTCCATTTCATTGCTCCCGTAAGAAAAGTACAGTGAAGTTCACTCGTAAATCACTCACAAGCTATTACATCATGCATGTAAATCTAACCTCAGAGAAATACCATTTGGTTAAGGGTAAAGGTTTAATTTACCGAAGATGAGGGCCGGAGATGAAAAACATGGAATTCAATGAAAAAAGAAAACTGATTCTTCAATCAACATGGAAGTGTCTGCTTATCCAAAGCTGAAGAGTACCTAGTATTATTTTTTATTTTATGTAGTTTTTTTTGTATTTTGTATTTAGTGTAAGGGATTAGGGAAACCTTATGACACCCCAAGAAGGATTAGGATCAATGGGAGTCTAATTTTGTGTGCCATGGGGGTCCATGAGGACCCTCTTGGTACTTGGTTTAGTATATACTGGGGCTCCATAGGAACCCTCATGGTATTTGATTTAATATTAGGTACCATTTTTACACATTTTTATATTTTAGATTACCATGTGGTTCATAGCTATTGTTATACTTTAGATTACCATGGGGGTCCATAGGGAACCCCTGGTAAGAGCTTAATATTTGGTGCCATGTAGGTCCATAAGGACTCACATGGTTATAATTTAGTAGGGAGAAACCCAGGGGATACACAGGTTAATAGGAGGTAGCATGTCGCAGGGGAACGGGTTATAATCTATGTATTAGTTTATAATATTATTTAAACCTTCTCTGCCATAGAAAGGCTTTTATATAAATATATCAGGATAAGGGAAGATGTTAGGGCTAGTGTAGTGTGCTCAAGTTAGTGGATACCATTCTGTAGCACTGCTAGGGAAACACAGACTTTTGCAACCAGGCTGTGAGCACACGTTAGAGCTAGAGAGCTCTGGTAAACACCCCTGGGTGCAAGTCAGTAAGTTTTACTGGATTCCTTTTTGGTAGAGCCGTAGAATAGCTTTGCAAATTTGCTTCTCAAAACTCCCATTGCTGCTAGTTAGCTTTACAAGAGTTCTTATGGGAGCCATGGAATGGAGGTCTTTATCTTTAGTCTTGCTAAGAGCACTGGCAAATGTCACTGTCACATTCCAGTCATTCCATGTATTTGAAGTCTCCTTCCACCTCAGGATGTAGATTTGTTAAATTCCACAACAACATAATTGCATATAAATGCTACTAAATTAGAGCAAGTATTATTTTTTTAATAATCGAAAAATATGTTGGTGATTTAAAAAATATGACATATTAAACCCGGAAAAAGTGAGAACAAAATAATTCTGTTCAAAACATGACATTGAATTGACAAAGCAGCATTAAAAACAGCATAGTAGCTTTTAATCTCTCATTTTTGCACGAAAGTTATTAAGTACTAGCGACTTGCCTGTCAAAAAATGATGGCAAGATCAAGTTTTTTCCCAAACATTTCTCCCTCCTGTGTCTCTTTCCCTCCCCCATCCTGTATCTCTTTGCCCTCTCTCTCCCTCCCTTGTCTCTCTTTGCCCACTCTCTCCCTCCCTTGTCTCTCTTTGCCCCCTCTCTCCCTCCCTTGTCTCTCTTTGCACCCTCTCTCCCTCCCCTGTCTCTTTTTGCCCCCTCTCTCCCTCCCCTGTCTCTCTTTGCTCCCTCTCTCCCTCCACTGTCTCTCTTTGCCCCCTCTTTCCCTCCCTTGTTTTTTTTTTGCCCCATCTATCCCTCTCCTGTCTCTCTTTGCCCCCTCTATCCCTCCCCTGTCTCTCTTTGCCCCCTCTAACCCTCCCTGTCTCTCTTTGCCCCCTCTATTCCTCCCCTGTCTCTCTTTGCCCCCTCTATCCCTCCCTTGTCTCACTTTGCCCCCTCTATCCCTCTCCTGTCTCTCATTCCCTCCTCTCTCCCTCCCCTGTCTCTCATTCCCCCATCTCCCTCCCCTGTGTCTCTTCCCGTAATCCCTCCCCTGTATCCCCCCTCTCCCTCCTCTGTGTCTCTTTGCCCCCTTCTCCCTCCCTGTGTCTCAAACCCCTCTCCTGGCTCCCTTCCCCCATTCTGTCTCCCTCTCTCCCTCCTGTCTCCCTTCTTGTGACCCCCACTTTATAACCTCCTGGGTTCCCTGCACATTCCACTGTACTTGAATGTGCATTCTTCTCCCACTGGAACCCTGCAGATGGCTGTCCGTGTGGGGAGCAGCGGTGGCCACAATCCTCATCTCTGTCTTGTCTGCTTGTTGAGGCAGAGATGTGAAGCAGCTGCCGAGGAGGGAGCCCTGGGGGAGAACCCAGCCGCAGGCCAACCAGCACAGACCCGGATCGGAGCCCTGCGGCTCCCTCTCCAGGAAAGGCTCCTCCTTGTATACCCAACGGGGGTAAGTTTATTGCAGGCCTTGCAATCCTCTCCCACCTCTATATTGCAGCCTTGCGCCTGTGGCTCATGTATCAGATTCCGCCCCCTGCGGCCTGTCCTCGGAGCCCAGCGCAAGCAAAGCTGTGAAGTAGCTGCTTGAAGCTGCAGAGGAGTGAGGCCTGCGGAAGAACCCTGGGTTCTCCCACAGGCCAGACAGCACAGGCCCGGATCAGAGGCTCCTCCTTGTAGCCCCAGCTGTCCTGCCTCCCTGGAGCTGCCTCCTGCAGCACTGAGTACTTGGCAGTGCTGGCTGGGTGTCTGAGCTTCCCTGCAGCCTGGGGTGCTGTGGGCCGCTGGGGAGCATCAGTGCGGCAGGGGGAGCCGTGCAGGTGCCTATGGTGATGTGGGCCGCTGGGGAGCATCAGTGGCAGGGTCCGCATTTGCGGGGCTAAAGACCGCAGTTGCTGGCAAGGAGTGACTTCGGCTACGCGAGCCCGCAGCGCTAGCAACAACCTGCATGCTCACAACTATGTGATATACATGTGAGGAAAAATAGAATAACAGAAATGTATATATTTTGGGGTCTCATATTTAATTTAATTGTGAGATAGGCACACATGTAAAAGTAGCAGGAGAGTGATGTTTTAGACTGACAGATTAGGTAGAAAGGGGCAATAGAATCATTACTTATTGATTGTAATTACTCAATGTAAAAGTAGCAGGAGAGTGGTATATTAGACTGAAAGAATATGTAGAAAGTTGCAAAAGAATCATTACTCATTTAATTCACCATTGAAATGTCATATTTATATTACTTTCTTTTGAAAAACTTAAACATGTGCTAGTCTTTTTACACAGTGTAAAATAAATAAATACATAAATACTTCTTTATTCAGTTTTGCTTTATTGATGACAGACATTTTGTCTTTGTTCTTAAAAAGATTAGAAACTTAGAGTAAAAGAGGGAGTTGTAGATTTGCATATGATCACAATTGACTTCTGTTAAAATAGCTGCCATTTTATATAGCTCTGTGACAACTGAACTCAGTGGAAGAATGACCCTTCATAGAATAACAATCCCCCAAGTTACAGATAGACTTGCAGTGCAAGATGGAAGGTAGGTGACACAATCAGAGTCTTCTAAATAGAAGATTTTCAGCCCCATTAAATTCCCCCAACGTGTAAAACTGTAGCCCGTAACGGAGCTCGCAAGACTTACGGTCAGATAAACCCTATGGGATGTCGAAATCTGAACTCCTTTGCCGCAAAACCCTTTCTCTGTCAAGCCTGTAAATGTTCGAAAATCGCTATTAAATTGCTACAAATCCCCAAAGACGCCCTGGCTTTCAAACATGTAACACGCAAATGGAGGAAAAAATATTACAACCTCCAAATAGGAACCGCAAAGGGTTTACAGACAAGTTCTCAACACTGTAAAAGACAATATAAACACACCACTGGACTCTAAAATATGGGGAAAGCATGGGGAGGCATTACAATTACTTGCACAATAATCCTGAAATAAAAAAATAGGCATTTAAAAAATATTTCATTTCATCATATGTTGGAATGGTCATGCATTTGCCAATAGGAAAAGCCATGCTGCAACATGCATAAAGCAGTTAAAGACACACTATCTGATTAAATTGCAACACAAAAACATGAAACGGATGCCATATTAACCTTTTCTCACTCACAGAGACACTCATTTGGATCCTGAAATATAAATATGACCCGCAAAGGGTTCTTTCAGAGATGTAAGAGTGCCCTAGTAGCCATTAAAAAGACAGTGAACAACTTTTAAACAATACAAAAGCAGGGAAGTTCATCAGATTGTCATGCTCAAAATACCCTTTACCACAACAGTGTCAAAATAAAACATGTGCCCCTCTCCTCAAGTGACATTCATTATATAAACATGATATGCCTTTCCTCTAGACTCCCCAGACAGACCAGATAAAACCCTTAACCATGACAACCCAGGTGCCCAAATCAGAGGCTCCTGTTGAATAATAATTGCCTCACCTGTGTTTACACACTGTTTAACAGAAAACCTGACCTGTCCAACTAGCCCTGAGGATAAGCTTGTGAAACACTGCTATACAAATTGCCAAAAAGAATTAATGCAGCATTTAAAGAGATAGCACACTTATACAAAACCATGTACAATCATTGAACTATGGGAGATATCATAACAGGTCAATAAATACATGTGAACAGTAAAGGCCATGTTGAGGCCTGCCACTACAGTAAATCAAAGATCAAAACATTAACTATAGCAATGCAATCAGAGACATCCTGAATCAATAAAAAATCTGATACCGTTGTCAGTAACGTCATTTGTTTACCCTGCATCAAACAGTGAGTGTGATCTATATATGAAGCAGAGTAATCATCAGCTGGAATGCAAGATAAGTCTTAACTCCACAGGTGACCAATTCCAAACCTGAAATTGACCTGCCTATTAACAGGTGCTGTAATTAACAAGCTATATAACCCCAATTTAAACAAGTCATCTGCACGTCTGAAACAGCATGGATTCTCAACATGACAGAGAGATGCATGAGAATATGGATGCATGGTCACATCTTAGGTACTCTGTTTGCACAGCATGTCGAATGATGGAAATTCGGATGCAAGGTGTGTGATTGAGAAGTGGATGAGGAGTGGCAGAGAGGAGTATCTGGGAGTGAATGAGGGTACACGTGGTAATGTGATCCATGCTGGGCCAGGACCAAGCTAGGCAAGTGAATTACTACAGGCCATTCATAGTATCATGGTGGAGGATCAGCAAGGAGAAAGAGCTCTATTAGCACAGGGACAGAGGGATATAGGAGCACCTGCAGACATGAAGGATGACATTGATGTGGGTGATCAGCTGTTGGGGAGGGGGGGGGCAACAAGAAATAGGTGCTCAGGAAGTGCTGGCTCCAGCACACCAACAGGCACAGGGGGGGTGAGCAGGTCCAGTACACTACAACATATACAAAAAAGAACAATAGATACATTTTTAGGTATATGTTCATATGCTTTGACAAACATCACAAAATCCTATTAATCTCAACACCTCCCATTTTGTTTACATCAAGTGATGCAGGATATGGGTGTTTGCCATGGTTGTTGACCCCTGTGAGCAATCATCACACCCAGGCTGAGGAGAGGTATAATGCGACGCATAAGACATGCCGGAATGTAATTAAGCGCACCTTCAGTGTACTCAAGATGCACTCGAGATGTTTACATTCCTCTGGTGGTGCTTTATAATATAGCCCAGAAAACGGTTTGTCGGATCATTGTTGCCTGCTGTTGTCTGCACAATATAGCAGTAGAGGCCAACTCTCTGGGGACATTGATGTGGTGCTGCTACATGGGTCGGAAGAGCCTTTACCTCCCCCTGTAGTGGATAATCTGCAGGGGTCACAACAATGTGCCCGCATCATTCGTGAGTACTTTATATGTAAGTACAAAACCAATAAGAAATAACCATAATGTATCTTGATTATATATAACTCCTAAAACTCTTTTCTCCATCCCCATTGTCATACAGAATATCAAACAGTTCACATTAGAGGAGAGTTCCCTGATATGATGTATGTCTCAGGATACACGACTGATTAACAATGAATACACTGGAACATGCCACGCTGGTAGCAAAACTTTAGCGCACCCAAGAATGCTCGCCAACAAATGTGCACCAACGCATGTACCCACAGACAAAAGCGCGCCAGTCGATAGCGCACCCGATATCTGCACCCAGGAGTTGAGGTAAGGTAGGCTGGTGGGCTTAGGAGTGTTAGGGAGTTGAGGTTAGGTGGGCTGGTGGGCTTAGGAGTGTTAGGGAGTTGGGGTAAGGTGGGCTGGTGGGCTTAGTAGTGTTAGGTTGACAGGTTTTAGGGTTAGGGGGTCTAAGAGTTATGGTTTGGCTAGGGGGTGTAAGGGCCAGGGTTAGGCTGCGTAGTGTAAGGGTTAGGGTTAGGCTGCGGGGTCCAAGATTTAGGGTTAGAAGGGTTTCTGGTGTTAGGCCATAGCACTAGTGCCACTAGGCTTGCCAATAGGCATTAGATTAATATTATTATTACATGTTTTACCATTAAAAGCTTGTTATTATATTTACTACTAGCAACCTGACCATCAAAAATGACGGCAATAAAATTGTAATGCAGGCAATGCTGTTTGCCACTCAATTTGAGCACCTTCGGCGCTCACTGCGATCCTCTCCCCCTGTCTACTTCCTGGTGTTGTGTCTCATTTCCCCCCTCCTCTCCCTCCCTTGTGTCTCCATACCCCCCTCCTCTCCCTCCCCTGTGTCTCATTTGCCCCTTCTCTCCCTCCCGTGTCTCCTTTCCCCCCTCCTCTCCCTCCCCTTTGTGTACTTTCCCCTCTTCTCTCCCTCCCCTTTGAGTATTTCACCCTCTTCTCTCCCTTGCTTGTGCCTCCTTTCCCCTCCTCTCCCTCCCCTTTGTGTACTTTCCCCTCTTCTCTCCCTCTCCTTTGAGTATTTCACCCTCTTCTCTCCCTTGCTTGTGCCTCCTTTCCCCTCCTCTACCTCCCCTGTGACTCCTTTCCCTCTTCTCTTCATCCCCTGTATCTCATTTCCTCCCTCCTCCCACTCCCCTGTGTGCCTGCCCCCTCCCTCCCCTTTTGTGTCTCCCCCTCCCTCCCCATTGTGTCTGTCCCCCTCTCCCTCCCCTGTGTCTCTTCCCCCTCTCCCTCCCTTCTGTCTCTTCCACCCTCTCCCTCTCCTGTGTGTTTGTCCCCCGTCTCCCTCCCCTGTGTCTCTTCAACCCCTCCACTGTGTCTCCTTGTCTCCTCCCTTCTCTCTGTGTCTCCCCCCTCCCCTCTGTCTCTTCCCCCTCCTCTGTGTCTGTCCCCTGCTCTACCTCTCCTGTGTGTCTGTCCCCCCTCCATCCCTTGTGTCTCTTCCCATCCCCCCCGTGTCTCCTTCCCCCACTCCCTCCCCTGTGTCTCTACCCCCCTCCTCAGTGTCTCTCCCCATCCCCTGTGTCTCTGTTCCCCATCTTCCTTCCCTTTGTTTGTTCCCCCTTCTCCTTCCTTTGTGTCTCTTCCCCCCCTCTCCATCCCCTGTGTGTTTGCCCCCGCATGTGACGTCACATCATTAGCATATGCCGGGGCCCGACACAGAAGACGCGATGGATAGCAGCAGCTGATGAAGGTAAATGAGGGGAGAGGGAGGGTAGTTAATTAGAGAGGGGGAAAGGGAGGAGGAGGGAGGAGGAGGATGAGGGGAGAGAGGGAGGAGGAGGATGAGCGGAGGCAGGGAGGATGAGGGGAGGAAGGGGGAGGAGGATGAGCGCCCATCTCCACCAGCGAAATACGCCTTCGGCAATCATTGCCTGGCCACAACCGCATCCCTTGCTTCGCGATGGCCGCAGTTGCAGCAGGCTTGCTGTGCGAGCCCGCAGTTTTAACATTGTGTTACCAAAGTTTTATGGTAAGCCTGCAATGCTGAGAACTATATATGTGATTGCATATTTTGTGTTTCTGTCACTAAGTGTAAACAATGTGTTACTGCTGTCTATCCACCCTTCCCAGACAGATGTGCCTGCCAGTAGGTGGCTTTGAATTTTTATTAAGTAAAATATAATTACAGGCTTTAATTTACTGACTACTAGCGACTTGCCCGTCAAAAAATGACGGTCAATAAAAGAAAGTGTTGAAATGCTGTTTGTCACACAATGTGAGTGTACTGTGTGCCTCAAGTAACTAAATTCCTCAAAAAGCAGAAATCTACATTACATAAAATAAGAAAAACTAAAATCATCAAAAATAAAAAATGTACATTACAGAACAAAAAAAAAACCTTAGTCACAAAAAATAAAAAAGGAACATTACAGAAAATAACAAAATACATTACAACCCCCACTCACTACAACATTTTTTAAAAAATTACACACCTGAAAATGAAATACATATAATACATACATATAATACAATACAACACAATTAAATAAAATACAATACAATACAATTCAATTAAATACAATACACCACTATCTAATATACATGTCACTATCTAATATATATGCCAGTATCTAATAAACATGCCACTATCGAATATACATGCCACTATATAATGTAATATTCATCCCACTATCTAATATACAATATTATGTAATAATACATCCCCCTATCTATCTATCTAATATACAATACATGCTATCTATCTATCTATCTATCTATCTATCTATCTATCTATCTATCTATATATATATATATATATATATATATATATATAGCTACCCTAATTGTAAGCTACAATAAAATAATTAAGACGACTTACCTTTGAGATGTTTCTTCAGATCAGCAACCTACGGTAAAAAAGATTAAAAAAATTAATACAACACATTTACATGAAATAACTAAACATTCTGAACATTCTAAATATTCTAAATATTATACTCACCTTTCCAGCATGTCCCGTTCCAGCATGTCCCGTTCCAGCATGTCACGTCCCAGCATGTCACGTCCTCCATGTTCTGTCGTCCATCTTTGCGTCTTGTCTGGCGCTACTCCTGTAAAAAAAAACATTACATTAGTAAACATAACCAAAGTTAAAAAAACACAATCTACATTATACTTACCTTTCCGCAATGTCTCCGGCCTCCTCGTCTTCTCCGGAAGCATCCGCGCATGAAAAAAAAAAAACACACACATCCGCCCTGGCGGATGTCTCCGACGCTAATGACCTTCCTATGGAGTGTTCCAGAATAAAATTGGCAATGGCGGCTTTTGATTGGCTGAAAAGGCTTTCTATCAAATTCAGCCAATGAGAAGAACCCATTTGTGAACCAATGAAAAAAGTATATACCCCAAAATACAACGCTGATTGGATAACACACCTGTCACTCTTTATTTGAACCAATCCTAAGGCTTTATTGCCATCAGCCAATCACAATGGAATATACCCCGACTTACTGATTGGTGAAGACATCTGCGCCTTCCCATTGGCTGTAAAAGCCGTTAAAACGTAGCAAAAAAATACGGCTGCAACTCGCGAACATCAAAAAAAAAAAAAACACAATAAATACACACAGCACATACATAAAAACCTTACCGACAGCAAGAGGGAGCATCCACGACCTCAAAAAAGCAAGTTACACCTTGATTTACCTCAAAATAAAAAAATGTAGACACAAAAAAAAATGCTAAGCGAGAGAAAAAATGGCGGCCGAACAAAATGAAAACGAGGCTACAGCACTCTCACCACGAAAAACACTTACGGATAATCCGTGAAGGCGCATAACACACATTACAACATCGCAAAAATCGGAAAACACTTACGGATAATCTGTTAAGACGCATACCACACATTACCCGCCATTTTACGATAATGCAGAAGTAAACAACTACGCTAACGGTTTGGTCTCGCGCACGCACACTATTACACTGCACACGTTCATCACGCTTACACAGCACCTCCACACCACTAATGCTGCAGCAACATCAACACAGATTGCCAGCTCTTCAACACAATGCATAAAAATAGGTAAAGTATATTAATTTATTAATTTGAATTCTATATTTCAGTAGTACGCACAAAACATCATTCGCTACCTTACAATTCCATATGTATATTAATAACTAAACAACTTTCCAAACATACACATCTCATTGTCGTCTATATAGTAACTAGCGACTTGCCCGTCAAAAAATGACGGCAATGTTATTGTAAGTGAGCTAATGTTGTTTTGTGTGTAATAGTAAACATGTAATCAATTAATAAATGAATATACTTTACCTATTTTGAAGCATTGTGTTGAAGAGCTGTGAACCTTGTTTGATGTTGGTGCAGCATTAGTGTTGTGGAGCTGCTCTATAAGCGTGGTGAATGTGTGCAGTGTAATACTGTGCGTGCGCAAGGCTAAACCGTTAGCGTAGCGGTGTACTTCCGCATTTGCGTAAAATGGCGTTTTCTATATGTTGTCCGTCTTAGCGGATTTTCCGTTGGTGCCTCGTAGTGGTTTTCGATTTCCGTGTGGTGTTTTGCGAGTGTGTTGTGGTGTTTTACGTGTGGAGAGTGCTGTAGCCTCGTTTTCGTTTTGTCCGTCGGCCATTTTTTTTCTCGCTTAGCGATTTTCTTTGTGTGTAAAGTGTTTTTTTTGTATTTAAATGAAGGTGTAACTTGTTTTTTGGAGGTGCTGGATGGTTCCTCTTGCTGTAGGTAAGCTTTTTATGTGTGTGTTGTGTGTATTTATTGTGTTGTAAATGTTTGTATGTCGGCGTGTTGCGTCCGATGTTTGCGAGGTCGTAATGTGTCGTAACGTGTCTCGTATGGTGTTTGCGTGTGTAGCCTCGTTTTCGTTTTGTTGGGGGGCCATTGTTTCTCTCGCTTAGCAAATATTTTCGTGTGTAAACTCTTTTATTTTGAGTGAAATGAAGGTGTAAGTTGCATTTTTGAGGTCCTGGATGCTACCTCTCGCTGTAGGTAAGTTTTGTATGTATGTGGTGTGTGTATGTATTGTGTTTTTAATTTTGTAATGTTCGCGAGTAGCGTCCGAGTGTTGCGAGGTCGTAATGTGTGTGAACGTGTGTCGTATGTTGTTTGCGAGTGTCGTAATGTGTGTGTCGTGCTCTTTGGGTTGCGACTTAAACTTGGCGAGGGCCGCAGTTGCTGGCATGGAGCGCCGAAGGCGCTCCATGCCAGCAACTGCGGCCCTCGCCCAGTGCCCTCGCATTTTGCCACAACCAAGTGATAAGGGTATTACTAGATGTAATAGTATACTACATACTACTTTTATAAAAAGTGACTTGCTATATGTGTGTCTAAATATATATATATATAACTGTAAAAATAGAACATATTAGTAAACTGCTGATTTTATCCATGTCCAATATATTAAATATTGTGTGATCTAAATGAATGTGTATATATAATGTGAGGTGCTAAACTATAATAAAGGTTAAAAAGTGAAAATAAAGGCCTAATGCAGACTAAATGGGGTGTAGACTAATAATATCAGTGAACTAAATGCTTGGCTCAATGTGAATGGCTAATTGATTTATTCCAAATTAAAAAATGGTTATATAAAATAAACTAGTGTTGTCCTTGAATAATGTATGATACCCTTTCTCTGTTGTATCCTTCTTTATGGTATGAGTCACTGTTCTAACCCAATTAGAGGAAAGCTGAATATGTAAAACCTTCATTAAGCCCTCGAGGGCTTTGTGTATCTAGTTCGAATATTCATTTACTTTCCAATTCGAGTAATGCTTTATCCAAGTCTCCGCCTCTGGTTCCCTGTTGAATATGATTTATTACTGAAAATGTCATAGTACATGGTTTATTACCATGAAATAGTTTTATATGGCGAGATACAGGGGTATCCATCTCTTTGATAATTGTATATGTGTGTTCTAATATGGATCTCCTTAGTTGGCGCGTTGTTTTCCCCACATATAATTTTGGGCAAGGACATGTAATTATGTAAATGACATGTGTGGAACTACAGTTGATAAAGTTCCTAATTGGGTTATTATTTTGAGTGCTTGGATCCACGAATTCTTTACTTGGATGAATACATTTGCAAGCTTTGCATCTTCCACATCTGAACAACCCTTTTATGGGGGACAGCCATGATGTTTTACTTGTATTTGATGACTTGAAAAAACTCCTTACAAGTTCGTCTTTGATACTCTTGTTCTTACGGTATGTGATGGAAGCTCTTTCAGGGAGGCTGGATTGTAAATTTGGATCATGTCTTATTATGTGCCAATGTTTATTTAGCACTTCTTTGATTTATTTCCAGTCCTTCCCAAATGTCATTGTACATCTTATCTGGTTGTCCTCCTGTGGTTCTTTTTTAGTGTATAGAAGATCTTTTCTGTCTGATTCCAGGGCTCTCTTATATGCCCTTTTAAGGGTGCGGTTTGGATAGCCACGAGTTTTAAATTTCTTTAATTGGTCAGCTTGATTTTTAAAGTCCACTGAGTTATTACAGTTTCTCTTAAATCATAAATACTGGCTTATGGGAATACCTGACTTTAGTGCTCTTGGATGTTGACTGGACCATTTTAATAAAGAGTTAGTAGCTGTCGGCTTCGTGTACGTCAATGTATTTATTATTCCCATAGGATCTTTTATTATTATCCGATCCAGGAATTCGATCTTCTCTTTGTTTACGATGTGGTTAAATTTGAGACCTAAAGGATTTTCGTTCAATTCCATCATAAATTTGCCAAATTCTGTTGCATCTCCAGTCCAAAATAACAATATATAATTGATGAATCGATGGCAGGTTAGGATTTTTTCACTGTATTGAGACATATTGTCTGTAAATACATTGGTCTTTTCCCAAAATCCTAAAAATAAATTTGCGTAATTTGGAGCACATGGAGTGCCCATTGCTGTTGCATTAATTTGGTGGTACCAGCGATTGTTAAAAATGCAGAAATTCCTTGTTAGAACGAATCTAAGTAGTGATACAATAAAATTGTTCATGGGTCTGCACTTGATGGGTTTCATACTTAAGTAGTGTTCCACAGCTTTAATCCCTTGATCGTGTGGGATGCTGGAATATAATTGCTCGACATCAATCAATATTAATAGGGTTTCTTCAGGAACTGTAATTTCATCCAAGTATTTTAAAAGGTCCAATGTATCTTTCAAATACGAAGGTATTGTTAACACAATATCTTTGAGATAATCATTGACGTATTCACTAATCTTCTCCGTGAGACAACCATTTCCAGACACAATCGGACGGCCAGGTATGGGCCATCTGTTTTTATGTACCTTAGGTAATGAGTAAAAGGTTGCTGCCCTCGGCCATTTAGAAAATAGATGTTCATACGTACTTTGATCTATGATCTTCTCTTGTTTTGCCAAATTCAATAAATGTTTTAGCTCTTTTTGAAATTCATACATAGGATTGTTTTGTAGAACTCGATAAATTAAGGCATCTGATAACAATTTGTTACACATTTGTAGATATTCTTGTTCTTCCAGAATCACTGTGTTTCCTCCTTTATCCGCTGGTTTAATTACCACATTGCTTTTCTTCAACTCATGTAGCGCTTTAAATTCCTGAGTATTTAGATTATATTTTTCATTTTGGACCGGATTAGGATTAGAATTGAACAAACTTTTTAAATCTTCTGTTACCAGATCCAGAAATACCTGGATATTAGCATATTGTTTAAAATCGGGTGTGAAAGTAGTCTTATTTTTTTTCTTTACTTCATTTAAGGAAAAGTCATCATCTTTTTGCTCATCCATTAGAGACATCATGATTTCAAAGGTTTCCTTGTCTTCATTATTTACACCCAAATTGGTCAGTTCTCTTTCTTTCTTCAGAGTGAAGAATTTCTTTAAAGCAAGTTTTCTTGCAAACAAATTTAAGTCCTTTACATTCTCAAATAGCTTTGAATTGCTTGTGGGTACAAAGGAAAGTCCCCTTGACAATAATGATTTATGAGTATCTTTTAGATCAAATTGTGACAAGTTTATTACTGTTGTTTCTTCAGCTTCAAACTTTAGTTCATTAACAATATCTGGTTCTTTTATTTCAATGATTTTGTTTTGAAATTCCTCTTTTCTAATGTGTCTTCTTCGAAATTCTTTAACAGGCAAACCCTGCTTTATGTTGGTCATTTTATTATTAGTATCTTGGACTGTTGTTATTGTTGTTATATACTTGTTACTACTATCTCTCACTATAGTAGTATTATAAATTTCTGATTTTTTTGAGGTTTTTATATGTGAGATGGGGATTTCTTTCATTCTTTCACTGATTAGTGATTTTTTCTGGGGCACGAGGTATAATGACGTTTTTGGGCGCGCCCCCTCCCTAAAAAATGGTGTTCCATTGTTGTTTGATTTGATCCAGATCTTGTAATGGGACCTGTGTTGGTTCCCCCTTTGATTGACCAAATTTGGCGGATTTATGTTCATATGAGGTATCTTCTCTCTCTGATGCTTCAGCTTCTGAAGAGCTTATTTCAGTGTTACTTTGATGTCCTAGCCTAACAAATTTGTAGACTCGTCCTGCTTTGTAATCATTGCTGTCACGTTGGAATTTCCTCTGTTTCCTAAAAATAAGATATTTTTTAAATTTCTCTATGTTATTATGTAATTTCATATCATAGGAAGCATATTCTGTATTTTGTTTGAATTTTGTAAAGTTAGCTTGGCAATCAATAACTGTTTGTTTTGTAGCTTCCAGATTCTTCTTTTCTGTTTCAAGGATCAAATTCATTAGTTCATTAGAACTAATGAATTTGATCACACATTGGCGCCTCCTGATTGGGTGAATTTGATAGACAGCGTTTTCAACCAATAAGAAGGCGCCATTGCTTATTTTCTTCCGGAAAAGTCTCCTGGAGCCTCATTAGCGTCGGGGATGTCCGGGAGTGCGGATGTAAGTATATATAAATTATTTATTTATTTTTTTTATACAGGGCGTGGCAGAAGAGGATCCGGAGGAGGTGGCTGATCCCAATGGACATCTGCAAAGGTAAGTGGTCTTAATTATTTTATTTCAGCTTAGACTTAGATTAGTTAATATATAGATGGCATTTATTGTATGTTAGCTAGGGGTATGCGTTTTATATAGATAGCATAGGATGTATTGTAGATAGATTGTTGTATTTATTTAGATAGATTGGGGATGTATTCTTATATAGATAGCATGTATATTAGATTATGCTATTTAGATACATTGTGTGATGTACAGTATATTAGATAGGGGTGTATTGTTTTGTAATTGTATGTATTTGTATTGTATGTATTTGTATTATATGTATTTCCTTTTCAGGTGTGCATTTTTTCTTTCTGTAGTGAGGGGGGGTTGTAATGTTTTTATTTTATTTTCTGTAATGTTCCTTTTTTATATTTTTGTGACTTAGGTTTTTTTATTTTTTGTAATGTAGTTTATTTTATTTTGTGAGTTAGGTTTTTTTATTTCATGTAATGTAGATTTTTTTGTGTGACTTTAGGCTTTATTATTTTCTGTAATTAGAGTGGTGGGGGTTAATAGGGGGTAGGTTGTGTAGATGTTAATAGGTTAGTGTAGAGGGTCTTTAGTTGATATTTAATGTTTTATTGGGGGTGGTATATTGCAGTATAGTGTTTATACTTAGTGTCATGATGGTCTTTGAGGACCATCATGGCACTTATATGGTTAATGTAGTGTGGTATCAGGCCCATAATGGTGTTAATATACCCTTATGGGACTGATGGGGTTATATAGAGGCTTATGGGGTGACCATGAGTGACAGGGTTAATGAAGGGCTTATGGTGGTCTCTATTGACCCCCATGAGTGACAGGGTTAATGAAGGGCTTATGGGGGTCTGTATTGACCCCCATGAGTGACAGGCTTAATGAAGGGCTTATGGTGGTCTCTATTGACCCCCATGAGTGACAGGGTTAATGATGGGATTATGGGGGTCTGTATTGACCCCCATGAGTGACAGGGTTAATAAAGGGCTTATGGGGGTCTATATTGACCCCCATGAGTGACAGGGTTAATGAGGGTTTTATGGGGGTCTGTATTGACCCCCATGATTGACAGGGTGACAGTGTATATTTTTTTTCTTTTACAATGGGTCCTTTAAGGACCTTTACGGTCCTTTAAGGACCTGTAACGCAGAATTTTTGATTGCAGCGGGGGTCCCCGTTCGCGTGCAATCGGGACCCCCACTGCGATGGTTAATGTGGGGTTAATGCAGGGATCCGAGCTTATCTCGGATCCCCTGGGGTTAATGCGTGTTTCCGAGCTTATCTCGGATCCCTTCTTGGGTAAGTTGTAGGTGGCTGGGCGGTCCTGGGTCTTTGAGCAACGTTTTCATTTTTTTCTGCGGACATTTTTTCTTTCACTTAGGGGATTTTCGTGTGTCTGAACTCGGGAATTTGAACTTAAATGTAGGTGTAACTTCACTTTTAAGCTTTTTATGTAGTTTGTGTGAGTATTTGGTGTGTTTTCACTGTTTTTATTTGCTCGGGGGTGTCGGCCGTTATAGTCGGATTCTTAGTGCGTGTGGGTGTTTGTTACGTTAAGGTTGGTTCCAAGGTGGGTTTAACGTCTCGCCTCGCTATGCAAGGCTCGCCAGCAATGAGCGCCTGCGGCGCTCATTGTCTTATTCCCTAAGTGCATTTGCGGAGACGTTTGGATGCTCCACCACCGCAAATGCGGCCCCTCACTTCGCGAGGACCCGCATTTGCGGAAGCGAGGGCCTCAGTTGCTGGCATGGAGCGCCTTTGGCGCTCCATGCCAGTAACTGAGGCCCTCGCCCGTGGCCCTCGCTTTGCGCTGGCTCGCCTGCTCACAACTATATATGTGATGGAATTTTACTGTAGTGTGATCTAGTGTTTTAACAAGAGGGGTTGGACTTTAGCTACCGTTTTGTTATTTCTGCTTTTGTTGGTATTGCTTACATTAATAATACAAACTATTTGTAGATGCAAAATAGATATCCATGGTCCCATCCTTCTTATAAAATAAGATAAGCTCTTTAACTGCAGTTCTCACTACAGCACACTAGCATTTAATAACTTTTGAATAAATAGGCTATTTAATTTTAATATCAGCTAAAAACATTTTGTGCTAGAGTATATATAGAGTAGAGTATATCAAATGTGACAGTTCCACTTCAAAGAGCAGTCACTAAAATTGGTGCAGGATTAGGATTTTAATGCCACATATACTGTAAATAAGTTGTGTATTTCAGTACATGCCCAGCATCTGTAGTTTTGTTTGGTCCTGCCCTTCTCATCTGCCGATTTCTCTTGTCAATATCAGTGTCTGTAGATTATGGAGGGATTGTGCCAGACGGAAGATGAAAACCAGGCAGAGGCTGGCCTGGATGGCATCTTCTGGACATGATCTCTGTGATGGGAAAACTGATCACTCACTGGTTCAAGTTGTCAGAAGCGAACTTGAGGTTTGTAAATATTTACCATTATGGAAAGTCAGGATTACCTTTGCAAAGAATTAGCAACACATATAGAGACTTTATAAGAGGCTCTTATGTTCTACTTATTGTAAACTTCAGCGTTTAGCATCTCTATGAGATCTGTCTACCTGGTAGCACAACTTTAGCGCGCCTGACAAATGCGCCCTTTCGTCGAAGCCCATTTGTCATCCACTTTACAACTGCGTGCTGCTGTCGGGGCGCTGCTGTAGGCGCATTGTTGTCGGTGAGCATTTGGCATTTGCGCTAAAGTTGGGGTGCCTATCACGCTATCAGTTACAGGTAAGTAATCACACATTCCCATACACATCATGAGTACTGACAATTCAAAACACCAATAGCATAGATAAATGTAGGGAATTATATATCCCACAATGTCGATGTATATATGCCCCACATTTGTATATGAAAACCTCAACACACTATAGACCAGTAAAGTTCACATTGTCTGCTAATGAAATCCCCATCCAGTGGGGATCAATACAATTCATCTCAATCTGGAAATAAGAACATACCTCCAGATGTGTAACGAGAATATATGTACTACATGATATCAAAATCAGTCATCAATAATCATATTTTAACTCAATGTTGAAAGCAAAGTGATTATAGTGGATAATTGGTGACTCAAATAATCACATCATATTGCCATTACAGAAATGCTGCCGTGTGTAAACTCAACGTTCAACAACATGCGCAAAGAAAAACAACATGTACTGTACATCAAAAGAACAACTTCTACATCAATGTAGCCCTACCTTTCAATCTCAAGAATATATCCCATACGTAATGCATAAGTGGTCCAAACGGATATAGATCCACAGAGTGTGTCTCCTGGTGGAACAAATCACCTTATGGATGATCTTGGGACCACGTCCAAGGTAAAACAGCACATGTAGCTCTCCAATGATCCATTAATGTGTAATAGGAGTGATATTCCTAAATCATTAGTAATCAGATCTATTCTTCCGCTTCATCTGCCAGATGAGTAGCTTGTTTCATATCAGTCAAAACATCTGTTTGAAATCACCAGCATATCTTGGTATGTGATGAAGTAGGTGCTCATATAGCATGTGTAATGTTCATATTAACATGTTCCTTGTATGTTTCTTACAGATCGCAAACATGTGTCACGTTCCTCACAGTCAGAACAATGCATGATGATGACCATTCTGACACTCCATGACCATGCTATTATCACATTGCATCATGTATTTTCATGTGCCATAATCGTTCATGTGTTGCATCCGGTGAGATATATGATTCTTACTACTGATTAGCTAATAAATGTAAGGCTTCAATGGCAGACTGCAATGCAGATGTCATGTAACATATGTCACATGATGCTCCTTGCATATCCACAGCATGTGTATGCTCACATACTCTACATAGATTTATATGTACCTATAGCTTTAGACATGCTATTCTCTCCTCTACTTGGACTATTGTGAAGACTGCATCATACTTCCATATTTCTTCTTCAGTGCTGATGTGATCCTCCCTGTACATATGGGGAAGAGTAACTCTAGGCTTAGAACATAACTGTTAATGAGGTTACCTTAACCTTCAGTTATGCATATGCAACAACAGATAATAGAGATGCTCATTCAGAGAACAGAATTCTCCTCAAATTGGCCAATTTGTTGTGAGTGAATCTCTCAAATAAGTTAGAACACACTGATATGGTCCTGGTTCAGGTCCCCATCTGAGTGTCCAAACTTAGGTATGGAGAACTGACTTATTGGGGTTATAACATTAACTGATTAAGCACTTATACCTCTGCTGTTGCACAGGAGTGTTAGTTGGACACACAAGCCTACAGTTTACTTCTCCCCATCAGTATATCTCCTTATTCTGTATTATTGTTTTTGCTTATTGAATATTATAGTTATCTTGATATCTGTAATAATATGATGGAACTTATATTACCTCATGTTGGATGATACACTGTAAACCCCCCTCAACTGATCATCCATATCAATGGCTTTCCCACTAACTACATTCTGTTCCTATGTCCCTACTCATCTCCAACATGATACTGTGCATAACTGTGATAATTTGTCACTGTGTGGCTTTGTTGGTATGTTATTATTTATGTTATTATTTGTGCTAATATAAACTATTATTTAACAGCAATGTTTTTTTGTGTTAGCCTTGCTAATGTTTATACTATAGCTTTTCCATAACAACAATTAAATTACCCTAAAAGTCAAAACATGTGCTCATCACCATCAGTTATGGATGTAAATATTCTGTTTAATATGTGTTTACATTACTACATAATAATCATGAATGTAGATGAATAGCATCATTCTAATTAAGCCATTAAAGTCATTACAGACAACCCTGCATGTGTATTGACATGACTCATGATTTACATAAACAAAAAAAGAGGAAAAGAACACCTATATATCCAAACTGGTTTAACCTCCTGAGATAGGGTAGTAATTAATTAATTATAATTCAAACCTTTTTTATCTGGATAAGTAAAATTTCTCAATTTATTCAATCACATATATAGTTGTGAGCGTACGAGTTGTTGCTAACGCTGCGGGCTCGCTACGCAAGTCGCGGCCCTCGCGAAGCGCAGCGAGCCGAGGCCCTCGCGAAGCGAGGGCACTGCCCGAGGGTCTCAGTTGCTGGCATGGAGCGCCGAAGGCGCTCCATGCCAGCAACTGAGGACCCTCGCAAAGCGAGGGCCTCAGTTGCTGGCATGGAGCGCCGTAGGCGCTCCATGCCAGCACCTGAGGACCTCGCAAAGCGAGGGCCGCAGTTGCTGGCATGGAGCGCCGAAGGCGCTCCTTGCCAGCAACTGCGACCCTCGCAAACTTCACGTCGCAACCCAAACAGTACGACACACACATTACGACACTCGCAAACAACATACGACACACGTTCACACACATTACGGACTCGCAACACTCAAATACAATACAATACATACACACACCACATACATAAAAAACTTACCTACACCAAGAGGGAGCACCCAGCACCTCAAAAATACAACTTACACCTCGATTTTACTTCAAATAAAACAGTTTAGAGACTAAAAAAAAAACGAAGCGAGAGAAAAAATGGCCGCCGAACAAAACGAAAACGAGGCTACAGCACTCTAAACTCGCAAAACACCACAAGAAACTCGCAAAACACCACAAAACACCTACGGATATTCCGATACAAACGTATAACACACATTACTCGCCATTTCTCGCCAATGCGGAAGTACACGACTACGCTAACGGTTTGGTCTCGCGCACGCACAGTGTTACACTGCACACATTCAGCACGCTTACACAGCAGATCCACACCACTAATGCTGCAGCAACATCAAAACACATTCACAGCTCTTCCACACAATGCTTTAAAATAGGTAAAGTATATTCATTTATTAATGTATTATATATTTCATTATTACACACTAAACAGCATTAGCTACCTTACAATTTCATTGCCGTCATTTTTTGACGGGCAATTCGCTAGTACATATATAAGTACGACATATTAAAAATTAACATATAGCAGCAATGAACAAACATCAGAACACTGACAAAAAGTTAAGTATAATGATATAATTGCTATAGAGACACTGCAAAATAATTACATTTTAATATGACCTAAATAAAGATCAAAGTGATAAAGTGCACAGTGCTATAAAGTGATGATTCAATGAAAAATGTATACTATTCTGATTTGGTGGTAGCGGAGCCCACCATTTACTCCTTTATACTAATTCTAAATATGCTGTCTCACAATACCTAAAAAAACTAATTAAACTGATCCTGATGGTGGTACTGGGGATCGACCATTTACCTCCTAATCTAACATACAAAAGCAAGTTAAAAAACTCTAAAAATGACTAAGTGCTGTGCAAACTATATATCCAATTTATATAGTAAGCAGATATTTAAAGCAAAACTATTATTGTCATAATTGTGATAAATCGATATAATAATAATATAACGTATGTAGCAGTATACTCTAAATTTAAGCAGTTCTAATAATATATCTTAATTATCATACCGGAAAAGATTGTTATATCAGAATATATCTCTGTAGTATGATTGTCTCTTTATATATTATATAGATCTAAATATCATTATAACGGAACCCATCACTGTTTTACCCTGTTTTATGGTTATGGTTAAAATATGATCCTACTATTATACTGTATGTATGTTGGTTTATGCTCTGCAGAATATTAGTCCAGACTATTGCAGACCTTGGCATAATAGATAATCCTATTACAGAGACTCTGCATAAGATAAGGAAGTCTATTGTATAAAGTGTTTTCATTCTCAGACATAAGAACAAAGAAGGATGATCTAATCAATGTCTGATTGTATCAAAGTTGCCAGGTAGCCTCAGGGAGGTGTGACCCACCTACTGTCCTTTTATGTGTATTTTGTGGCCAACTATGGGGGATGTGTATTGCCTGTGGGAAGAGATGTGTATATATATCTCTGCACAACAAAATAAAGTCAGTATTCATTTGACTCCCAATTGAGTGTCGTCCAATATGGGAGGTCGGGGATGGTGAGACTGTAGTGCTTCTTGGATATTTTACCGTATACCAGCAGAGATATTGGATTCGTGTTCCAACTCCGTTACAATCATTATTATCCAATCTTTTAATATTTGGAGACAGTGTTCAACACTTCTCTATATATATTTCATAACAATTATACAGGGACATAATCAAAAAGTTTACAATTGACAAAGAAATATAACTCTAACTTATCCTGTATGTTGATGTTTTCTTTCTATTGTGTATGGGAGTTCTATGACTCCATCGCTGTCAGTTTTGCGCCAGTAAATGCTGGACTCCTCTCTTGGTCCTGGTGACGTCACTGGTGCGAGACAAGTCCGACGCTCACGTTTCTCATCACTTCGGCTTCCTCAGGGACATGACTCATGATTTCACGCCCCTCTGGCGGACACTTTCATCTATATTGTCAAGGTAGATATTAATGTAGTATATGTATATCTCTAAACACACACACACACATAGATAACAATACAACTTCATTAAATCTGGATTCTGTAGGCTCTAAAGCATGATACGGCACAAACACACAGAAACAGTGATAACAGTATAACATAATCATACTTTGTTTGATACACCTAGCACATGGTAATATGTATGCGACCGTCCATACATATCATCGGTTTGGTGTGGGCAGATACCGGAAGGGCCAGAGGCCGTTGGCCAAAAAGTGGTCAACTAAAGGGTTACATCTTATACAGCATCTTAAGGATAATGCATAGCATCTATTAGGGCCACATGAGGTCAGGACACCACAGCAACCATGATTGGATGCGAAATTTGAACATCATATAACACTTTATTTCATAGAAATAACCATTAATGTGCATACAGCAACCATATGATCTACATCTGCTATATTAAACAGATGCTAGAAATCATGGATCATGTGATATTAATCAATTCCATACACAGTGTCTTTTCACACATTAATGATGATTCCCAAATAGATGATAGGAATCTGGAAAACATAAAGAGGAGGTGTTAGAACAAGCATATGCTGTTATCATAGTACATTGTTTTTGCTCTGGACTAGTGATGTCGCGAACATAAAATTTTCGGTTCGTGAACCGCGAACGCGAACCGCTGCAAATGTTCGCGAACCGGCGAACCCGGCGAACCGCCATAGACTTCAATGGGCAGGCGGATTTTAAAACCCACAGGGACTCTTTCTGGCCACAATAGTGATGGAAAGGTTGTTTTAAGGGGACTAACACCTGGACTGTGGCATGCAGGAGGGGGATCCATGTCAAAACTACCACGGAAAATTACATAGTTGATGCAGAGTCTGGTTTTAATCCATAAAGGGAAAAAATAACTTAACATCCCCATCCTCCCCTGTGTCTCTTTCCCCCCTTCCTCATCACCCTCCCCTGTGTCTCTTCCCCCGTTCCTCATCATCCTCCCCTGTATCTCTTTACCCCCTCCCTCCCTCATCATCCTCCCCTGTGTCTCTTCCCCACTCCATCATCATTCTCCCGTGTCTCTTTCCCCTCCCTCATCATCATCCTCCCCCTTCCTCATCATCCTCCCCTGTATCCCTTAAACCCCTCCCTCATCATCCTCCCCTGTGTCTCTTTCCCCCCTTCCTCATCACCCTCCCCTGTGTCTCTTCCCCCCTCCCTCATCATCATCCTCCCTCCTCCCTTATCATCCTCCCCTGTATCTCTTTACCCCCTCCCTCATCATCCTCCCCTGTATCTCTTTACCCCCTCCCTCATCATCCTCCCCTGTGTCTCTTTCCCCCCTTCCTCATCACCCTCCCCTGTGTCTCTTCCCCCGTCCCTCATCATCCTCCCCTGTATCTCTTTACCCCCTCCCTCATCATCCTCCCCTGAATCTCTTTACCCCCTCCCTCATCATCCTCCCCTGAGTCTCTTTCCCCCCTTCCTCATCACCCTCCCCTGTGTCTCTTCCGCCCTCCCTCATCATCCTCCCCTGTATCTCTTTACGCCCTCCCTCATCATCCTCCCCTGTGTCTCTTCCCCCCTCCATCATCATCCTCCTGTGTCTCTTTCCCCCTCCCTCATCATCCTCCCCTGTATCTCTTTACCCCCTCCCTCATCATCCTCCCCTGTGTCTCTTCCCCCTTCATCATCATCCTCTTGTGTCTCTTTCCCCCTCCCTCATCATCCTCCCGTGCCTCTTTCATCCTCCCTCATCATCCCCCCCTCCCTCATCATCCTCCTGTGTCTCTTTCCTCTCTCTCATCATCCTCCCGTGTCTCTTTCCCCATCCCTCATCATCCTCCCCCCACCCTCATTATCCTCCCCTGTGTCTCTTCCCCCCTCCATCATCATCCTCCCGTGTCTCTTTCCCCCTCCCTCATCATCCTCCCCCTCCCTCATCATCCTCCCGTGTCTCTTTCCCCCTCCCTCATTATCCTCCCGTGTCTCTTTCCCCATCCCTCATCATCCCCCCCCCTTCCTCATCATCCTCCCGTGTCTCTTCCCCCCTCCATCATCATCCTCCCGTGTCTCTTTCCCCCTCCCTCATCATCATCCTCCCCCTTCCTCATCATCCTCCCCTGTATCCCTTAAACCCCTCCCTCATCATCCTCCCCTGTGTCTCTTTCCCCCCTTCCTCATCACCCTCCCCTGTGTCTCTTCCCCCCTCCCTCATCATCATCCTCCCTCCTCCCTTATCATCCTCCCCTGTATCTCTTTACCCCCTCCCTCATCATCCTCCCCTGTATCTCTTTACCCCCTCCCTCATCATCCTCCCCTGTGTCTCTTTCCCCCCTTCCTCATCACCCTCCCCTGTGTCTCTTCCCCCGTCCCTCATCATCCTCCCCTGTATCTCTTTACCCCCCTCCCTCATCATCCTCCCCTGAATCTCTTTACCCCCTCCCTCATCATCCTCCCCTGAGTCTCTTTCCCCCCTTCCTCATCACCCTCCCCTGTGTCTCTTCCGCCCTCCCTCATCATCCTCCCCTGTATCTCTTTACGCCCTCCCTCATCATCCTCCCCTGTGTCTCTTCCCCCCTCCATCATCATCCTCCTGTGTCTCTTTCCCCCTCCCTCATCATCCTCCCCTGTATCTCTTTACCCCCTCCCTCATCATCCTCCCCTGTGTCTCTTCCCCCTTCATCATCATCCTCTTGTGTCTCTTTCCCCCTCCCTCATCATCCTCCCGTGCCTCTTTCATCCTCCCTCATCATCCCCCCCTCCCTCATCATCCTCCTGTGTCTCTTTCCTCTCTCTCATCATCCTCCCGTGTCTCTTTCCCCATCCCTCATCATCCTCCCCCCACCCTCATTATCCTCCCCTGTGTCTCTTCCCCCCTCCATCATCATCCTCCCGTGTCTCTTTCCCCCTCCCTCATCATCCTCCCCCTCCCTCATCATCCTCCCATGTCTCTTTCCCCCTCCCTCATTATCCTCCCGTGTCTCTTTCCCCATCCCTCATCATCCCCCCCCTTCCTCATCATCCTCCCGTGTCTCTTCCCCCCTCCATCATCATCCTCCCGTGTCTCTTTCCCCCTCCATCATCATATTCCCCCTCCCTCATTATACCCGTGGTGTCTCTTTGCCCCCTCCCTTATCGCCCACCCCACAACCTCACTTACCTTGCAGCTGCTCCTTGGCTCCTTAATGCATCTTCCGGCACCCGGCCAATGCTAATGACGTGACGCGCATATGACGTCACGTCATTAGCATATGCCGGGTGCCGGAAGACGTGCAGAGGCGCAGCTGCAGGGTAAGTGAGGGGGGGGGGGGTGATGAGGGAGGGGGCAAAGAGACACAGGGGAGGATGATGAGGGAGGGGGTAGGATGATGAGGGAGGGGGAAAGAGACACGGGAGGATAATGAGGGAGGGTGGGAAGAGACACAGGGAGAATGATGAGGGAGGGGGGAGAATGATTATTATTATCTTTTATCTGTATTGCGCCAACATATTCCGTAGCGCTGTACAGGGGAGAAGAACAAGGAAATATACAATATACAATAATGACGACAAACGAAAAATGGAGGGCCCCGTTTTGAGCTTCAAGTCTTGTAAGAAGTGCTCTTTCCCAAACCACCCACAAAATTAGACACCCGCCACTTACAATCTAAAGGTAATGGAAGAGACAGAGACCTGGGGAAGGGTAGATAAGGAATAGCAAGGTTAGGAAGGAAGTGAGAGGTACATAGGAAGGAAGTTGTGAAAATAAAGAGGTTAGTCATAAAAGTTGGCTTGAATATAATAGACTTCTGGCTGTGTTCAGAGATTCAATCTATTCTAGTTTTAAAGTTAGATCTTTAACTTCTTTTGAAAAACTAATGATTCTAGAAGATAGAAAGCACCTAATATCTAATTGTTATAACATCTTGCGGGAGGAAATGGATAAATGCCCTTTTAACAAATCTAAAATTTGGCAACATTCTTTTAATCTCTCTTGGTCAGAAGAAGAATGGTCCAATTCATTTATTCTCACAGATCAAATAATTAAAAATACATCATACAGAGAGCTACACTTTAAATTAAGTACTCAATGGTATTATGTTCCAACAAAAATGGCTCAGATTACTAAAAAAGATAATCGGAAGTTTTGTTGGAGGAACTGTGGTTTGGTGGGTTCACATGCCCATATATGGTGGAGTTGCCCGATAATTCAACAATTTTGGGAAACTTGTTTTGGGCATATTAGGAATATTTTGGGCATTACCATTTCCTTTTCTGTAGAAAATGTTTTATTTCAAATTTTTTCGAATCAGCTTGCTCTGGACGTAATTGCGTTTTTACTTCAGATATTCATGGCATCTAAACTGTTGATAGCAAGGAGATGGGGTCAGTCTTCCGTTCCCTCTTGGGGTGAAATCACATATATGGTAGATAGAAACAGAAATCTCTTCAAGAGCAAGGTCTTATAAAAATAAAACGTTATAAATGGAAAATTTGGGATCAAAATAAAGATCTTTCTCAGTTATGATCTAAGTTTTAATATCTCTGGGACTTAGCTCCCAGAAATTATAATTTCTGGTATAAGTCCACAATATGTATTGTAAATGTATGTCTTGTCTTTTTCTTTTGTCGTTTTTTTTTGCTGTGTATTCTGTTTTATATATTTATATTGTAATTGTCTACTTTTGATACCAATAAAAAAAAAAAAAAAGAGGTTAGGTTATCCATTAGTTAGAGAGGGCAAAGATGTGATATAAAGTGAGTGGCACTATTATGTAATGTGGTATCTGTCCAGTGGCGGCTGGTGAACTTTCAAGTTGGGGGGGCGCCAGGGCAAACCATGGCTCCTTCCCTTACACAACCCACACCCATTTTTCTAACTCCTCCCCCTGATGTCATAATGACCTTTATATGCCACACCTAATTACCTTATACTTGCCCCGCCCATTGAAATACATGATCAGCACTGCAGCAATGTCATGAAGCAAAGTAACAATGGGTTAAATTCATTGGTATACAATATAGATTGGAAAAAAAATCATGTGACAAGACTACAGCAATATCAAAATTGTATCTATACGAATTGACAGAAAAATTTAAATAATGACACTCATCATTAGTTGGCTCTTCTTCTCGGGGTGTTCATGTTCAGTAAGTTGACCAACGAGTCCAAACAAATCTGCTGCCACAGAGGGTTTGCACCTGGGGGTGATATAAACCAAGCAAATCAATCAGACCATTCAAGACCCAAACCATACCTTAAAAACCTTAAAAGACCAAGTGGGACCATATAGGCCCCAACCGTACCTTAAAAACACACACTACACCAATCAGGACTGTATAGGCCCAAACAGTACCTCAAAAACCTTAAATGACCAATTAGGAGCATATAGGCCCCAACCGTACCTTAAAAACCTTAAAAGACTAAGTGTGACCATATAGGCCCAAAGCGTACCTTAAAAACCTTAAAAGACTAAGTGTGACCATATAGGCCCAAACCGTACCTTAAAAACCTTAAAAGACTAAGTGTGACCATATAGGCCCAAACCGTACCCTAAAAACCTTAAATGACCAATCAGGACCATATAGGCTCCAACCGTACCCTAAAAACCTTAAATGACTAATCAGGACCATATAGGCTCCAACCGTACCTTAAAAACACACACTACACCAATCAGGACTGTATAGGCCCAAACACTACCTACAAAACCTTAAATGACCAATTAGGACCATATAGGCCCCAACCGTACCTTAAAAACCTTAAAAGACTAAGTGTGACCAATCAGGACCATATAGGCCCCAACCGTACCCTGAAAATATACATTATATATATATATATATATATATATACACACACACATTATATATATATATATATATATATATATATATATATATATATAAATATACACACATTATATATATATATATATATATATATATATATATATATATATATATATATATATAAATATATAAATATACACACATTATATATATGGGTCAGGTCAGGGTGGTAGGTAGGTGGCTTGGTACTACCAAGCCACCTACCTACCACCCTGACCCTGTGACCCTACCCTGACCCAACTACCAAGTTGGTAGTTGGGTCAGGGTGGGGTCACTGGGTCAGGGTGGTAGGTAGGTTGGTATCAGAGTTAGGTTTTGTTCTTCGGAGCCTGAGTTAGGTGTTGTTCTTTGGAGCCTTGAGAGAGGGTGAGAGGGACAGAGAGACCAGAGATATCTGAGTTAGGTGTTGTTCTTTGGAGCCTTGAGAGAGGGTGAGAGGGACAGAGAGACCAGAGATATCTGAGTTAGGTTAAAAATGGAATAAAAATAGGGAGGGGGGGTAGTGTAGTGTAGTGTTTAACTGGTAGGTGGAGGGGTCTGTGTTTGTTTATTTTTTAAATGATTGATAGGTGGGTTGATAGTTGGGTCAGGGTGGGGTGGGGTCACTGGGTCAGGGTGGTAGGTAGGTGACTTGGTAGTTGGGTCAGGGTGGGGCCACTGGGTCAGGGTGATAAGTAGGTGGCTTGGTAGTTGGGTCAGGGTGGGGTCACTGGGTCAGGGTGGTAGGTAGGTTGGTAGTTGGTATCTGAGTTAGGTTTTGTTCTTCAGAGCCTGAGTTAGGTGTTGTTCTTTGGAGCCTTGAGAGAGGGTGAGAGGGACAGAGAGACCAGAGATATCTGAGTTAGGTGTTGTTCTTTGGAGCCTTGAGAGAGGGTGAGAGGGACAGAGAGACCAGAGATATCTGAGTTAGATGTTGTTCTTTGGAGCCTGAGTTAGGTGTTGTTCTTTGGAGCCTTGTGAGAGGGACAGAGAGACCAGAGATATCTGAGTTAGGTGTTGTTCTTTGGAGCCTGAGTTAGGTGTTGTTCTTTGGAGCCTTGTGAGAGGGACAGAGAGACCAGGAGATATCTGAGTAAGGTGTTGTTCTTCGGAGCCTGAGTTAGGTGTTGTTCTTTGGAGCCTTGAGAGAGGGTGAGAGGGACAGAGAGAACAGAGATATCTGAGTTAGGTATTGTTCTTTGGAGCCTTGAGAGAGGGTGAGAGGGACAGAGAGAACAGAGATATCTGAGTTAGGTGTTGTTCTTTGGAGCCTTGAGAGAGGGTGAGAGGGACAGAGAGACCAGGAGATATCTGAGTTAGGTGTTGTTCTTTGGAGCCTTGTGAGAGGGACAGAGAGACCAGGAGATATCTGAGTTAGGTGTTGTTCTTTGGAGCCTGAGTTAGGTGTTGTTCTTTGGAGCCTTGTGAGAGGGACAGAGAGACCAGGAGATATCTGAGTTAGATGTTGTTGTTCTTCGGAGCCTGAGTTAGGTGTTGTTCTTTGGAGCCTTGAGAGAGGGTGAGAGGGACAGAGAGACCAAAGATATCTGAAGGCAAAATGATGATAAGGGGGGGAAGAGACACAGGGGTGTCCTTGCAGCAGAGATCAAAAGAGTCCTTCAGGACTGTATTGTACACTGTGTACAGTAGCCTAGATATGGTTTTCCCTATTGATGCAGTATCACCTACACTCATTCTCCTCTCTGTAAGACTTCAAGTTAGTTATGATTCCAAAATGGCTGCTGTCCATGAGGTTAAAGGGTCTGGAAGGCAGGGTATGATGCTGATTGGCTGGAATGTGTCTGCTGACTGTGAGATGCAGGGTCAAAGTTTGCTCAATGATAAAGTATAGGGGCGGATCGAATATCGCATATGTTCGCAGTTCGCTGCGAACGCGAACATGCTATGTTCGCCGGGAACAGTCCGCCGGCGAACTATTTGCGACATCTCTACTCTGGACACTACAATAAACCAATTAACATGAATGTCATCTAAAAGCAGTGATAACCATATTTATTATGTTCCGTTCAATCAGCGTTCCTGGAATATGTTGAGGATGTGTAATACAACAAGGCATACTTCACTGTCAACCCAATCTTTTGTTAAAGAGTACTATCAATATCTACATGGAATAGTTGTGCCATGCTGATATCACATCTCACTGGTATATGGGTGGTACCAAGGCTGAACAGATTACACTGTTCACATTACCCTTAAACACATGTACATTGATCCTGATGTCAATTCAAAGAAATGATCCATTTTGTTTGTGGATGACATGACATACATTAATCCGCTTTCATATTGTTAACGGGATGAAATGCAAGAAAAACACAAGTATAACTACTAGTTGAATTAGCATATCCTAATTGGACCGTGCAACTCTAAAACCGGGACACTATTCATTTTAATTGAAACTCACACCAGTCATGTAAATTAGTGAAGAGATATGTAGTCATATGTTGCATTTCAGATACATCTGCAGTGGTGAATGACACTAATCAATGCTTTTTGGGAACCGGGTTGAGTGTTCACTCACATGATGGTATTGTACTGCTCGAAGATGAAGAACAAGCCTTCATGGTCGTAAGATTTGGCTATTAACACCTACAGAGACAAGAACAAGATATCAATCACAACATTATTCTAATGAACTACAACACCTCATCTCACAGTCAGTCCACATTGAACATCAATTGTTGAAATGTTAAACATAACCAAACAGGTACACACTCTGTAGCCAGCCAATAGTATATAGAGATCTATACCAATCAGTATTCAGTGAGGAGTGATCAAAAGGAGGACTTTGTGGATAGACCTAAGACCTCCTTTTACGCAGCACTGGGCCCCCACCTTCCGTGCCCACACCTCGTCTAACTCTTCCACGTCTTGTTGATGTAGGAGCATGGAGTGCCACTATATTGGGTGGCTGGGATCAGGTTGAGATGGTGGTGAGGCCTGAGATGAGGAGGCCGCTGTCTCGGGTTGCAGTTCTGCAACCGAAGGCTGGAGAGGTATGACCTGGCGTTCGGCTAATTGGATGAGTTGCTGTATGTCCTGTATGGCATATTCCTCAGATTTCTACATCCTTCGGTTGTGCCTCCTCACCTCAGAGTGGAGCGATTTCATGCTCACCAGGAGGTGGTATGTGGGCCAACACTGCCTTCTTAGCAACCAGAGCTTCTCAGCCTGTTGTTTCTTACGTGTCATGTCCTCCATGGTGAAACAGGCCATGATTTCCATTAATGGCAGGAGTGGTGGTGTTGACGGCATTGGGGCTGATGTGGACGGCATTGGGGCTGATGTTGATGTCATTGGGACTGGAGGTGACCGCATTGGGGCCGGAGGTGATGGCACCAGGGCTGGAGGTAATGGCAGCGGTCCAGAGGTGATGGCATTGGGGCCAGAGGTGACAGCATCAGTGCCTGAGGTGAGGACAACAGAGCCTGAGGTGTTGGCAGGAGTGCCTGAGGTGTCGGCAGGTGGGCTAAGTTGTTGTGCCATGTTGGGGGTGGCAATCGTGTGAAAGGCCATGTTGGGGGAGCCCATTGTTACATAGTTACATAGTTACATAGTATTTAAGGTTGAAAAAAGACTTTCAGTCCATCAAGTTCAAACTTTTAAGATCTCCTCTGATCTGCAAAATGCAGATTAACTATTAATTAATTAGTTGTATATAAAAATTAAAAATAAATAAATAATCAATTCCCTCCTGATCCCAGACACCGGCGACCGGACTTCTCCCTGGATCAATACTGCCTCTCTAATTATCCATGATAACCCTGGATTCCCTTTTTAATTAGAAATAAATCCAGTCCCCTTTTAAAGTTATCTATCGAATCCGCTGTCACCACCTCCTCTGGTAGAGAATTCCACAGATTAACCACCCTTGCTGTGAAGAACCCTTTTCTTTCTTTAAGGTGGAATATTTTTACTTCTAACCTCAAGGGATGTCCTCTTGTCAGTTGAAAACCTCTTGGCACAAAAAGCTCCCTTGACAAATCATTATACTGACCCTGGATGTAATTATATAAGGTAATACTATCTCTTCTTAGATGCCTTTTTTCTAGAGAAAATAAGTTTAATTTGGTTAGTCTTTCTTCATAACTTAGCCCCTCCATTCCCCTTATTAGTTTTGTTGCCCTCCTCTGTACCTTTTTCAGCTCTAAAATGTCCTTTTTATGAAGTGGTGCCCAAAATTGTACTCCTATTCCAAATGAGGGTGTACTAGAGATTTGTATAGTGGCAGAATTATATTTGCTTCCCTGGCTTCTATACCCTTCTTAATACATGCCAATATTTTATTTGCCTTTGCAGCTGCTGTTTGGCTTTGAGCACTGTTACCTACAGTGGATATAAAAAGTCTACACACCCCTGTTAAAATGTCAGATTTCTGTGCTGTAAAAAAATGAGACAAAGATAAATCATTTCAGAACTTTTTCCACATTTAATGTGACCTATAAACTGTACAACTCAATTGAAAAACAAACTAAAATATTTTAGGCGGAGGGAAGAAAAATAAAAAATATCAAAAGCCTTTGTAAAATCCAAAAAGACTACATCCACTGAGTTGCCTTGATCCAGGTTTCTACTAACCTCCTCATAGAAACTAATTAGATTTGTTTGACATGACCTATCCCTCATAAATCCATGTTGACTCCTACTTATAATCCTGTTCAAATAGACATATTCTTGTATATTATCCCTTATTAACCCTTCTAAAAGCTTCCCCACTACAGAAGTGAGGCTCACTGGTCTATAATTCCCAGAATTTGCTGTTGCTCCCTTTTTAAATATAGGTATCACATCAGCTTTTCTCCAGTCATCTGGTTGAGACCCTGTGTTGAGTGAATCTTGAAAATTTAAATATAATTGTTTGGCTATTAGAGAACCCAGTTCCCTTAGTACCCTTGGATATATTCCATCAGGACCCGGGGCTTTATTAACATTTATTTTTTCCAACCTCTTTTGCATTACTTCTTGTGTTAACCAATTATTTGGCAAAGGTAGTGTAGCCCCATTATGTTGCCGTGTCCCAACCACTGGTACCTCCATTGTGTATACCGAAGAAAAGAACCTATTTAGCTCATCTGCCTATTCTTGGTCACTAATTATCAGACGGCCTGTGTCACATTGTAATGTTCCTATAGCTTCCTTCCTCGCCTTCTTCCCATTAATATACTTAAAAATATTTTAGGGTTAGTCTTACTCTCTTTTGCAATTCATTTTTCATTTTCTATTTTAGCCAGTCTAATCGCCCTTTTGCAAGCCTTGTTGATTTCCTTGTATTCCTGTAAAGCAGTCTCTGTCCCCTCTTGTTTGTATAATTTAAATGCCTGTTTTTTACTCTGTATCTTAATCTTTAAATCATTGTTAAGCCACATTGGATGGGATTTACTCCTTTTAGTTTTATTCCCACCCGGTATATGCCGATGTGTATGTATATTTAGTAAGGATTTAAATATTGTCCACTTGTGGTCAGTGTTTTTGCCTGCCAGTTCTCTGTCCCAGTCTATACTTTGTGTGAGAGGCCATGTTAGGTGACCCCATTGTGTGGGAGTTGTTGTGGCCTGCCATGGCTGCAATGTTGTTGTGGCAGCTGTAAAGATGGCTCGGGCCAGGACATGGGCACTGGAAGGGGCTGGAACAGCTGTGCATGACTGGATGATGTTGAGGGCCCGGGCAGTGATTCCCACTCCCGATATGATGGTGATCATGAATGGACAGCTTTTGTGTATGGTCCTGGGCCCTCTCTAATGTCCTGGCCTACTTCTTCAAGTACTCCCACCTCCAGTGGGGCCTCCACCTGTTCCTCTGTGGTTGGCCTTATCTTCCTTGGTACTGAAATGGAAGTAAAAATATATTTGAGTCGATTTCCCTACACAAGTGACATCTATGTGTTTACATATCCGTGACATCATGGTCACCTGTGATTGACTGTGGTGCTTGTGTTACACAGATGAACCACGGCCTGCAAAATGAGCATTGTGTATCATGGCTCATATGAATATGTGTACCGCAGGTACGGTCTGCCATCTGCATGTGCATCAGACATGTGCTCTGCGGGATTTACTGTGCAGTGTGTGAGACTGACAAATCTGTGACATATTCCCAGCAATGGCTGTTAATATTCAGCTTAGACATGGTCTTGGTTGGGACAGCAAATGACACGCACATGCAGTTGTACAGAGTCTGTATCCAAATATGCTGCCGTGCACCACCCAGACATGTAGTCTCTTTTGAATGTCAAATCAATCTTGATCTAATAGGAAATCATACTCAGAATCAGTTTTAAATGCAGGTATTGGCCAGACATTTCATTGATACAAATTATGAAGACGATATATTTGCTACCTTGATTTACATGGTTATTGATGCCCCATTTATCTTCAGTCATATCCATAGGGCTTACAGTGCTATTGTGACTGTTATGTATGCGTGTTGGCAGGGGTGTAGGAGCCAGAATATTTCTAGGAGGATACAGATCATTCTATACACCAGCCAGAGAAAAAGCTTAATTATACATACATACAAACATCATGATATCTTCAGTGTATTTGTCCACCCCATCCCTTCCCCCAGTGCATACACCAATGTGTGATATGGTACTCACTTTGCATGTTTCTTGGCACACCCATGTCCACCTGTCCGGGTAGGCTCACTACTTCCACTGGCTCAATCCACTCCTTCAGGGTCTGCTCCCATCTACAATATGTGATATTGGCTGGTGGACCACTACCGGTTGCACGTGCAGCTCTTGTCTCCTCTGCCATCTTCCTTTTCACCTTCAGCCGGCTGTCATCATATCTGTGTTTGACAGACTTTACGTTCCTATTTGCAACCCCTAATGCTGCAACAGCTGAAGCTATCTAACTCCAAGTCTCTGGCTAGCCCTCACATCTCTCCCACCATGTATGATCCGATAGCGGGCACAGATTTCCCTGAGGAAGGCGTCCATATACTCTGGGCTATAATTGGGGGCCCTGTACTTTGCCACAGCCTCTTGCCCTCATATGAATATGTGTACTGCAGGTGCGGTGTGCCATCTGCATGTGCATCAGACACATGCTCTGCGGGATTTGCTGTGCAGTTTGTGAGACTGACAAATCTGTGACATGTTCCCAACAATGATTGTTAATATGCAGCTTAGACATGGTCCAGGTTAGGACAGCATATGACACGCACATGCAGTCCTACAGAGTCTGTATGCACATATGCCACAGTGTGCACATCCAGGCATGTAGTCTCTTTTGAATGTCAAATCAATCTTGATCTAATAGTAAATCATACTCAGGATCAGTTTTAAATGCAGGTATTGGCCAGACATTTCATTGATACAAATTATGAAGATGATATATTTGCTACCAGAATTTACATGGTTATTGATGCCCCATATATCTTCAGTCATATCCATAGGGCTTACAGTGCTATTGTATGTCTGTTATCTATGTGTGTTGGCAGGGGTGTAGGGTGTAGGAGCCAGAATAATTCTAGGGGAAACAGCTCATTGTATACACCAGCCAGAGAAAAAGCTTAATTAGTGGTGTATTTGTCCACCCCATCAATTCCCCCAGTTCATACACCAATGTGTGTGGTGTCATATTATACTCACTTTGGTTCTTGGCAGACACATGTCCACCTGTCCTAATAGGTCCACTACTGCCGCTGGCTCAATCCTCTCCTTCAGGGTCTGCTCCCATCAACAATATGTGATATTTGCTGGTGGCCCACCACTGGATGCACGTGCAGCTCTTGCCTCCTCTGCCATCTTCCTTTTCACCTTCAGCCAGCTGTCATCATATCTGTGTTTCACAGACTTCACGTTCCAATTTGCAACCCCTGATGCCGCAACAACTGAAGCTATCTGACTCCAGGCCTCCACCTTCTGGCTAGATCTCACACCTCTCCCACCATGTATGATCCGATAGCGGGCACAGATTTCCCTGAGGAGGATGCCCATCTTCTCTGGGCTATAATTGGGGGCCCTGTACTTTGCCACAGCCTCTTCCCCTCCCAACTGTGCCTGGGGTTCCTGGCCTCCCTGTTCTCTCCCTGGGGCCGGTCCCTCATAACCACTACCTCCCCACCCCCTGGGATCAGGCGCCTGACCCTCTGACCCTACTCCTTGTGTGCCTACATCTGAGGGCACTTCCCTCCCCCCTCCTGCTCTCCTTCACCTTTACCCCCCCTCCCTGACCTGGTTCCTCCTTTCTCCATATCTCTACCACTCATCCTCTCCTACTCTCCTCCATCTCCACCTCTCCTCACTCTCCTCGCTCTTCCCCTCCAGTGTTCCCCTCTCTCTCCTCTCTTTCCTCACTTTCTTCCTCCCCTCCTCTCCTATGATTTATGAAATAAAAAAAGGATAAATAATTATAATATATACATGGATGTGTCTGTGGTAAAACAAGAATGTGAGTATTATGTGTAGTATAGTAATTGTATGGGGGAGGGAAGGTGGGGGTATAGGGGGGGTGTAGATGTGCCATGGCCTACCGCTAAGTATAGCTATGTGTACGTATTAATCTATGTGTGTGAATTATGTGATATCAGTAATTATATGTGTTGTAAATTAAGGGTTAATATATATTAGAGGTCAAAATATCCAAAAACGTAAAAATCTCTCTCTCTCTCTTTCTCTCTCTCTCTCCAATGCACACAAACCCACCAATGCCTAGACCTTTGTGTTCACTTGCTCAGCTACAGCACAGTCAATGATTTACGGTTTTCCCGCCCTTTAAAATTCCTTCCTGTGGTTGTTAATTGTGGTTCAGCGCTTTCTATTGGCTTCTAGTCCTGCATCACACTACTTTATACTGTTATTTGATAGTAATGGCCTATTGTGGCTCGGCCATCCCCTTAGCAGCTTGCGTGCATGGAATGGTTTACCGGCTTGCGTCTACGGCCTGTAGGTTGCAGCATTGGTTGAATGTAATAGCTCTGTAACTCGGCAGAATTTCAAGCCTGCAGGCTTTGCGGGTGTGCTGTTGCTGCTACAGGCTTGACATTTAATGTGGCTGTTTGTTTTCTAACAATGGTTTTATGTTCCTGTCTTTCATACCTGCTAATGTTGTTATGTTTTTACAATCTTCACAAGCATGTGAATCTTTTACCAAACTGCAGTGGTCATTTAATAGTCGTTTTTTAGGTAACTAATGAAGATGGCTAACCTTTTTTGCATAGAATTGTATTTGTATTTTTTTGTAATTGATTAACTCACAACTTTCTGTTAAATGACTGTCACTTAATGTATATGTTGAGCTGTTACTGAATAGGCTCTAAGCCTTGAAACCTTTGTTTCTCTTGATGAATGACAAAAAAAGAAAAAAAGGAAGAAAGAGATGGTAGTTTCAAACTATGATGTGTAAGGCACAGTCATTGAAACCAGAAATTGAACTTACAATAACATTAAAGATAAGGAGCTAAAGTATGTTGTATTAATTGAACATGGTATTATAATTACATTTGTCAATGTTCTTTAATAATAATGACAAGTACTTTTTCTACTAACACATCAACACTTTAACATTTTAGTCTTATAGAAACAACAGAAATGTGCATTAAACATACTTACATAAAAATAGGAGGCAGACATGTAGAAATACATATATATTTATAAGTTAGAAGATTTATACCAAGAAGTAATTTTGTTTAGAATATGTGGCTTGAAGACTGTAAATGCATTCTGAATGGTGTTTGAAGCAAAGATTTGTCATTTAAAGTTAATATTGATAGTGCACATTGCTTTAGTGATTAAACATCCATAAATGAAATTTTTATATATGCAGAGGCTCTATTTAATTGCAAGACCATAATTACCTTCAAACTGAACTTTTGGCTGCGGTTCAACATTTTTCTAAACATGTAAATAGCATTTCAGGGCATGATCATGATCAATTAAGCAAGCCCGTAAGTTGCATTTTATACAGAGCCATTAGTAAATGAGACCGTCATCATGACGTCAGTAAAACATGGAGTTTAAACAACATCAATTAGTGTCTAGATGTTCGATTTGCAATCAGACTCTCCAGAAATCAATAAAAATTAATAAAGCAACTGTTCTAGGTTCCATGATATGTATTAACTCTTTGATCGATATAACATGAAAATAAAATGTAAAATAAATAATTTTTTATTGCAGATTGGCGAGCTTGAGACCTTTTGTGCAATTAATTATAATGCCTTTCATTGCTTTCCAAGTATCTTTAGCTACAGTAATGTGTGTTTATTTGCTTTTTCAGTGTTACAAGTGTTTAACCCAAATCAAAAGAGGAGATAGGACCGAGTTACGTTTTTGACAACCCCACTGCCGTTGAGCCTGTAACTCGCAATTCTAATGCAAGTATCTAAAACTAGCCAATTGAATAGCAGTAACTGTTACTGGCTCCATTAGAGGCTCATGTAATAGCGATTTGGACAATTAAATAGGGCCCACAGTTTCTACCTCTGATAAAAAAATTATATAAATGCTTACAAGGTTACTGACCTTCCACCTGTTATAGCCAACCTCATTTTGGCTTGATAAACTTTTTATATTTTTACTGATTCTTACCCTTCTACTTTACCTCCCATGTTACACTGTTGAAAATGTTGGACACAAGCAACACTGAGATACTCAATTTTACTAAGTGGAAGTTGTTGGCTATCAAGAATATAAGATTAGAGGAAAGTGTAAAGCTGGAAGGAAGATGCTATAATTTAGCAAATACATTCCTGACTGAGCTGTATTGATACATTTTATTATTATTCTTGTATTGTATATAAGCATAAATACATTGTAATTGATACACTTAATAAATATATTTATTTTGTTATAGATACAGGTGTAAAGTAGTATACATAGATATATAGCTATTTGTTATAAATGTAACAGCCAGTGGTGGAGCTATTGCTGGTGTAGCAGGTTTCTAAAATATACAAAGTAAAAAACAAAAGTAATACAGACATTTGAGAAGTAGTAAACATCTTGATGTGGTTCTACAGGCAACATAGATATAGAAAAGGACAAAAGCGCAAATAAATAAAAACTGATATACTAAATCAAAATACTCTCTATTGTACTGATGTTCAAGTTGCAAAAATGTAAGACCAATACTAATTATTAGTTAGAGGGAGACTATTCAACCATTCTTTTTAGTGTTTTCCCTAAAAATAACATAACACATTTTGGGGGTCAGTTACAGGCAATAAAGAGACAAACTGTTAAATGTTTTTGTTTTTTTATTATAGTTATTTTTATAGTTTCTGATCTCTCATTCAGCTATCAGGAACATATACTGTATTTGGCAGACAAGTTTTGAAGCACAATATTCATGAAACTAAAATAATGTGTACAAAAACAGATTCTTGCTTCTTCCTGTAACAGATAAAACAATTTCAATTAAACACTTCTTGAATATCCGAAAGCAAAAACAATATTTCCAACTCAGAATTCTCTTTGAACTTAAATCTGCATTGAAAGAAGCTCTTTAACAAATTCATTCCTACGAGAATTCTACCAGAAAGCTTGTAATGAAGCCATCAATAATTTACTGAAAACTTGGTACATTACACCCTGATGACTAATTATCAATGATTTTAATTGGAAATTTCCCAGATCATATCATTACTTACATTGAAACCATTTTGGGTAATAAATAGTACCAACACATTTTGATTTGCCATTTGAGAGGCAGAATATATTTTATGCCTCATTTCATAAACTATGTTACAAGTACTTCAGAGATCCTTGACTGACTAAAAAAAATGGCAAGCATTTAATTTTCACACAGAGTTCATTTTAGTTCTGTCTTCCCTTGCAAGTAGTTTTGCCCTTGCTTCTACTACATTGAAGGACAGTTAGTGTATACAAAGACATGGCAACTTTTATTGGTTGTTAAGTCTGTGCGCAAAAGTACTATAAAAGAAATAGTGTGCTTGTTTATTTAGCTGAGTCTGTCTGGGCTTTTATCCAACCAGACTAAAATTAATCAGGAAGATGTCCATTTTCTTATATTGACTTTTATGTATCTAACACATAAGCTATTTTCAATCTTTGTCATTAGTAGGCTCAAGATTATCTTGCCTTAGAGTGTCCATCCAAAAACAATAGTACCTTAGAACAGTCTCTCCTTTACAAGAGACTGTATCCATCCTATTAATATAAAACTTAACAAAAGAAGAGAAAAAAAAAACGGTCTTCTTGTTGTAATGCTAAGTTTGCCCTTGGATACAGAGGACAAATTGACAATTACTGTTCTAAATTCCTTTCCCTGAAGGACTAACAACATAATTAAACATGTAAGCTTTCTGAAGATTGAATAACTTGATTTTTAATTTGCTGCATGCAAATGAATGTGAAAACTGCTTACCTCCTGCCCTGTCTTCACACTTATGTTTAATTTTGTAATATGTATCATCATCAATTCTGTAACCTGAATTTGAAGCATTAATAAGTTATTTGATGATTTGCCACAGCCCTAGAAATTACAACATTTCATTAATAATCATATAAAAGCAATAAAACGGGGGTAATGTAAGTTTAAATCTCTACATGTTGTACAAATCCAAAAAATTGCATTCTAAAGCAAAGTGTAATTAAATCATACGCATTGTATTTATTACATTAATCTAGTGATATTTATACCATGGAGATAAAAATGTGGAACATAAATTTACAGGTTAATCTATGGACTCTAATAATAGGTTTTAAAGATTGTACAGCTTTTGATGATTAGACTCTATTTCATTGGGTATATTTAGTCCCCTCTATCATAGAAAAGGGAGTTTTAAAAAGTGAAGCTAATAGCTCCACTTAATTTTTCTACTAAGGCTAATGTTTAATATTATTTAATAAATACTGTCCAAACATAGGGTGGGATAGATTTAGGTTTTGGACAAAAATTAGCATATAACAAAAATAAGTTCAGCATGTTCAACCTTTTTCAGTAATTTGAACTTTATCTTATTTCCCTTTCAGTTTCTAAGTAAAAATGAATTGTGTCTAACAATACCCTCTAAAATACCAACCCTATACTAAATAAATATATATATATATATATATATATATATATATATATATATATATAATAAAAATACTTATTAAAACAAAATCATTACACAATTACAATATATTATAATGATTATTAATATTATTATTAAAATAGAAAAAATAATTTGATTTAAAAAAAAAAAAAAAACTAAACCAGCAATGGAATAAACAAACATTAATTAATACATCACCCTCCAGCAACGATGATCCTCAATCTTCAGTCCTGGATAAGCACACATATCTTTGTTTGAATTTTTTTTTCTTTTTTCTTGATTAAAGACTTTCACTCCCCTTTTCAGTCCATGAAAATGGCTAGCTTAGATGGATACACATTTCTGCCTCTCTACAAGAAAAACTAATGGAATGCTGTTTTTTTGTTGCCGTTACATATTTTTTGGGGGTTTTCTAGGCTTCTGATTCAATCATTTTTCAGTCAATCAGAACTGAGTATCGGAATCAACTAACTCTTATTGGCTACTCACTAACAAATCAAAGAATGCTACTGCTTCATTTTTGATTGGTTAAAATAATGTAGGAGTTAAAATGTGTGCCTTCTGATTATGACTTTAACCAATAAATAGCAGCCAATCAGATTATGGCTTAATACTAGTGTTATCCTTCTCTGATTAGCTATAGAAAGAGCCAATCATACAACTGATTGTAATCTTATTTTATGTGTAATTCTTTTTTGTAAGTATTCTTTTTTAATTGTAATTCTTATTTTTTGGGGGGTATTGTTTTTGGTAGTGTAAGTATTTTGGGAGGTTGTGTTAGGGACTATGGGGGTTCCCACAGACAATGCGGGTGTTAGGGTCCAGTGGCATTCATAGAGCCCCTTATGCTAGGGATTAGGACACTGTAGAGGTCCATAGGGATATCCATGGTTATAGATTAACATATTACCATACCATGAGAACCCCCTTTTATATGGGGTTAATCTCCACAAAATTCCATAGGACATGCTACTTGTGGGTTTACATTTTTGTTGGTATATTATTTTGTTTCTCAAAAGTCACTACTAGAATACATTTTGAGGGTATCTTTACTACCAGTAGTTCGTTTTTGATAGATGGTTTACAGGGAGTGGAAATTTCCAAATATGTCTCCCACAAGTATCTTTATCTAATTGCACTTCTACAGTTCTACTACAAAAGTCTGTTGAATAACTGGCAAAGATAGCCCTAGTTGGCCAAGCTATTTTCTTTTGCAAGCAATTGTATCAAACCTTACTCTTGTCTGAAAACACTAGCATTAATTTATTAAACTTTCAACCATTAACTGTTTTAAATTTGGTAGCTGTAAATGATCCTAATTGAATCCTGAAACTGTCATATTTATATTTAGCATAAATATGTATCTATGTTTGTTGTTTGACATTGTAAACGTGTACTAAAGATTCCTATGAATGATAGCTGTTATTAAAATGAATACTTTTTTGCTATTTTTGCTATGTATTTGAATGTTTCCCAGAGCTTGTGTATTGATTAACTATGGATTCAGATACATGAAAATTTATTTGAATACCTTGAAACGAAAAGTAGAAACAGTAGATTTCTAATTGATATAATTAATTTAATTTGTTGTTTTCAGTAATGAGCACCTGCAGACCTTAGGGAGTAATAAGTCTAATTCCTGAAGTTTGCACATTTCTAGTATTCTTAATGCCATGCCAGATGGCTTTTGATTGAAAAACAATGCAGTCAGACACCTAGAAAGTAATTAGCAATTATTGTTAATTCTCACCCTGTAGAATGTCATAGCAGCCCATGATTGGTGGGTGGATTAGAAAGGCTAATTGAGAGGTAAGCATTACAAAATACATTGTAGGTTTTCTGCAATTTAAATAACATTCAGTTAATAGAGTATCTGTAATACCTATATTTGGAGCCTGCACTATGTCCCATTTAAAAATGATCCAGTTAGTATTAGATAATTGTATATTAGAATAGATTTCCCTTAAGGGAAATGGAAATCCCTCTTTCATTGCTTATCATGTAACAGATCATCCTTTAATTCTTGCAAACATTTAATAAAGAAAAATGACTTAAAATTCTCAAAACAATTAGTTTTTTTGGACCTGGCCCCTGAGTTGTGCTTAAATGCACTTGGGAGTTATTATGGCTGACTATGCCAGCCGGCTATTAGTCAAAGAACAGAAAAATGCATAAAAAACACAGACATGTACATAGTTAAAATTGTATTAAAGCAATGATCAAAACAAGAACATTATATAGTACAATTTTAAAAAAAGTACTTTAACAGCAAGCAAGATAACACAAATCAGGGTTGCCTCCAGATCCTGAATACATTGTGTAACAAGCTCAGTTCAAAGCTCCACAATGCAGCAAAATATTCAAAGATAGTTTATATCGCATCCTACAATTGCAGTTTTATGGCTAGTATCAAGATGTATTTTGTCAATGTGTTACATACAACTAACTTGTATTTCCTTACAAAGTTTTTATGTAAACCAGTCAAAACTGTGGGGTGTAATATCGGCAATATCTGCGAAATCAAAACCTATCCTGCTACATGGAAATTATATATTCCTGTGTCAGGCTTTACTGACTCTGGCCCCAATTTTATTTTCATAATCGCAATTACTGGAGCCCATAATGGAGCCAGTAAAAGTTACAGATATTTAATTGGCTACATTTTGCAACTCTCCATCCATTTACAGGCTCAACATCACTGCAGTTGTTAAAATCATAACTCCGTCCTAGCTTCTCCTTTGATGTTTCAAGGCCGCAATTGTTACCAGTGCTAAAGACGCAAAATCCATATTTAATTGCAACAATTCCACAAGCCAGCAATTGCCTTCAAACCCGTAAATGGCAAATGTATCAAAACATCCTACGAGTACTAGACAAGACTTGCAAGTGGGTTAAATACCTATTTGTAACACTGCAAAAGCAAATATAAAGATACTACTGTACCGATGTGGGCTGGATGGCTGACTGTATCATGCCCATAAATGAAGGCAGGTATGTACGCACAATTCATAAAACATTTGGCTTGCTTTTGGGACTGAGAATGGTTAAATGTTTTTAATTGTTTGTATTTTCCCACTTTTCCCTAGACCCTAAATATCACATATTATAATTGTCTAACTACGATTCGTCGTCACGCTGCGTTGCGTAGTGCGGACGACTTAGCGATGAGCGCCGCAGGCGCTCATTGCCCGGCGAGCCTCGCGCAGCCAGGCGAGCCGTTAAATCGTAGCACTTTGGCAATGAGCGCCACAGGTGCTCATTGCAGGCGAGCCTCGCTCAGCGAGGCGAGCCATTAAATCGTAGCACTTTGGCAATGAGCGCCGCAGGCAATGTATAATTCAAGAAAGTTAAACTAAATATATAAGTTTAAAGATAGATACACTTTGAGGGTCTCTGCATGATGTACTGAGCAACTTGTATGTTTCAACCTTGATCATTGTATGATAATAAAAAAATACTGTAGCTAAATCTAGCTGGGAGAGAGGGGGATAGAAAGTTTAAAGGCTATTGAGGAGATAGTTTACTGTTGTATATTTACAGTTGGAAACTATAGAAATAGACAAAAAAGAAAAAGAAAAATGCTAGATTCCTAGGATAATGTTGACTTTATTCTTTGTACATAACAGACAGCATTCTTATCTGAACAATCCTTGTGTAACTGTATATTCTTACATGCTTTGACATATAATATGAACTGTTGTCATATTATTTGTGATGGTCTTTATTTTAAAAAAAATATTGAAACAAAAATAGTGGGAAAGCAATGAAAGGCATTAGAATAAATTGTGCAACAGTCTCAAGCTCGCAAATCTCAATACATTTTATACTGATTCCAGGAATAAAGGATTTAATACATATAAGGCAGCCCACATGGCCTAGAAAATACTATTTTATTGATTTTTATTGATTTCTACATTTCTGTATTGTAAGTCCAATCGCAAATTGGACTTTGAAACACTATAAAATTGTAGTCTAAATTCCATGTTTTACTAATGTCATAATGACTACTGACGTCATGAATACTACTGGCTCTGTCTAAATTGTAACTTACAGGCTTGCTTAATTGATCGTGATCATGCCCTGAAATGATACGTATGTGTTTATTGTTTGCGTGAGGTGCCTGTGAGCCTATACTTGTGGGCTTGAGCAATTAAATACATCTGTAACTGTAGCAAATTTCTAACCTGCAGACAAACTGGCTGTATGAAGGTAATTATGGGCTTGGAATTAAATGGGGCCACTGTATCCAAACATGAGTTGTGCCACTTACACTCACTCGGTGTGTCAATCCAGAGCGGTGCTTTGCTATTCTGATGAAGGATGCGTCATCCTAGTGAGACTGAAATGAGATCAGCAGAGATTGCCATAAGCAGTATCAATCTTGTTGGGAATAAGCAGCTGTTTAATATATATGCTGACCTACTGGAACCAACAAATCGATTGCATAAAATCGGCTGCATGACCTTTATCTCTTTCTTTTCTGCTCCCAGCCATAATATTTTGCCTTTCCTTATTATATATTTTCTTGCCTGCTGAAGGCCTGGACCAAAATTCAAGGGCCATACTATATCTATTTCAACGTATGTTCATATCCTTTACAGAAACTGCCAACAAAACATCAAACATGTTTATATCTGTCCTTTTTATACATATCATGATAACATTTTTAAAAATGTGCATATTAGTTTCTTTAATATAACAGTCCTATGAAACCCTGCTGCATTTTTTATGTGGAACCCATCTTGCATCATGTGCAGCACTACATTCTGTTCCATATATTTTTTCAAAATTTCTTATACTTTCAAAAATCCTTTGCTTAAACTTGACAATATACACAATATATTTTTTTTCACAGAGTTAAATGGAATTACGTGACATCAGCTTAGGGACATTTCCAGAGCATTCTCTTTTATTAATAGAACATTTTAATGCAAACAGTGTTGGACTCACCTTCACGTCCTTGTCTTTTTAGACAGCTTAGAGCGGAAACCTGGCAGACTGAGCTTCTGTCTGCACAAAGCAGGTGGTATGTCTATTTTAAAATCTGCAAGGAAGGAAAGCTTTTTGATAAACATACATTAAAACTGTTCTTAAGCATACATTAGATTGGGAGGTTATGATAACATCTTTTATATATGTAATACTACTCTGAATTTTATGAACTGATTTATTATTGATTCTGAATTATATGGTATGATTACATATTTATGCCCCCGTAGAAAAAAAGAAATTATTGTATATGATAGCCTAATAAATATTTAACATATTGACAAGCCTGGAGAAGTTGTGTAGATAAATAGTTCCATCCATCAGCCATATATTGTAAAGTATAGTTTTTCATTTTCTGTATGGTTGGTTATTTCAAACTATGTTCATATCATAAGATACAATGAAGGCCAATGGTTGTATGAGTGATCACCAAAAAAAGATAGTGGAAAAGCTGAAAATACATTCCATATTTGCAAGTAAAACAATAATCTATGATTATTAATGTATATGTAGTGTAAAATGTAAATGGTGTTGCTCAGTTGTGTCTGACTCTCTGTGACCACACCATGCTGATCCACTTAGTTTCCATGGCAGAGATACTGGACTGGGTTTTCCAGGTGGTTCTCAGCATACAGCTTCTGGTATTCCCAGGTAGTCTCCCATATGAGTACTGACCAGTATGACCTTTTGGTTCCTTGGCTGTGGTGAAAGCACCTGCATCCTATCCAATGAGCCACCAGAGAACCTGCATGTTTATTACTTTATAGAATTATTAGGAATTTTGTGTATTAAAATAATGTATATCTCTAGGGGAAACATACAAGGCTCATGTAACTGATTGTGATACTAAAATACATTTGCAAAATCTTGTGTGTACTATTTTTTGCCCTTATTTAAAAAGATAACAACATGTTATCTATCTGAGGTTTCCTTGTGTGTCCAAATCTCCTAAACACTTTCCTTCATTGTTAAAACCACATAGCAGGGGTTCAAAATATGGTATACTATAGGTAATAACAACTGCCTTATCAATTGCATGTTATTAATTTATGTATTTTTCTACAATAAAATAAAATTTAAGTTTGTGATGTTTTGCTGTCAACCTTCCAGATTCACCCACAATGTAATCTTTTCTTAATGCATTGACTTAATGACTTGCAGCCTTATTAAATTGCTTATACAGTGGTAATTGGAGTGAAGAACAAGGAATTTGTCCAGATGTTGTTTTATATTCATGAAAAAAAAAATTTGCTACATATTCTAATATTTGTATAAAATCATTAAGGACAACTTTACATTAACAAAAAAATAGATTTATGTTAATTGAATTGCAGGGAAAGTCAAATTTGGGACACTTTCTCAAAGGCCTTCATTAAATATATGAACTTTAAACAAATCATTTTAAATATAACCTTTAACACAATGTACTCATATTTATACACAAATTATATAATTTCTATTAATACCCTTGTTACTGCCCCGCCACGTCCCTTTCCTGAGACCTAGGGCCTCATTCAATTGTGATTTGGCCAATTGAATAGGGCTCTATATAAGCACAGAGCATATTTTTTTACAGATGTTTTTAGTAGTGAACTTCTATCCAAAAGCAAGGTCTTCACTAACTAAGAACGTCTGTAAAAAAAAAAATGTTCTGTGCTTATATAGAGCCCTATTCAATTGGCCAAATCGCAATTTAATAAGGCTATTGATTAGCCCCCAAGGCATTGCTTATGCATTGACTAAACATGCTCCCACTCAGATGAATTCACCAAACCCACGTGTTTTGTTTAAAAATAACTTCCCTGAGGTTTCATTTTTAGCAAATGCGTAGGTTAGGATTGGGGTTTTGTACCACTGTGGTATTTAATATTTATATTTATTTTTTTCCCAAAAGGGATATTCTGTAATATTTAAATACAACCATTTTCTACATAATATTGGATTTTTAAATATTACAAATATCCTCAAATTTGTTGGATTCCAGCTCTTGTTGTTTTTTGTTGATTGGACATCTGCACATGTTCAGAAAAGAAATGTCCCATAAGTCTGACATACATTTATGCTTTGGATACTTTTGATATTTTCAATGTTTAATGTGTTGTGCATTAATAAATTGTTTTCTTTTACAATATTTCGCCTTGAGTGACGTTTAACTCTCTGTTTTTCTCTATATAACTCTTTTACATATTAAAGGTTGTATTTTTTTATAAGTACATTATGAGGTTCTTTGCAAGTATTGCAGTTGTGCTTTAAGAACTAAAAGAATATTACTCTGTATTTATAGAATGTACAAATTATTGTATGAACATAGTGCAATACTACCACCAAGAACGTATATACTGTCAATATATTTTATGCACAGAATGGCATGGTGTCATTAACCCTGTATTAAAGGAAGAGTGATTTAAAAAACTATTACCTCCTCTCCCTTGAAAGTCATGATGCACTAGTTGGCACCGCTAATGTATACATGTTAACAGACAAGAAAGGACAGGATCAAATGCATTGTCCATGAAGTCATTATAAGTGTCTATGATTTACACTCCATGCAGGCCAACTGTTTAGTAAAGGGATTCTTTTTGGCAATGCTTCATTTAGATTGCTACAAACTACAGTAGATGGCTGTCTGTGAACATTGTTGTCAAATTGATATAAAAAATGTCATATTTTGCAAGCAGAAACCCATTCTTAAATGAAATAATCTTTTTCCAGCAAATAAAAAAATAAATAAAAATGCATGATAAAAAATAGCAGCAATGTACTCATAGGGGTGTCATTATCGAACTGGGATAAAGAAAGCCCACAATAGTGGGGGTTTGACCTTGCTTGGAGATAGGAGACAGATGACTTAAAGTGACTGGTTATAATAAAAGAAGGGATGAGTGTTTTTTTTACTGGTAGGTTCATCAATTTCTCAATGTCAGCAGTAAATTAGTTATTTTGTTATGGTAGCTTGATAGGATCAGATTAGTGAGTAATTATATATATTCTGATTGTGTGTGTCAATTATATCTGGGCACCTAGATATAATGAGAGATAAATAATGCACAGAAATCAGAGTGTCATCAGGATAATCTCTGATCTTTATTTAGACAGTCTGTCTCTTATATAGCATAGAACACGTCACAACTTATTAGCATAGTTGGAAATAGGGTTAAATACAAAATTGCAAGCAACTGTCTTTTCAGACAATGTTTACTCGGCAAAACACCATCTAAAAAAAACCCCTGTTTGCTTCAGATACATTGTCTCAGCAGTATCTGAAGCAAAAACAGGAAACAGGATACAGATGTTTTATACATAGACACTCTACAGATCACGCACTTAAAACATTCTAGTGAGATAAGGAAAATGCTGAGATACTTTTATAATTTCTACAACATACAGTTTTTATAACATACAATTAATTTCTAAATGAAGCAATTAAAATACCTAACATATCCCTCCTCTTATAAATGTATTAGACCAAGGTCTTAAGGCAAGGTTCAGGTCATAGTCCTTTCTTTAGTGAAGAGTTGGGGTCTGGACCATCATGGTGCTTCTCTTAATCCACTTGTTTTTTATACATCATCAATGTCATGATCAAGATAAGAATCAGATTCTCCTTGAGTGAGGGGTATCGTCTCTATTAGGTATTGTTGAGTTACTGCTTGGTCAACAACCTTATTCACCAATCCACGGATGCATGGTATCAATAGTCTGTCTGGGCTCCTCTTTTTGCAGTACCTGAATATGCAAATATTCCATGTTGTTACCTCTGCCTGAGGTGTAAATTCCAAGAGTATATCTCCCCTCATCACACTTTTGTGGGTCCTGGAGGGTGATCCGGATGGGGTTGCATAGCTGATTTTGGCTGCAAGAGGATGGCTCCACACCCCGTGTCAGCTTTAAGCGTCTCTTTGTACTTTTGCACTTCATGTGATTAGGTGGGGAGTAACCCCAGTCAGCTCCTGTATTCCATACGGCCAGTTTCCAGCTAGGACATCTCTCATTTCCATACAGAGAGGCTATACACAAATATACTGGCGCTTTTCTCACCCCTCCACTACGTCCTCCTCCAGAAAGACCACATCTTAGTACTTGACATAGGTCTATTTGGTTGGTTCCTATCTGCCCTTCCTTGAACACTAGGGTCACTTGGCCAGTTAAATTGACTTCCATCGTGTCTCTTCTCATCCTGTTCATCCACATCTCTCCAATAGATTGCGTCTGGTTGCCTCTGGGTCTTGTTACTTCTTCCCATATGATTATGGGTGCTACTATGCAAAGAGTTATCAAGATGAGGCATGTCAGTGAGATTCTTAGGCCACACCAGTTAGGTCTTTTGAACAGGTGCCAGGACATTTTCTTGGGCCAGTTGAGAACCCCAAAAACCTGCACCATTCGGTTCTTCACTGGGTTTGAGACGAGTTTCCCCCCCTTTGTAGCCCAGCCTGACTCGCAATGAGTCAGCTAGCAGGTTTTTAGGAATCAACTGGCTCAAGCTCTGGCACTTTTACTCTCTTGCAGTGAGTCAGGTGTATCCAGGTGGCTCGTTCGGCAACTTTCAAGGCAGTGGGTGTTGACAGCAGAACTTGGTACGGTCCTTCCCACCTGGCCGATGCCCAATTTTTACGCTTGATTACTTTAATTAGGACCCACTGGCCTGGTTGTACCAAGCAGGGTCCCTGCTGTTGCTGTGGATGAGAGAGAGAGATGGAGGTAATATCTTTCTTACTTAACATTTTTCTCATATAGTCTGCTAAGTTTTCACTCATGTTCTCATCTTCTGAGATAAATGGTCTAAATTCTGGTAGTAGGAATGGTCTCCCATACAATATTTCAAACGGGGTTAACTTCTTCCTGCCTGGAAGCATGTGCATGTTTAGCATGACTAATGGTAAACAGTAAAGCCAATTTTTTCCTGTCGCTGCCATTGTTTTCCTCAATTTATTTTTAATGGTACCATTAGTTCTCTCCACTAATCCAGCTGACTGTGGGTGGTACGCACAGTGGTTTTTCAACTCTATGTGTAATGCTTTACTCAAGTGGTTGATAATTCTGTTCACAAAATGTGTGCCGTTATCGCTATATATTTTCTCTGGTATACCAAACCTAGGAATTATTTGTGTCACTAAGGTTTTAGCCACTGTGATTGCGTCAGGGTGTGCACATGGTTTCGTTTCCACCCACCTAGAGTATACATCAATTATCACTAGGCAATATTTCTTCCCTTCACACTTTGTTAGTTCAATGAAATCCATACATATTGTCTGGAAGGGGTATGTTGTGCACAAACAAGGCACCCTGCACAAAATTTTTTAAAATAGGTGTTTAATCCATAGGCTGAAAATATTCTGCTGACCATGTCTACCATACTCCCTCTTGAGACATGACTAATTCCATGGCTCAACATAGCTGCATATCTGAATAGCGATTTTGGTAAAATTGGTTTCCCTTCTATACTCTCATAAATATTATCAGCATTTAGTTTACTCCCTTTCTTCAACCAGTATGTTTTTTCCTGTGAGGGTGCATTTGCCTGTAGTTGCTGTAGAATACTCTTGTCAATATGGTTTACTAAATACACAGATGTGTAGCTGTGTAAGAGAAAAATGTGTATGTTTCCCGTTTGAGCCGCTTGCTTTGCAGCTGTATCTGCCCTGCCATTTCCTATTGAAATTGCGTCTGTGTTCGTGGTATGAGCCACACATTTACATACCGCAATCTTCAAGGGCAGTTGAATGGCGTCAAGTAACTGCAAAAGGAGTTGTTTATGAGTGACTTGCCTGCCAGTAGATGTGACCATACCTCTATATTTCCACAATTGTGCAAATATGTGCACAGTTGAGAATGCATATTGGCTGTCGGTGTATATATTTACTATTTGTCCCTTTCCTATTTTACAGGCTTCAGTAAGGGCCACGATCTCAGCTGCCTGTGCTGAAAAATGTGATGGAAGTTTTCCTGCTCTTATAGTTTCTTCTTGTGTTACTACTGCATATCCCGTTGCATTTGTACCATCTTTGTTTCTACTTGATGACCCATCTACAAACAGAGTTAGTGTAGCCTCGGTGTATGCAACATCTCTAAGGCCGTCTCTTGGTGAGACTTCTTTTTCTATGATTTCAGTACATGCATGTGGTGTGCCATCTTCCTGGATGGGAACTAACGTTGATGGGTTCAGTGTTGTGCACCTTTCTATGTGCAAATGTGGTTGTGACAGCAGTATAGTCATGCATGATAAGTGTCTTGAAGGGGAAAGGTATGAAACCTTATTTTGTAGTAGAATGACAGATACAGCATGTGGTACTCTTAGAGTCAAAGGGTGGAACAGGACTAAGGCTGCTGACGCCAGAACTGCCATGGAAGCCGCCACTACAGCCTGTACACAAACCGGAAGTCCCCTGGCTACAGGGTCCAACCTGGTTGAGTAAAAAGCCAAGGGTCGGTCTCGCAGGCCATGTTTCTGAGTCACAACAGAAGTCATATAGCCTCCCCTTGAGTCAACAGTTTGTACAAATGGCTTGCTGTAATCTGGCGATCCCAATACAGATGTTCCCACTACTGTGTTCTTAAGCTGAATGAATGCTGCTTCAGCTTCATGTGTCCACGCTACCTTTTCATTAGCTGACATTGATTGTGCATAAATAAGGTGTTGTATGGGCCCTGTAAGTTCTGCATAGTGGGGAATCCAACTCCTGCAGAAATTTACCATCCCTAAGAAAGATATAACTTGTCTCTTTGTGACCAGCTTAGGGGCTTCTAGTATGGCCCTTTTCCTAACTGGGTCTAGTGATCGTCCCTTTCTGCTCACTAGGTATCCCAGGTACTTCACTTCTGCTTTCCAGAGCTGTAATTTATCCCGACTAACCTTATGTCCCTCTTCTGCCAGGAATGTGTGTTATCTGGCTGCATGTCATTTAGGAGTGTATGTGGATCTGGCACCGTGGGTACTCGGGAAATTACAGCTTTATTTACTGCTTGCAAATCCTGCACTAATCTCCAAGCTCCGGTTGTCTTCCTGACTGGGTAAAGTGGGGTGTTACATGGGGATCCTGGGCATTCAATTATAATCCCTTTCTCAATCAAAACTTTTATAATAGGTTCTATGCCCTTCTCTGCTTCAGGTTTTAGAGGATACTGTCTCTGATGTGGCTGAAAAGTACTTTTTGGGGTGATTTTTACTGGCTCTACTCCCTTTATAAGGCCTACATCAGCGGGCCCTGTGGACCATAAGGTGTCCGGAAGGCTCTCTAATGCTACCTCCTGTTCCTGAGTGAACAGTATCTGTGTGTTGTGTCATGGTTCCTCTAACAGAAGAACTTTCTCCCACCTGGATGACTGTAAGTGTATTCCTTTCTTTGTCTCTGTTACCCAGTTTAGGATTTTCCGATATATTTTTGTGCTCGGTGAGTACTGCACTCCGAGGTCATAGGGTAAGTACTCCCATGGTGTTTTATCTGTCTGAGCCTCTTCTACCATCCCTCCTACCTGTACCCACCTTCCACCAGCTGGCATAGTCAGTGATATGTGTGGCACTGTGTGTCCTGCATAGAGGAACTGGTCTTGATTATTCAGTTTTACTCCCACCCCTGTATACCCATTTTCTGTCCAGTATATGTAATCCAAGGTTATTCTGGTATTGGTGTGTTTGAAAAATGTTTTTCATAGTCCACATCCCTCCCCGATGTACTTTCAAATTTCATAGTGCAGTGTAATGACTCTGTGCTTTGTTTTACACTGGAAGATGGAGCTAGGTCATTAGCCATGGCTATCAAAGCGCTAGATACTTGTGCTGGCCCTGTTGACACCATGTCTAATGTGTAAAAGTAATGTGGTTCACCCATCTCCTGCACTACATTTACATCGACAGGTATGTCCCCCATGTATGCTTTCATGCCTTTCCATGTGGGAACCACTCTAATGTTGCATTTCAGCATCAGATCTCTACCCAAGAGATTTATCGGGCATCTAGGGGAGAGTATAAAAGGATGCTCAAATGTTTAGCCATTGAACAATCTCACTGTAAGTGGGCATGATACAGGTTCACTATTTGTCTGTCCTGCTGCTGACCTAACCAGTATGTTTTGTGATGACGTATAAATACTCCATGTGCCATCATCGCTCAATACTGACCTACAGGCTCCTGTATCGCATAAAAATGTTATCATTACCCCCTCTACATCTAGTTTAATGACTGGTTGTTCTGCTAGAGCCATTAAGTCTATACATGATTCTAAATTCAACACATCATTTATTTCTGGCAAATTTGCGTCATTATTACCATACTCATACAATTCAGATTCATGCAATTCTTGTTCAGCAAATATTAGTAAAGGAAGGGTACAACCTGGTTCTAGTCATTTGTCAGTCTGGTCATCGTCATCTGCTCCCTCTTCCTCCTGGTACTTTTTGTTTCTGCAGGAACGTGCTAAGTGGCCGGCCTTGCCACATACGTAACAATTTCCATAAAATTTGTCCTCTGCTTCCACCTCGACCTCGTCCACCTCCTCTCCCTCCACGTTTTTGGTTATTTCCACCATCACCAGAAAAGAAAGCAAAAAGTTATAGGTTGCGCTTTCCCATCAACAGAAGTCATCAAATACACCTCCTTTGGTTTACTATCTTGCTTTTTCTGTTTCTTTTCTTTTGCTCTCTTACACTGCTCTTCTGCATGTTTAGCATATTCTATGGTTTCCCTAAGGGGGCATGTTTTATAAGTAATTTGGTGTTGTATCACAAAGTCATTTATTTGTTTAGCTGCTGAGCATATGGTCCAGCATCATCATATGGGTTAGGTCTGGCTACCCCGCTATGGCTGTCAAATACTACCCGCAACCTCCCTATATATTGTTCCACACTTTCATCATCTTTCTGTACACACTCGTTTATCTTAGTCCAGTCTGCGTCTGTCAGCTATTCTGCCTATTAGAGTGTCTACTCTTTGGGTCAGTTCTTGTGATCCATATTGCAATGGCTCCCCCCTTGGGTCCAGTGGATTCCAGTCACCTTCACTAAGGATCCAATCGGACCCTAATATCTGCCTCAGACACCGTACAACCTCCACACCATTTAATTTAAAACTTTGCTGCAATCGCTGGAACTTAAGTCTGAAAATTCCCATATTGTCATTTGGGTGGGGGACTCCTTCTACAGCTCTCCTCACATCTGCATCTGTCCATGCTCGGTATACTAGCATTGTGGGTGGCAACACATTTCCCCCCTCTAGGATTGGGAACCTCAATTAAGGGATAAAATGGCACAGATGTTATTCCCTTACCTCCGTATTGACGATCTGGTGCCCGCCTGGTTCTGGCGGGCCGTCCCTAAGGTGGTGGTGTTGGAGGAGGTGGATTTGGAGCGGTGGCGGCAAGCAGGTATTTGCGGGCATCATCAAATTCGTCCTCTACATCACCACTATAAGTGACCATATTCCCAGGAGGTGGAGGGGCGGTCAGTCGTGGAAGTCTTTTCTGTGTACACATAAACATATCCTCTTCCGAAGGAGAGAGGTGGTTAACATTACATGTCCCTCCCCCCGTAGGCACCGTCATTGTGATACACATTTAACTTTTTGTTTTCATCTTCAACAATTTGTTATTTTTAGTATAGAAAATGTATTTACTTTTTAGTATTTTTATGTTGATTTCCTTAATTAAGTAACGTTGCGTTTACTTTTCCTTTCCTATACTTCTTTGTATATAGTAAAGCTCAATAAAGTTTGAACGTCTCCTATACCTTCCTTGTAATAAGGATTAATATTGCCAAGAAGTAGTGGATACAGGGCACCGATTTCCAGCAGAGGTAGTATAGTAGATGCTGTGTATCCAGTGGGTGCGGTGAGCATTGTCATCACTTAAAAGAGTTATAATAACATGCCTTTGTCTCTCTTTACAGCAACCACACTTCCTCCCTTCTGCTATGTTCCCTTAAGGTTACAGACAGACATATTTTACATAAAAAAAACTAACACACACACACAGAGAAAATTGGAGTAGAAAGGGGAGTGGTCTGCTATGCTGACTGTGGGGGGTGGGCCAGACCCTGCACATCGTCACATAATACAGATCAATCACCTCCCTGCCCAAAGGTAAAGCATTGAGTAAAGGTACAAAGACACAGAAACTTTATATATATACACAAATACACATAAGAAAACAATTCTAGAATACAGTGTTCACAATTCCCACACATAAGTGTGTTTTTACCAGACATAAGTCACAGATGCACACCAGAAACCCTGTGCATATTAAACATTTCTGTAGAGATAACCTTGAAAACTGCAGGGTCTAGAAACCACACTCCTGGCAGTGCCATTTATGCCCCTGAGAGCCTATCCACCTATACATATACATATATATATATACATATACATATGTATATACCCACATATATATATATATATTCTGAACTCCTATAGTATCAATTAAAGTTAATAGATATACACAACAAATAATATCACAGGTACATGGAAATATACATAGCATTACATATACATACAACAACCAACAGACCTTTTATACATTTTCCAGAAATAATCTGTATATCTCCCACCCAGTGCTTCATACACACAATCTTACAGAGTATTTTAGTAAGAAGTAATGAATACACAGAAACTGCAGACAAAATATTTCAACATTATATAACCAAGTAAAGAATGAGAAAGAATACATATGTACATATATACATACACTCACAAGTACACAGAAATATACAGAATGTTTACAGGTATATATAATAACCAAGAAACTGCTATCCGTGTTACACCCCTCACAAACACACATACAGCCGGTACCGGTATTTAAATTATACAAAATGGTAACATGCACACACAGACATATTTTCTTGCAAGAGCTCATGTGAAAGTCAGACTCATTTACCCCTTTTTCATGGTAAGCTTTCTCAATATTGTTACGTACGGAGAACTTATTTTATAGTCTTTTCCTCAGGATAATGACTCTTTTACCTCCCTATGGGTAAGTTTCAACCCTTCTACCTATTACTAGGCTAGAAACCTAGTTGTACAACTCTTTTACCTAACATCACCGTAAGGTAAGGACCTACAGAACATACACACAAATGCAAAATGCAACAGAAATTCAGGTACTCACTGTCAGTTCGCTGTAAGCTGTGCCTTGTCATCCCCCGGAAAAACAAACACCTTGCCTCTGTGGTCCAACTGATCGTATATATCAGGCCTGAGGTCTTTCTCAAGGTAAGGGAGTCCACAGTGACTTACCCCCCCGTGCACGGTAAAAGGAGTTTTGCTTCGTCCGAGGAATGATAAGGGAAACAACCACCGTTCGAAGGACCAAAATGATAGGATCAGATTAGTGAGTAATTATATATATTCTGATTGTGTGTGTCAATTATATCTGGGCACCTAGATATAATGAGAGATAAATAATGCACAGAAATCAGAGTGTCATCAGGATAATCTCTGATCTTTATTTAGACAGTCTGTCTCTTATATAGCATAGAACACGTCACAACTTATTAGCATAGTTGGAAATAGGGTTAAATACAAAATTGCAAGCAACTGTCTTTTCAGACAATGTTTACTCGGCAAAACACCATCTAAAAAAAACCCCTGTTTGCTTCAGATACATTGTCTCAGCAGTATCTGAAGCAAAAACAGGAAACAGGATACAGATGTTTTATACATAGACACTCTACAGATCACGCACTTAAAACATTCTAGTGAGATAAGGAAAATGCTGAGATACTTTTATAATTTCTACAACATACAGTTTTTATAACATACAATTAATTTCTAAATGAAGCAATTAAAATACCTAACATAGCTCAAAAATGTTGGATCCCATTAGCTAAAGAAAAAATGTGAAATGTGTTAAATATGAATGCTCGAAGGTAGTGGATTTGTGTGACACCACTGACATGGTTTCTTCTTCATGAAAAAAGATCACTCTTCAGGAACTATAATCCCAGTTGGGTAAACTTAATTTCACTTCTAGGATTATTCCAATGGGAGGAATTTTTAATATATGTTTATCTCTGGCTAGGGAGGGGATAAAGCAGCCTCATCCCCTTACCATAATTCCTATCCCATTGATGGAGGATCTGGCTGTGTAACAGACTTTTTTTGAGCAGTTCAACAGGAAATCCTTATTCAAAGCTAGATGACTTTCTAATCTGGATCTTGATCTTTATACTAATGCAGCAGATAGTGTGCTTATGTTAAGGGACAGTGGTGAGCTGCTGTATGGTCTTCATTATGGTGAGGGTGGATTTGATAAAAGTTTTTCTTGGAGCTATTCTCGATTATTGTTGCTATATAAATTTTGGGGATCAGTTGAGCGATCAGAATGTTACATTTCATTGTGATAACCTTGGAGTGGTCATGGCGATCACTAATCTTACAGCATTATCTCTGCCAGTGGTACATCTTCTCAGGCAGTTAGTATTGTTTTGTGCAGAACTCTGCACATGACAGGTTGCAGTATGTCATCTCACATGTGGTGGCATAGTTTTTGAGAGCTTGCTCCAAAAGCAAGTCTGGTGCCCACGCCTTGTCCGGATCATCTGTGGAGCATAGGTGTTCTGCCTTGACTCATTTAATTGAATGTTCTTTGGCACATCCCCTTGAACGGCCTATTCTAAAGTGTGGAATAATTATTGTAAATTTAGAAATTTAGTCTTGCAGAATCTACCGGTTGCTGAAGTCTCTGATTTTAAGGCATTGGTGTATTTTGTTTTACATTGACAAGACAAGGAAACATCCCTGTGGTACAACAACAAAACTCTTTTTATATGGGAGGGTAAAAAAGCATTATACAAAAGAGTTCCTAATTTTGACAGGTAATAAAGGGCTTTAAATAAGGGGTGGGTTATAAAGGATTTGAGGAGGCACCTTTCTCTCATTGTTGTGGAAATTCGGGGCTGGACTGATATACTTCAGGATATTTCTCCCTGTGAAGGGCACAAGTAAGCTAAAAGAGGTTGCTCTCAGAGTGGGTTATCATGTCCACAGAACTAACCTATTAAGGTTATTTCGTTCTCTGATTGAGCACTTCTAATTGTTTTAAAAAAAATTTGCAGACATTTTTTGACGTGGATCACTTGTTCACTGTGCCTTAGGTATTCATCAGCTACACATCACTGATCAGGCCCAAAGAAGGCCGAAACGTATTTCTGGGGTTTGCTGTTTCCCCTATTCAGGGTAGAATTGCCTGGTATTTTGGGGCTGGACCACTCTAGTGACTCAAGGCTGGGGATTTTGGAACACACTCTTTTAGGATAAGGGCAACTACAGAAAGCTAGGATGGGTTTTTGTGATGATTGGGTTAAAAGAATTGGGAGAAAGTATTTGGCTAGATTGAAGACTTATGTTCAGTCACATTTAATTATTATTTGAATGCTTGTTTTGTGTTATTTTGCAGGCTCCTCTCCTTGTATCACCCAGATCATAGGCCATTCCCATATTCATTGGGCCTGAAGGACAGCTGTAGTTTGTGACAATGGATTTGGGAGTTTTACCTCTAAAACATTTATTTTACATTGTGAAGAGAAATGTTTCTCACTTATGTCAGCTTTTCCCAAATATGTTCATCATATGGTCTGACATACCATGTCCACATAAATTAGGCTGGTTATCATTGCTCCATGTAGATTTAAAAGGCCCGGAGGCAACTGTTTATTTTTTAAAGGACAGAGTCCATCTCAATGAATTTTGTTAAGAAAAATAATTGAATAACCCTGAATTAGAGAATCACTGTAGTTTGGGGAAAAATCATATTTGTTTGGTAAAACACAGAAAAAACAATATTAGCATTTGTGTTAAGGCCATACGATTTTTGTATTTCAGAAGGTATTGCTAAGGCCATGGCTTCACTTACTATTTGGTGGAATACACTGATGTAAGTTGATAAACTTGTGGTGGGGGTGATTGCCCACATATGTGGTACTGGCATTAAGTTACGCTCCTGGTGGTGTCAGTCCTCTTGGGACATGGGCCCCCTTGAGTTCTAGTACCATGCGTGGGAAAGCAGCACTTGTTTCCTTTTCATAAACTGTTTATTAATGGTTATTTAATTATGGTCAATAGAGAAGACGTGGCCTTCATTTAGTGTTTGGCAGAGAACCCTGATGTAAGTTGATGCGCTTGTGGAGGGGGTGCTTGCCCACATATGTGGTACTGGCATTAAGTTACGCTCCTGGTGGTGTCAGTCCTCTTGGGACATGGGGTAAGCAAAACATTATTTGTGTGGATATGCACACAAATATTGTATATAATGAATGCCACAAAGGACAATTAGATTTTGAATGATATTTGGGAAAAGAATACCATGTAATTGAAAGCTCATTTAATAGTTTCTGGTGAGCTATATGATAGATTTAACAATTTAGTGGAAGTCAGGAAGAAATTGGAATAAGGTCATAATTTGGACCCATACACACCTATCGATTACCCCTGCTATATGATATCTTATATGTTGAATGATATTTTATGAGCTTATTCATGTTGTTGGTTTATTACAATGGAGCAGGGACTTCTGTATCAATATGTTTTAACTGTTTTGCTTTATGCTTCACACTGACTGCATCTATAGGGGGATTTACTAAGTTCTTTCTGACCTAAGATAACGTAAAATGAACTGAGATAAGGTAGGATATGATGTTTTCCCCCTTAGGAAATATCACATAGTAAATCAGGAGATAAAGTGAGATGCATTTGAGTTGTTTAGTAAATTCTCCGAAAGTATCCATTTGTAATAGTGATGCATAAAAGTTGGTGCTTTATAAAGGTTAATAATAATATTTATTATTACAATAATAATAACCTATATGTGCTGTCTGGTGTTTATAAGACATCCTCAAAATCTGACACTGACATGATTACTAACCTATAATGTGAGGAAAGATAATGTGCACATCAGTTGTTTATTTTATCATGCATTCAGATAAACATCTTCGTGCAGATCCATCATTCTGACCTCCAAACAACTGATGGCTTGCAACTATGATAAAGCAGCACAAAGCAATTTGCCGCTCTGTTAGATTAGTGAGAGAATACTGTATGTCAGATGCATCTGTAATGAAAACTAGACATGGTGTATAACCATAAATGGAATTGAACTACCAGCTAATTAAAAACAAAGCATACTTAACTGATACCTAATAGCATATACAAGGGAAATTAAGGTTGAGCAATCATTAATACAAAAGCACTTTAATTAAATTGTGAATTTTGAGAGCTTGTTAATCCTTAAAAATGATATGTCTGTCCTTTTGCTTGTGAACGGACATTAGAAATGTGGCACAGTTCGGTAGCAGCTATTTAGTTTTAAAACAAAAGAGACACAAAAAGCTGTATCTTCTCCAGGTTATATATTTGATTTGAATAAAATATTAAGCCACAAATAGCCATTGGCTACCCTTTTATGCATGTGAAGTAATTAGTCAGTTGATTTCAAATCCTGCTGATGGCAATCTTGTATCACTACACTGTCAATATGTAATTAGCATAATATTTATTACTGGTGCCATTTTGCAATCATTGCGGCACTCAAAACAGGCTTGTCGGCAACAGATGTGTTATTTGCAGAAGTTATGGAAATAATAATGATTTGTAAGCAAATATTATGCATAGTGTTATGCATATACAAAATATTACAAGTTAGCTGAGACTAGATTAGTATGTATGCAGCTGCATATAAGATGAATTAATTAAGGGGAAGCATAAAAATATGTAAGCCGACATATACTGCCATTGAAATATATATGTTTTTTCTTAATTACGTCATATGAATTATCTTTGAATAGAGTTTCAAGCCACAGCTATTGCGGCAGAGACAAAATATCTGTATATGACTGGATGGCAGTATTCTGAATACATTTGATATTATTTAACTGGTTTATCCTGCTGTGTAGAAGTACACATAAAATCTAGACAAGAAACATATTTCTCCTACACAAACAGCAGAGTAAATATGTACAGTGACATCTATTACAATTTCTAGTACCAGCTGAGGAACAAGCAGGTTTGCTAGTGCTTACAACTTTTGCTTAGTGTGTGTTTTTTTAAATCAAATTCACAGTGTCTTTTGCATTATTTTTCATATTTGTGTAAACATGAGGTTCTATTTAAAGCCTTGTTGCTTGCTCTCTACATGCCTAATGTGCATACGTAATCATCCATGACTATGAATTAGCTTGTCAATGACATGGTAAGGGTTAATGGGATATTTAATCATGCCAGAGTTTATCCAGCACCCACCTAGTTCAGCTTAAAAAACTAGTATAGAACTAGTGAATTGCCCGTCAAAATATGACAACAATAAAATTGAAAGCCAGGCAATGCTGTTTGCCACACAATTCAAGGCTATTGCCCCTCTGAGCACCTTTGGCGCTTATCGCGAGACCCGTGCTGAGCGCCTTTGGCACTCATCTTGTGGCTCACAATGAGCAACTTTGGCGCTCATTGCTAGCCTCTCCTCCCATCTACTTCACCGCTCATTACACGCCTCGGCAACCTGCAACTTTTGTGCTTGGAAATGCCATGTGACTCTTTACACGATCTCCCCCCTGTCCCTTCCCTGTGTCTTTCTCTTCTGTGTCTCTGCTGAGTCTTTGCGTTGCGCGCGCTCACTGCTGTTGGTTTTATTTTCAAAGTCCCATGTGCCTGGCGTTGTTCCTCTGTGTACCGCGTGCCTGGCGTGCTGTTGTGTATTTTCTGAATCCTGCGTGCCTGGCGCTGTTCCTCTGTGTGCCACATGCCTGGCTTGTTGGTGTAAGTGTTAATGTCTTTTGCGTTGTGTATTTTCTAAGTTCTGCTTGCCTGGCCTTGCTGAGCCTCGTTTTCATGTTGTTTCAGAATTTTTTTATTTTTTCGGCCGTCGTTTTTTTTCCAGCTTCAGAGATTTTCAATTGTTAAAAAAGACAAAATATGCCTCAAATTAACTTGCAACTTCACTCACAGGCTGAATCTGATGCATATTTATGTGTTTTCGCATTCTTTTCCAGTACGGTGGTTCGGCCATTAAAGTGGTATTTTTTGTAAGGTCATGCCTTAGCGGTTCGCCTCGCTTTGCAAGGCTCGCAAGAGTGACGGCAACTCACAGTTTGACAACTTTTATATGTGATAAGTTCTGAGGTCCCCTGAGATTCCCTCCACAACTTGGTCTCTCTTCCTCAACCTATTTCTAATAGTATAAAGCCGTCACAAGGCACGCTGTAGCCCAGAGGCCTTTTTGGAATTGGTTGGCCCACTCCCATCTTACCTGTATATTTGTGGATTTTCCCATAGGGTCGAAATGGACCACCATGGTCTCAAAAGCAACCACCATGGTTCCTAAACTAAAATATAAAAAAAATCACTTTACACGAACATTACAGAAGAATAAAAAAAAAGCATAACAGTAAAAATAAATATAATAGTTATTAAACAATAAAAAAGAATTACAAACTGTAAAAAAAAGTAGGGGGTTGAGGATGGGGGGGTTGAGGAAGAGGATGGGGGGTTTAGGGAGGAGGATGAGGATGGGGGGTTTAGGGGGGAGGATGAGGATGGGGGTTTTAGGGGGAAGGATGAGGATGGGGGTTTGAGGTGAGAGGATGAGGGGGTTGAGGAGTGAGGATGTGGAGGGAGGTTGAGGATGAGGAGGGAGATTGAGGATGAGGAGGGAGGTTGAGGATGAGGGGGGAGGTTGAGGATGAGGAGGGGGGTTGAGGATGAGGAGTGGGGTTGAGGAGGGAGGTTGAGAATGAGGAGGGGGGTTGAGGAGGGTGATAAGGGAGGGGGGAAGAGACACAGGGGAGGGAGAGGGGAGAAGAGACACGGGAGAGAGAGGGGGGACACAGGGGGCAGCACATTTCCCACCCTCGGCTTATACTAGAGTCACTCATTTTACCCAGTATTTTGTGGTAAAATAGGTGCCTCGGCTTATACTCTGGTCAGCTTATACTTGAGTATATACGGTAGTATTAATCAGTGAAGACAAACAGACCCCTCATTTTATTGGTTAGCCAATCAGATTACAGTGTTTTCATAGAGTTGCCAATCTGTAATTGGTTAATGTCTCAGCCAATCAGAGAAGGGAATATAATCCTTCTTCAGGGATGGGTACAAACAAAGAAAAAGTGACAATTTTCATTCACTCACAAAGGCGTTATTTTTTCGGCCATTCCAAGTAGTCACAGATCTTTGCGAGGACAAGTTAAAAATTAGTGACATTTAATGTTCTGCACATAGATCAATAAGAAGTTAACACTTACCTAACACTTGCAAACAGTTACAGTTTAGTTTTTTAACACGCATAATGTGATTGCTAAGTTATTTTTAATGTGTGATTTTCACAGGCCTAAGAGATAATTTAGCAAGGGAAATAACATAAAGTTAGTTTTGAAACAGACAAAAATAGATTCCAATGTCTTTCCCGGTTCCTGGAGGCATCCATGATACTTTGGTGAAAGCTGCATGTATTTTATATGGAGTATTTTATAGCTATATATGGAGTATTGTATAGCTATTCCCCCTCCTTTTACACATGATCAGAGCAAGCAGTCACTAGCATAAGTGCAAGCTGTATGGCTTACACTTGTGCTAGTGACTGCTTGCTCTGATCATGTGTAGAAGGAGGGAGAACATAAAATACCTCAAATTACTCTATATTACACTCTCACTTTTTCTTCAATTAATAGATTAGATAATCACATCAGCCCATGCAACAATCTACCATAAACGCCTGAAATCATTAAAGATGGGACTTTCAGCACATAAAAAAAGCCTTCAAAATGATATGATTTGTTCTAACACTGGCAAAAAAGAAATCTAAAAGATAGTCTGTCTTCGTTGGTTTAATAAATAACAATAAATAATTTAAACACATTTAAAAAAAAAATACTAGAGCAGCATTGTGTATTTACTAAGTTCAATGAATGTTCCCTCCGAGATCAGGGAATATCTAATGTCAAAGAGACATTTGAGCAGGTGTCAATTGATGTTCAAGGGCTGTGCACTACATAGACTAACAAAAGTGATATATTGTACATAATCACAGGTTTCAACACCTATATCTCTGAGTCATTTCAATTTCTGAGCTCTTTTTGTGTCTAAAAGAACAACTTTTATTACACTAACCTTAACCCGCAGGTGAAATGCTCATAAATAACATCTGATTAAATTTATGGTTTATCTTAAAAAATATAACAAGAAGAAAAGGAAAGAATTAGCTTGGAAAAATGCACTGACAACAAAATGCTACATGAATCATATATCAGCCAAAATGTTCTGAATATAAAAAAGACATTTTAAAAGAGCGTTGCGCTGTAAATTATATGATGAGTTTTTTAAATGATCTAGAGAAAAACAGGCTTTATATTTATAACTGATCTTAAAGAATATGAGTTATTTTTTCCCCAAGGAAAAAAATATTTTAATAATCTATGGTTATTGAACAATGTTGCAAATGTTGCAAACGCTAATTTAGCCAAGGGTCCTCTAAGCAAGATAAACATTGTGGATCAATCGCTGAAATTCATTTTTGACTTCTGTTTGACTAGTAAATGCTAGTGAATCTGTTAAAATGGTTAAAATGCAACATAGCCAAAACTGTAAAACTTTGCCATGTATATCATGTGACATGTAGAAAGTGTGCAGAGGTAAGAAGGAAGGGGCAGGCTTTTAAGGAATGAGGGGGGAGAGCTAGGTAATGGAGAGCAATATCCCTGCAGGAGCCTGGAGACAAGACTGGGAATGGAGAGTGAGGTCCCCACATTTTCAGGGAGATGAAAGAGAGAGAGAATGTAGAGGGAGATTCTCACCCAAACAGGAAAAGAGAATGGAGAGCGACATCCATATATGAGATGGGAAACAAGAAAGGTAAAGGAGAAGGAGATCACATCAAGAGCAAGGAGACAAGAGAGAATGGAGAATGAGATCCTGACCAGATCAGGAAGACAAGAGAGAGAATGGAGGGTGAGATCCCTGCATGAGCAATGAGACGAGAAAGAATACAGAGAGCAAGATTCCCACTTGAGCAGGGAAATAAGCGAGAGATATGAGAGTGAGATCCCCATATGAGCAGGGAGATGAGAGTGAGAGAATGGAGATATATTTTTCTATGTGAGCAGGGGAACAAGAGATATGGTTGAGCGAGATCCCCAAATGAGCAGGGAGACGAGAGAAAGGATAGGAAGATCCCCAGATGAGTAGGGAGATGAAACAGGCAGAATGGAGAGTATTATCCTCAGATGAGCAGGGAGATGAGAAAGAGAATGGAGAGTGACCTACCCACATGAGCAGAGAGAGGAAAGGGAGATCCTCATATGAGCAATGAGACAAGAAAGAATGGGGAAGCTGATTCCACATGGGCAGGGAGAAAAGAGAGAGATTGGAAAGAGATATTCAAAGATGAGCAGGGAGATGAGAGAGAGAGAATTGGGGATGAGATGCCCTTGTTGGCAATGAGACGAGAGTAAGAATGTAGAGTAAGATTCCCACATGTGTAGGGAGTTGAGAGAGAGAATGGAGTGTGAGCTTCCCAAGTGAGTGAGGAAATGATAGAAAACAGAAAGTGAAATGCCCACATGAGCAGGGACATGAGAGAGAGAAAATGGGGAGTGAGATGTCTACATGAGCAAGGAGACGAAAGAGGGAATGGAGAGTGTGATACCCACATGAGCAGGGAGGCGAGTAAGAGAACGGAGAAGGAGATCCATACATGTCTAGATGAGCATGGAGATGAGAGAGAGAATAGAGGGCAATAACATCACATGAGCAGAGAGATGGGATAAATAATAGAAAGAAAATGGAGAGTAAAATCCCCACATGAGCAGGTAGAAGAGATAGAGAATGCAGAGCGAGAACCCCCATGAGCAGGGAGATAAGAGAGTGAATGAAGAGTGGGATCCCCATACGAGCATGGAGATGAAAGAGAGAATGGACAGCAAAATCCCCACATGAGCATGGAGTAGAGAGAAAATGGAGATCTATATCTCCTCATAAGTGGGAGACGAGAGAGTGAATGAAGCAGGGAGATGAGTGAGAATGAAGAGCTTGGATATGAGAGAGACTGGAGAGGAAGATCACCTTATGAGCAGTGTGACAGGTCAGAACATTTAGAGGTATATCCTCTCATGAGCAGGGAAGCAAGAGAGAGACTGGCAAGTGATATCACCATATGAGCAGAGAGTGATCACTGCAGAATCTAATTTAAAAATAGTGCATTAAATTAGCAAATCATAACTACAATATTATACTCAGATAATGTTTGCACTCCATAAGAAGAAGAGTTAATATTTGCACTGGCCAAAATAATGCTACAATGATGCACACCTTAAATTCAAACTGTATATTAATATTTCCTTTCTGCTTACTAGAATCTAATAATGATATTTAATATAATTCTCAAGAGAAATGCCACTGTTGGTAGAGAACAAGATACCTGCCTTTATAAGACAAGCACAAACAAACACGAAAAGTGCACACTCAAACTTGTTTATCTTTTAGCGAGATGAAGAGTCCTAACTTTTCCTCAAGTATGGATTTCTAGATGTAAAGTCTTAAACATCAAACATTTATTCAAATATATATATATATCACATATTATAATTGTCAAACTGCAAGTTGTCATCACACTTGAGAGCTGTTTGCGGCAAAGAGGGCAACAACTGCAAGCCTTGCGAAGAGAGGCAAGCCGTTGAGGCATTGAAGACTTCCGAGCTCGCAGGACTTAGGCAATAAGCGCTGAATGGCGAACCGAGCAGTTGAGGCATTGAAGAACGCAGGACTTCAAATAAGCAATTAAGCAGCTGTGCAGCACTTAGGCTGCAATGAGGCGCTCATTTCAGCCAGCAGCCCTGTCACACATGCAAGCTCAGGGGAAAAAAATACGAACTCGGAAAAATATGAATTTAACAGCCGACCCACGGAAATCAAAAAACATGAAAAACAAGAAAAATAATAGAAAAAAACATAAAAACACACTCACACATAGCACAGGGGGAGAGCCAGGAAGCCTGGGAGTGAGGTTAAACGTGATTTTGAGCCTTATTTGACGTGTTTCGTTACTCGAAAATAGGCTAAGCAAGAAAAAAAATAATGGACGAAAAACATTAAAAATGATGGAAGTGGATGAAAACGAGGCTGATCAAAGCCAGACATGTGGGACTAGCTGGAAAGAAACACATAACATTCCCAAGCACAAAACTTGCAGGTTAATGAACCCTGCAATGAGCGGCCCGTACAGTAGGCGGGAGGAAAGGCTTGCAATGAGCGCCGAAGGTGCTCAGAGAAGCAAACGCCTCACATTGTGTGGCAAACAGCATTGCCTGCCTCACAATTTTATGTCTGTCATTTTTGATGGTCAATTCGCTAGAGTATATATATATATATATATATATATATATATATATATATATACAGTGGACCCTAGGTTATCGTTGTCCTTGGAAGCTGTCATTTGGAACATAATGTTTGCTCGGAAGTCGAGGCATTGGACTGAAAAAAATTGGCTCGGAAGTTGACTCTTACTTGGAACTCAACACGCTTGTGACACCCGCATCTTGTCTTTCAGTAAGTGGAATAAAGTTCTATAATATGCGTAGAGTAGTTAGTGCCTACAAGAGCCCAAGAGCAGTATGTGCCCAAAAGAGCCCAAGAACAGTCTTTGCCTGCAAGAACCCAAGTGCAGCCTGTGTCTACAAGAATCAAAGTGTAGACTGTGCCTATAAGAATCAAAGTGCAGCCTGTGCCTATAAGGACCAAAATGTAGACTGTGCCTATAAGAACCAAACTGCAGTCTGTGTGTGTGCTTACATGAACCAAAATATAGTCTGTGCTTATTAGGACCAAAGTGCAGCTTGTGACTAAAAGGACCAGAGTGCAGCCTGTGCCTATAAGGAACAACATGTAGACTCTGCCTATTAGAACCAAAGAACAGCCTGTGCCTACAAGAACAAAGGCTAGTGATACCACTCAGCAGAAAAGAAACATAGCGAGAATCACCATAGAACAGAAAAATATATATAATAGCATATAATGTCATGTCTGATCTTGCTGCTGAGTACAAAATGCCTAGAACAACAAGTTCTACAATGGTGAAAAAATAGGAACCTATTAAAAGAGCCGATGTGGCTAGAGATGTGACAGTTGTTAGTAACAAAGGTCACAGACATTGGAAGAATTGGAGAAATTGGATTAATGAAAAACAATTAGCGGGTCATAGTATTTCCCAGGCACTAATATGTGAGAAAGCAAAACAACTGCATTCTGATCTGGTAAAAGATGGGCCTACAACTAAAGGTGAGAGCAGTGAAGAATTTAAAGCCAGTCATGGTTGGTTTGAGAATTTTAAAAAAAGAGAACTGGCATTCACAGTGTCAAAAAATATTTGGAAAATGTACTGCCTCTGAGGGCTTTGTTAATAATGGACAATGCTTCTGCTCACCCTACAGGCTTGGACGAAAACTTGTTGGAGGACTTTAGGTGTGAAGTTCTTGCCCCCTAACACAACTCCTCTGATCCAGCCCACAGACTAGCACGTCATCTCAAACTTTAAGAAACTGTATATCAAGGCCATCTTCCAGAGGTGCTGCAAGGTGACCTTGAGTTGACACTAAGAGAGTTCTGGAAGAACCATTTCAATATCATCCACTATATCACTCTGATAGATAAGGCCTGGTTTGTGGTGTCTCTCACAAGACCATGAACTGTGGCTGCAACATTTATATATATATATATATATATATATATATATATATATATATATATATATATACTGTATATATATATATATATATATATATATATATATATAAAAATATATATATATATATATTTTGTCCCTGGTCCTCCTTCCCCCTCCTGCTTCCCCTGCTCCCTTGGACTCACCAGCTATTCTAAGCCTGCCCAGCCATCGCTTCTTTACTCTAGCGAAGAGAATCCTGAATTAATTTCATATTGTGTTGAAAGTTTGATGGTAGCAAATTTAATATAATCAATTTTAATATTAATCTTCATGGTCTGCAGTAACCAGTTTTGTCATACATTTCATAAAAAAATCACAACTTTCTACAATCCTCAATAAAAGTGATTGATACCTGGCTCATACATATTGCACTTACTACACTAATTACTCTTTAATAATCCCATTTTACATAAAATATAATGCAAACAATATGCTTTGTGAATTAGAGTAAATTGTAATTTCTGTAGCATTGCCAAAATAGGCCTCCATTTCAGGCTCCCATAATAATTCTTTAAAGGCTGTATGGCACCTATGGAAGTTTTCAAAATCTAATAATCGGAGCTGTTCTATGGCTTCCGCAAAAAGGAATACAACACAATGTATTACTTCACTCCTAGTGCGGTTTTCCCAGAGCTCTCCAGCTCTAATGTGTGCTCGCAAAAAAAATGAATCTCAGTAGTCTTTGTTGCATGGTACCCACTAATTTGAACACTGTACCATAGTCATAACATCTTCCCTTATCCATATTTATCAATGTAAAGCCCTTCTCATAACTTAGTATACAATGGGAGCCCATTGATAGCCCCATGGTTTAGTGTCTAACATTAATGGGCCATTGGGGTATATAATGACTCCTGTGGTATAGGGAATAATTTTGTTTTTGAATCTTGTGTTTTATTTTAGTTAGGGGAGACTCAGGTTCATTGGGGTAGCAGGTATTAATGGGGTAATCCTGAAACTCATAGAGGGTAGTGGCTACTGAGTGGGAACCCAGTTATCTGCTTGCTCATTGGAGGCAGTGGTATTAACCCTAAATTGTGTCAGGTTTGAGCAATGAAGCTTACACGGTCATAGCAATGAATTTGAGATATCCAGGTCATTTCTTTGTCTTTGAATGTGGGGTTGAAAGTACACATGTTTTTTTTTTAAATTTCAGGCACTCGAATAGCATTACAGGAGGCATATGATAGGAATTGTTCAAGTATTTAAAGGACAGGTACTTGTGGCTTACAATAATGGAGACATCTGTAGCACTCGGTTATCATTTCTCAGAGGTTACATTCATGTGTGTGATGTTATAGCTCAGTAGTGATTTACAAGTAAAGTTCAGTTTTTACGGTGGCCATGAAATGTAGGCCACAGTGTTTTCTTTCTTACTATAGTGCAATACATTTCTAACAAGATTGCATTTCATATTTGTAAACCTGTATTAAGTCATAAATCATTTTAAACATTGATAATTCTTTCAGGGCAGATTTTGACATTTTCATTGTACAAGTTTCCTCCCAGAATGCAGGATTCTCTTTTACCAGCTAATTTACGTACTTAGTAAACTGATTGAAGGCAAACAGAAGTTACAGTCTGTGGTTCCATTGAGTTTGACTCAAAATCAAATATTATGATCCTCACGCAATTTACTGAAACTGCGTAAGTTCTTACATTAGCTGACTTTTGTTATGTGTTATGTGTATTAAAAACTCTTGTATGGGCTCTAAAAAGCCTTGCTGAGACCTGTCAAAAACAGTTAAAGCAACATTACTGTAAAAAAACTCAATAAAAACCAGTACAATATAAATTCATATTTAACATTCTCATAGGCACAGATGTTGGATAAAAAAAAAATGATATGGCTGTGATACTGATCCTATCTCCACCCTGCAAGTAACTTGTCCTGGTCACTACTACAGGAAGGTTACTGGTACTCCTGGACGTGCTAATTCCTGATGGAGAGACACTGACTAATACAGAAGCCAGAAATCAGAGTGCTGGTGCCAAGATTTCCAAGAACCCAACGGTTCTTGTGGGTAGTTAACCTGTAGTCTATAGCAGGTGGTTAATATAAATCAAGAAACCCACACAGCCTACAACAGGTACTTGAATGCATTGCCTATTAAAGGGCCACCCCAAACAATAGTCATTAACAGCATGGATCCTAAACACATCAGAGTATCTAGAGCGATTATGTATGTCATATCCATGGGATGGTATGTTATATACACAATGCCACAATATCATTGTGTGTTATACACCAGGGTGTAATCCATGTCACAATGGACAGATTGAGGCCTTAAAGAGAGGAGTGATTACTAATTACCATATAGCACAGGCCATGCACAGCTTTTCCTTAGAAGAATTGGTAAGGGACAGAGCTATTGAGGCACAGGGACATGGGGATATAGGACCAAATACTGGTCAGGAGTACTGCATTCATGTGCATGTAGCTGTTGAGGAACGCCAGCAAGAGCCCAAGGAGGCTGTGGAGAGGCATAAGGAAAGTAATCAATGGGAATCTTGTGTACACCTGTCCTTTTAAGCTCCATACCATTGTTGTTGTGCATGTGACTAGATAGATGCCTGGTAACATATAATTTTATCTTCAATTCTCTCTCTCTCTCTCTCTCTCTCTCTCTCTCTCTCTCTCTCTCTCTCTCTCTCTCTCTCTCTCTCTCTCTCTCTCTCTCTCTCTCCCACATCCTAGTAGCTAATTATACTAGTGAATGGTTATTTTTATGTGATGATCTAGGATAAATTCTCATCCTAGGAGAAAAAAAGGAGGTGGAAACCCTCTTACCCTCTTTCTTACAAGTGTGGATTTCATTTCGTATATAATACCATTATTCTCCTTTATCTTAAACGGTAATTAGAAGTAAAGATAACTTCATATATACCTGTGTTGTTTTTTGCTTTCCATTTATAATAAACTAGCCTTTTTGAGAGACTTTTTTCAATTTGTAAGAATTAAAATAAATTTGCCTCTGCGATAGGATTAATTTCTCATACAGAAAAATACAACGCCATCAGGGAATTACTGATGGCGCTGGTACACATTACTGCGCATGTCCAGACTATACTATGCTGTTGCCATGGTTACGACAAGGTTTAAAAGAGGTCCTGACGGCCTGTGTAGTTTTACCTTGACAAAGACGTCTGATGACGTTGAAACGCGTCGGCCTTTGATGATGTAGCATGCCCTAACGCTAAGGGCACGCTGGCGTCTCATCTTCCAACAGTACTGTGTGTTTGTGTATAGAGGATGTGTGCTTACCCTCCCTGTCCGTATTCATATGTCTGAATGCTGTGTTAACTGCATGAGCGACCTCCACTCCAAGTAGATAGTTTGTAAGAGGCAAAATGTATTATTTAAGAGCAGACCGTGGATATGATTTACCTCTCTGTTCTTTAAAGGAAAAGTGTATATTTCTATAATTCCTTTGCACAAATGCTGGGACAACTGCATGAGAGAATTCCACTCTAAATAGACAGACCTATAGTAGGTAAAATATTTTATTATCTACTGATATTATTTACCTCTCTGCCCCTGCAAAGGAAAAATGCATATTTCCTAATTCCCCTGCAAAAAGAGGGTTATTATGTTGACTATTTAGTAACATCTTGATAATACAGAAATATATTGATCAGGGTGAATATCTGGACAAAACGAATATATAGCACACGGAATGAGGTTCCAATTGTTTTGGGTCAGGACATATATGGTATAAAAAGAGAGATGGTAGATACCTTGGTCCTATTAGTTCCCATGAATGGAATTTAAGGTGATTTAGTCCTTGATATAGAAAGTTTATATCCTCATGCAGATAAATATATGGCATTTAGCGTTTAAGAACTAAGTAATTCAAGATCAATGCATCAAGTATGATACTATAAATCAAGGTTAATAAGGACATTATTATAGAGCGGGATAGCCGTATTTTATTAAACACACACAATACTATGATGTGAGAGGATAATTACCCCTCTATTAAAAGACTAAAAGAAACATCAGGTGGTAATAGATCTCACAAAATTAGCCTATTTTACCCATTTTTTTTAATCCAGTATTTTTTATTGATTTTTAAATTCGCCGTTGTTACCCTCAATTAATAAAATGTTATTTTTGTGACTATCTTATCCCAATATGTTATATACTTATGTCAATTTTGGTAGAAAATACCCTGGGAAGTTAGCATTCCTTAGTTTATGAGTTATAAAAAGTTTAGCAACATTTTAGCACCTCAACTTGTCAATCTATTTAATATGACCCTAGATGGCCACCAAATCCCCCCTGAGCTTAATGACACATAAATTGTATTTTCCCCCAAAGAGGGCAGGGACCATTTGGAAGTCAAAAACTATTGACCAATTTCACTCCTAAAAACCGACATCAAACTCTAAAATGATGATGAATAGAATTTCAAAATCCCTGACCCATTTGGTCCATAGACCAAGTGGGGTTTGTCCTCCACAGGCAAGCAGAGGATAATATTAGAACCTAATACATCTCTCTAAAGTAACCTACACACCTATGTGTCTTTGTGTGCTTGTCTTTGAGAAGACTTTTGACACAGCGGAATCGCCATATCTCTGTCCAGTACAGGAGAAGTTTATGATAAAGAATTATTTCTCTAACTGAAAAGCCCACTGCTATCACCCCAAAAGTCCCCAGAGGATGCCTGGGACGGGACAGGCTCTCCATAAACATTCAAAGAGGTACAAGGCAAGGCTACCCTCTCTCCACACTGTTGCTCACCTTGGTGGTAGAGCCTCTAGCCCAATCAATTAGAGCAAACATAGACATTAAAGGTTTATCAGTAGGACATCATCGATACAAATGTAGTCTATTCACGGTCGACCTTCTTTGCACTCTTTCTAATCCAACCCACTCCATCCCTGCCTTAATGGTCCTGCTAGAGCACTTCGAACGGGATTAAAACTAAACCTGGACAAAACCGAGGCCCTACCCATTGGCTTACATTCAGATGACATGAAAAACTCTCCAGACCAAATACAATTTTTCATGGCCAAAGTCCCACATAAAGTACCTGGGCATAAATATCACATCTAACCTAGAAAATCTATATCAGGCCAAAATCTCTATTCTTCCAATTCCTAAATGACCTTACATAAATGGTCAAAATTTCCAATATCCTGGATATACCGAATCAATACATTTAAAATGAACCTGCTCCCAAGGCTCCTCTACCTGCTCCGCTCTCTCCCAATATCAGTAAACTCAAAATACCAGTCATATCTACAACAACAAATATGGCACTACAAAATCCCCAAAATAGCAAGGAAAACCCTAATAAAACATAAAAAATGGGGTGGCCTTTCATGCCCTAATCTCAAACTATACCTCAAAGTGGCACATTTGGTCTTCATGCCGCAAACTCATTCGGCATCCCAGCAGCCTGCGTGGGTTTGTATAGAAAGTTATTGAATGTGCCCCTACACTTGGGACAATATTCTCTGGGGATTGCCCTAAAGTTCAGCTTCTGTGGCAGGACACCATGACTCTAGCCACTAACTTTAATTCTCAACTGACCCTGAGTATTGTAACTTGTTTACTTGGAATTTCCCCTCCATCACTAACCTCATATCAACTTAAATCACTTAATTTTATATTATTAGTGGTAAAACAACATACAGTATCGCTAAACAATGGATATCCCAGTCCCTAGACTTTAAACAAAAATGTCAATTATGTAATACCAAATGAGAGGCTTTCACACATCTGCTTCCTCTCTCAGAACTTGGGGACCTTGGTTGTCCTCTCATGAAAAAACCTCCCAGAGACAACCGCCTTATACTTAGTATGACTGTGGGGAAAGAGCTGGGTGGGGACTGACGGAGGACTGGGTCCTGGCCGGAGCTCAGGAGATGTTCAAAGAAGGTATGTACCTTATTTTGAAGTTCGTAATTATATAAACGGATTGTGAAGCCGAGACACTACTTTCAATTTATTCAACACATTTGTTTCTTCATTTTTAGAATTAATTATATTGTATGTTTTTTATTTTCCTTTGTACTTATTTGTTTAAAAAAAAGATAGCAGTTGCCCCTTCTTCTTCATCTCTTTTAAAATCTTGTTTTATTTTTGCTTTCTTTCATTCTACTTATTTATGGGTATATTATATTGCACTTCCTTACATTAAAATAAGTCATTACCCTCTAGATTCACCCCTAAAAGGTCTGATTTAGATCAGATTAGAATGATATCTACCGAATTGGGGAAAGTAGATGAGAATAGAAAATCTTGAAAAATGAATGAGGTAGAGTTAAAGAGGAGGTAAAACTTTTAGAAGCAACAAAATTATTAAAACAAAATAAGATATTTTCCTTTATTGAATTGTGCTTACTATTAGCTTAAATCAAGTACAAAATGTGTTTAAGCATATCGAACTAGAAATATATAATAATGTTTGTTACTTGTTAAATGAAACAGAATTGTTTATGTTCCTTATCAATATTTCATACTGTACTGACTCTTTACTCTCAATAAAAAAATCATTGTTAAAAAAAAAAAAGAAGTGAGTGCAAAAGTTGGCCTCTCAATGTTAAAAAGATCATGGCAATCAGCAATCTCAATTCCTGGCAAATAGATAGGGAAGAAGTGAAGGTAGTGAAACATATTATTTTTCTGGGATCCAACATCTCTGGTGACTGTGGTCATGAAATTAAAAGATGTTTGCTTTTGGGGAGGAAAGCTATGGCGGGCTTAGACAAGCTCGCAAAAATAAATTTTTAAACTATCAACATTGGTCTGCATAGTTAGAACTATGGTATTCCCAGTATGAGAGCTGGACCATAAAGAAGTCTGAGCGCCGTAGAATTGATGTCTTTGAATTATGGTGTTGGTGACAACTAGTACTTCAAGGAATCAAGACAAACTGTTCACTGGAAAGCATGATCATGAGGCTGAAACTCAAATATTTTGCCCATATCATGAGACGGAAGGACTTCCTACAGAATACTCTGATGCTGTGAAAGATTGAAGACACAAGAAAAAGGGGATGACAGAGGCGGAGATGGATGTGGTCACTGAAGCAATAAACATGAAATTGATGAAGCTCAGATGGGCAGTGAGAGATGTACCTCGAGGTCTATTGGGTCACGTAGAGTTGTACGTGACTGAACAACAAAACAACAACCTTACTAGTTTAAATTCCACTGTGACATAATTGAGATTGCCGATAGGAGTACTGATAATGAAATCATGAAACAGTTAGTAAAGGAGTTAATCCTAAATTCTAAGACAAACAATTAAGTGTGTCTTAATTTTGCATATGTAAACTATTCTCCTAGGTTAATTAATGTAATTAAAAAATCCAAAACAGCCTAACTGCTGTGGTTAGTTAAAAGATAGAAGCAGAGAAGTAAAAGAGGAATCTGATTTTTCAAAAGTTAATTTCTAGATATAAAAGGGCTAGATTTTCAGCAAATAAAATAGGAATTTTATTTCAATGATATTCTCTGACTCCAGACTTTAAGATAGTAATTAAACATTTACGGTTTGCCCAAGCACAAACTACTATTAATTATTTTATGTCTTAACAGGTCCTTCTTCCTGTATGTTTTTGTATTATGAGTTAAAAAACATTCTTAATGGGGGAGCAGAAATGTACACGTGACTGTGCTTAGATACTATTTTGGTTTCGGTAACAATTATGGGTTTTAGTATTAGATCAAAAGCAATGAAAGTATAAAAAAAAATCTGTAGCAATATTTGATAAGTAAATCTGAAGTCAAAAGACAAAATATGGTAGTACAATAATATAGATGATTAGATGATTATAGATCAATTACTTTTTTGTGTTTGATCAAAAACAAAAATGCTGTAGATCCAATAGATTCCTTTTTCAATCAGTAAACAAATTTGAATACTCACAACACTTTATAGAGGAAATGAGGCCCCAGGAGATGACTCATAATGACTTCACGTGAGCGTTGATTAACATAAGTAAGTAATAGAGTGACATATTGATTTTCAAATTGCAAAATACAGTAATTAGCTTCAAAATGTGTACTTTGCATACTTCATTCAGGGTCACATACAAAAAACACTACTCAGTGCTCTGTGAAACCTTCAAGAGAATTATTAAAACAAGCTTAAAGAGATATGGAGGGTTATGTGTCAAGGTTAGTATTTACCTGAACATGTAGATGGTAGGATGTCTTTTCCTGAGACCACCAATTGGAAGATCCAAAGGCAAGAAATTCCTTGGAATAGGATGGTACAAAAGATGGAAAGAAACATGCCGAAATAGACCCCTTATAAAAGTAATCATTGCCGGTATCTTTGGGATATGTTAAATGCTATTGAGAACAATATTTAAGAACCTTAAAAAAAGTCAATATAATAAACTTTTAAAAGCGAAATTATCAATTGGAACAGGCTGGTACAGGCCCGAACACACTTTTTCTACAAGGAATTCATATTAAAATCATTTGCGCATGCAGGAGATGGGCGTTACCGGATGTGTACACGTGAGCTGATGCTCGTGTAGTCCGATGGAGGAGCCCACGCTGGATTTTGCTATTCCCTAACCCTGTCTCTCAGCCCTTCCCATGGTACAATTCCTTTATGCCAGACTCAAACTGTAGACATGGGGATAGCAGTATGAGGAGCATGGCCACTCAGGCACATGTGAGCAAGCAACGTTGATATTGCAGGTGTCTCCAAACCCTGCTCATTTCCCTAGTCCTTTCTGGCTGGATGGATGCTGCCTGATTAACAGCGCTCAGAGGCGGTGTTTGCCTCTATCATCTACGTCTTGTTCTAGCGCTGGTCCCCGTATTGAAAGTCCCGTGGGCGGTGAGAGCGCACAAACTCGGGAAAGACACAGGTGGCAGGCAAGCCATGCACAGCACGGAGTTGGAGGTGGAAAACTCCAGTCGGAGAACGACAGAGTGAAGGCCTGCAGAAAGGAGCTTTTACTGCCATAGCATTGGACACCGCAGGCTCCTCTCGCTGCAGCTATGACCTGATACCACTTAGAGGTTGTGAGGTCGGGTAAGGCTCTAATAGAGCACCTCTTATATATAAAGATTGACTTATAAACTGCATGGCCCTAAGGCATTCATTTGCAAACACATATACAGGTCCTACAAAGAACTCAAGGTTGAGTTGATTAAGCAAAGGACTTGGAGTAAAACTCTAAGGGCTTAACAAACGCCACAAGACACAATGGGGTCTTGTGTCTGAATTTAAAAAAAAGGGAGTGCAATAGTATAATCCAGTGTTCCTGGATCTTCCTTATACAGAGGCCTGATATTGAATGGGGATAATGGTTTTGTCTTATATAGGTAGTATTATTGATAAGGCTACAAGGAATGAATGAATAAAATACAAGACTAGGCTCCATTATTCGATTAAAGGAGGATCCTAGCATTAAAAATTAAGTGACTAAGCTCAAATCTTTAACTACCTATAATTGGGATATAAGCCTCTATATATATAAGAGGGAAAAATACTTCCAATCAAAAAATTCTGACTAAGACCACACGTATCTTCAACTGGAATTGGAATTCCCCCCATTCAATATTATCCTATTTCCTTGGGATCAAATTAGGTACTGGATTCTTCAAAAAGATTACACAATGCCTCCAAAAAACAAAAATAAGGACAAAGTAAGATCACCTCCCAAATCCAAACTATTTTTTTCGCCCAAAATGAGTTGTCTCTTTTGGCGTCCCCAATAGGCGATAAATCTATAGAGGCAAATGTAGATAACATGGTTGACACCTTTGCGGATATAAATACAGTAAATTTGGAAGATGAAATCCTCACTGTTGGAAAATTGGAAAAAATTCTAGAGAAGTTCCAAAATAAATTCCTTGATGAATTTAAAAATCAAATTCTGTTAAATTTCAAGACAACACAAGAAAATACAGCTAAAATTGCAGAATTGGAATGTACCTGTGAATCAATTAAAAAAGAACAATCCTTCTCCAAAGAAACCATCAAAATAATGGATGTGAAAATAAAAGCATTAGAAAATAAGATGGACTCGTGGACTACTTGAAGATAGATCAAGAATTAACAATTTGAAAATACGTGGTATTGATGAAAGAATATCCAAGGATGAACTGGACCAATATCTCACTAAATTATTTTCATACTTAGTGCCGGACTTTGAAGATATTAAGTTTAAGTTTGATGCGGCTCACAGGCTCTCTAAGCCAAAAAATATTGACGCATATTCTCCTAGAGATATAATGGTAAAAATTCACCATTTGCCATTGAAAAATCAAATAATAAGAGCTAGCTATGGGAAAACAAGCTTTGACCCTCCCTATTCGAACATTAAAATATTTTCGGACATTTCCACTTCCACGAGAAATAAAAGAAAGCAATTTCTCTCCATCACACAGAAATTGAGGGAAAAGGAAATTCCATATAAATGGGTTTTTCCCATAGGTCTCTCAATTTTACGAGACTACAGATGGCATAAAATTACAACAAATAAATAGGGAGAAGACCTTCTTAGTAAATGGGGTTTCTGAGATGTCATCCTTATTCTTATCTGGTGGGGTCGCTTGATCCCCATAATTGTGAATGGTTTCCCAGCTCCTTCTTTTTCTCTTGTTTTTTTTTTTCCCCTCTCCCTTTCTGATTTAAGGGTTATTTTATCCTTAAAAATCATGGTTTGTTCAATTCTTAAGGTGCTTGAGATTGTACACTGCCTTTCCGCTTAGGGAAAAGCACAGCATATTGGTAATGAATGCACTTTAAAGTCTATTATGCAATGTGAGGATCTATGGAGGAAATATGGTTTATTTACAGGTGTTTTTTATAGATATTCGAGATTGTATATTGCCTCTCCTTTTTAAGAAAATGCACAGCACTTTTGTAATGAATGCACTTTAAGCTCAATATGTAATGGAGGGATTATTGATGAAATATGTTTAATATATAGGTGTTTTTTTTTTTTTAAAGATATTTATTGATGACACATAAAAATAATAAGTTGTCGAGCAACATAAGATTTTATTGGAAACACATAGGGTATTTATAGAATCTTTTTCGATGCACAAATCAATATGAGTGTTAAGGCTAGATCAAGAGAAGATTAGAAATAATCACATACGTAATGGGATAGTAATTTGCACATTTAGGATTTAATAAATTAAGGGATAAGATAGAAGTAAATATTTAAGAACAATTGATGCTCTTAATATTGATAATTTTGAGGACACATAAAATTAATTAATGGTTAGTAGCACAGTCTGGCATTAAGAGCACAAGGGAGTTCTAGAACTGAGCAATTAATGCATGAATCAAAAAGAGTGAGAATGATAAAATAAGAATAGAAATGTGAACACAATTAAATTTTAAGGCAATTTTTGCACAATCACAATTTTATTTTATTTTTTATTATTTTATATAAGTTAATTTAAGGATTGATGTCTATAGATCAAAAAGAAGTCAATATATTATAAACACCTTCTGACACAATATACATTTTAAAACGATCCATGGAAAAATATGAAAACTATGAAAAATTATTAAAATTATAAAAGAGGATAAGATGGAATCTTATAAGGAAGAGGATAATGGAAGGGAAGCGGAGAGGGGAGAAAAAGGGTAGAAAGGGACGAGAAAAGATAGGGGTATAGTTACAATAGGATGCTTTTTTTGGTAATAATTAATCAGTAAAGGGCTAGGCAAAAAGAGCTTTTCCCGATCTAAATTGCTTGGATAGAGTTAGAGAAAAAAAAGGGAGAAGGATGAAAGAAAAAGTGGGAAAGAGGGGAGGAAATAAAAAAAAAAAAAAGAGAAAGAAGGGGGATGGGAAAACAGGAAAAATAAAAGAAGTATAAACGGAGAGGGAAGAGAGACGCGTGGGAATAAAGAGGGGAAATTAGATAAAACAAAGATTTAAGGGCGTGGGAAGAACCTCCATGGAGGACTCTACATATCCCTTCATCGTTTACGCCTACAGGTGTATGAAAGTAGTTGGTTGAAGTGTAACCCCCTCTGAAGGGGCGAGGTTTGAATGGATAAAATAGACCTCTATGGTTTAAGGAGAGAATGTAGTAAGCCTGGAAGTGTGGATGTAGCCAGGGGGTGTGGGGGTGTGTGGGAGGGTGAGAAGGGCGGAGGACCCAGAAGGGGGAGGGAAATGTCTAAATTCTCCATCAAAAAGAGCCTCCATCGCTAGAATGTTGATAAAAACTAACCCAGATATTGTTTTAATTCAAGAATCTCATTGGGACAAGGATAAGACATTTCATATGGCTAAACATAAATTCCCACGAGTATTTAATGCATGCCAAAAAAAAAAACTCAGGAGGAGTGTTAATGATGTTTAATACAAATTTAAGATTAAAAGAAGAAGTAGTGGTTCTGGATGGTAATGGTCGGTATATTATTTGGGTAGGGGAGATAAATGGCCAACAAATGTCAATAGTAAACGTATATGCCCCAAATAATAAACAAAACTCTTTCTTGAAGGGAGTATTAAAGAAACTGGACAAGATTACTTTGGGAGGTCAAATCTTGGGTGGAGACTTTAATATGACTCCTGATCCCAAGATGGACAGAAGTTATAAAAAGACTCCTAAAAACTTTAAATATATAGAAAAAATCTCTCAGGATTTCTCCAAATTATTGGTGAGAAACCATTTGTATGATACATGGCGCCTCTTAAATACAACTGAGAGAGATTATACATTTTACTCTGGTTCTCACAAGATGTATTCAAGAATCGACAATATCTTAGTGAATGAGTTTTTGTTAAACACAATTCAATCAGTTAAAATTGGATTAATAACTATTTCGGACCACGCTCCAATTACCCTCCAACTACAGGAAAAAAGAGCTGCCTATTCCAGTAGGGTATGGAGAATGGACGACAACATTTTTGAAGATAAGGAAAGACTAAATGCTATTAGAACGAAAAAAATTAAAAAATTGGAAATTAATTTGGGGTCAGTTCCTTCAAATATAACAGTCTGGAATACATTAAAAGCATATATAAGAGGTATTTTTATCAAGTTAAAAAGTATTTGGGTCAAACAGAGAGGATTGTCTCTACGACTATTACATGTAAAATTGTATCAACTGGAACAAGATAATAAAATAAAAATAAATGACACCCTTACTCAAGAGATAAAAGCAATTCGAAATGAAATTAATAAAATAAACCAAAAACGCTCAGACAAGAGTTTGTGGCGTTTACAACAAAAATCTTTCCATTTCGATAATCGAATAGGGAGAGACCTTGCGAATAAAATTAAAAAGCAAAACTACCAAAAATATAATATCCATTATCTGGAAAATCGGGGCAAAAAAATATTTAAGCCTAAAGAAATTACGGATCAATTTGCTAAATTTTATCAATCCCTGTATAATTTAAGCTCGGAAGAAAATTTTATAACACCAACTTCTAAAGACATAACATCATTCTTAGATCAGATTGACTTTCCAGAAATCTCAAAGGAGGAGAAGGAAGCATTAAACAGCCCGATAATGGAAGCAGAAATTAGTCGAGTCATTAAGAATTTAAAAAATCATACGTCACCAGGCCCAGATGGATTTTCTACAGCTTATTATAAAATATTTGCGGAAGGTTTAATGCAATTATAGTATCATCATTTAATGAAATTAAAACCACAGGAAAGTTTCCTCCAGAGATGCTTAGAGCCAATATAATAACTATACCAAAACAAAATAAGGAAGCACTTGTAAAGACTTTAGACCAATCTCGGTCATGAATATAGACACCAAAATATATGCCAAGGTTTTGGCCTTAAGACTTACAGAAATTTCCAAAACATTATTAATGTCCGATCAAACAGGTTTTGTCCCAGGGAGGCAGGGTTCTGATAACTCCCATAAACTGATTCATTTACTAACCTTTGCGAAGAATAAAGGTATTCCCACTCTATTCCTATCAATGGATGCCGAAAAAGCATTCGACAGGGTAGGGTGGGATTTTATGATGCAGACCCTCCTTAGATATGGGTTTGATGCCTTCGCATTGAAGGCCATAGCTGCCTTATACAATGCTCTTTCAGCATCGGTATTAGGCAAAGATGCACAATCAGATTATTTTATGGTAACAAATGGTACCCGTCAGGGTTGCCCGCTGTCTCCCATTATATTTGCCTTGATCCTAGAACCTCTTGATATAGCTATCCGGGCTTCATCAGAGTTCAAAGGAATTAGACTAGGCAAAAATGAATATAAGATCTCTCTCTTTGCAGGTGATGTAGTCGTTTATATGGAGCAACCGCATCTATCCATGTAGGCGCTGATGGAAATTATCGCTAATTATAGTAAGGTGTCGAATTACAAATTAAATATAGGAAAATCCGAAGCCCTGAGCATTAATATTCTAGAGAACGATGTAGAGTGCCTTATTGACAAATATCAGCTAACTCATACAAAAAGGATTTACGCATTTGGGAATTCAGTTTAGCTTGGACCCAAGATGCATCCAGGATTCCAACTTGAATAATTTATATAAAACATCTAAAGAGCTTATTGAGAATTGGCCAGTCAATCAAATCTCATTCTCCGGTAGAATTGCATCAGTTAAGATGTCTTTTTTACCTAAGCTCAATTATGTATTAAGATCTTTCCCTTTTCCAACTACCAGCCAATGGTTAGCTAAATTCCAGAGGTTGATAGATAGATATATTAACAAAAAGGGTCAGATTAGAGTGAAAAAGGAAATAATGAGTAGAAAATGTATAAAAGGTGGCATTGCATACCCAATGGTTTCCCATTACCAGGAAGCAATTAAATTAGCACAATATATAAAATGGAGTCAACCTCTTTCCAATCACCCGGAAAATCAGGTGTTGAGCGATATGCTCAACACCATTGATCTCAACGCTCTTTTATTTACCCCAAAATTAGCAATATCTTATATCGACCCTAAAGCAACTCTTTTGAATGAAATGGTAAAAGAGTGGATAAAAATGAACAATAAACTTAAACTTCTAGAGAAATATAGTGAACTTACTCCTTTGAAAACATTAGCACGTTTAAATCATATTTACCTAGAACCAGAATGGAAAGATAAGGGAATATATCTATTGGGTCATATTATAGATAAAGATAAAGGTAAAATATTAGATTATAATATGCTAAAGAAGAAATATAATATTTCAACTAAACTCTGGTTTACTCTATGTAGCGGAACCCATCACTGTTTTACCCTGTTTTATGATTATTATGGTTAAAATATGATCCTACAATATGTATGCTGGTTTATGCTCTGCAGAATATTAGCCAGACTTTTGCAGACCTAGGCTAATGGATAATCCTATTACAGAGATTCAAGAGATAAGAAAGTTGTAAAGGGTCCTTGCATTTTCCAAAGTGTTTTCATTCTCTGATAAGAACAAAGAAGTGTAATTGAATCAATGTCTGATTGTATCAAAGTTGCCAGGGAGGTGTGACCCCCCTATTGTTCTCTTTATGTGTATTGTGTGTAGCCAAATATGGGCATGTGTATTGCCTGTGGCCAAAGAGATGTATAAATATTTCTGCAATAACAAAATAAAGTCAGTATTCATTTGACTCCCAAATTGTGTGTCGTCCAATATGGGAGGTCGGGGATGGTGAAATTGTAGTGCCTCGTGGGTATTTTATCGTATACCAGCGGAGATTTTGGACTGCGTGTTCCTGCTCCGTTACACTCTATATAAACTACTACAAGTTTTGAAAGAAAGTATTAAAGTCTCTAATCTCCATACTCTAAACAATTTTGAAACATTGATATTGTCTCAAAATACTAGACATTTGATATCAAAGAGTAGTGAGATTATCTATAGGCAAACCCAGAGGGATATAACGAAATCTATGGATCTCTGGGCTAAAGATATGCACTTAAGGGTATCCAAAGAGTCATGGCAACAAGCTCTAAAATCCTTAAATAGGTTTGTGAAAAATGCAAACCAGAGAGAAATCCAATTTAAATTACTTAATAGATGTATTGGGTCCCCTTTAAAATGTACTTTAGATCATTTAACCCAGCAACCAAAGTATGTTGGAGGAATTGTGAGAAATCAGCAGATATGTTTCGTATTTGGTGGGAATGTCCTACATCCCTCTCACTTTGGGAGGATTGCTTTGAATATCTATCCAACATACTCAAGATGGATATTAAAGCAGAACCGCAGATGGCATTGTTCAATCTGTATCCTTCTAAGCTGGAAATAAAAAATATAGCGTTTATGACTCAAATCTTTCAGGTTGTTAAAACTGCAATTGCAAGAAATTGGAGGAAAGAAGCTCTTCCCAAAATAGCTTAAATTTTAATCATGTTGGGACACAATCGTGAACTAGAGAGAGATTTTAATACGGGATTTCAGCTAAAACAAGCTAAAATGGGCCATTTGGGATTCCATTCTTAACTAACCCTTGCGCTGACTACTAGACCTGTGAGTCTTACTTCTGTAGTGTGAAAGAGTTTAGAAACGTTAATAAGGGATAATATACAATAATATGTCTATTTGAACAAGATTATAAATAGGAGTTAACATGGATTTATGAGGGATAGGCCATGTCAAAGAAATCTTATTAGTTTCTATGAGGAGGTTAGGAGGAACTTGGACCAAGACAACTCAGTGGATGTAGTCTGTTTGGATTTTGCAAAGGCTTTTGATACAGTGCCACATGGAAGACTATTGTGCAAACTAAGGGATACAGGAATTGCAGTAAATATCTGCTCATGGATTGATAGCTAGCTAAAAGGCAGGAAGCAAAGGGCTGTTGTAAATGGAACATACTCAGATTGGACTAATATGGCAAGTGGGGGTTCCTCAGGGTTATTAATTAAGTAGGACTGGAAAGTAATGTCTCCATTTTTGCTGATGACACTAATTTGGTGGTAAATAAATCAGATAATGATGTACTTTCCATCCAAGATGATCTGCATATATTAGAGTAATGGGCAACTAAATGTCAGATGAGATTTGATATGAATAAATATAAAGTTATGCATTTGGGAAGGAAAAATAGCCACACAATGTATAATCTTAATGGAGCAAATCTTAGGGTATCAGATATTGAAAGGGATTTAGGAGTGCTTGTGGACATCCACCTAGGTAGCAGTGCTCATTGTGAAACAGGATATGCAAAGGCAAGCAATATATTAGCATGTACTAAGAAGGATATAGAAGGAAGGGAAGCAAATAGAAATCTGCCACTATACAAATCCCTATTACGCCCTCATTTGGAATATAGAGTACAAGTTTGGGCACCACTTCATAAAAAGGACATTTTAGAAAATGGAGAAGTACAAAGAAAGGAAACAAAACTAATAAGGGGAATGGAAGGGGTAAGCTATGAAGAAAGATTAACCAAATTAAACGTTTTTTCTCTAGAAATAAAGGTGCCTAAGAGGGTTTTTTTCTCTAGAAATAAAGGTGCCTAAGAGGGGTTTTGATAACCTTATATAAATATATCCCGGGTCAATATAAAGTTTTGTCTAGTGAACTCTTTGTGCCAAGAGGTTTTCAACTGACAAGAGAACATCCTTTGAGGTCAGAAGTAAAAACATTCCATCTTAAAGAAAGAAAAGCGTTCTTCACAGTAAGTTTTTCTTCAACCTAATTTACCATGTAACTATGTAACTTTTTAATATTGCTTAAAATTACCAGAACAGAGACTTTCCAGAGGGTCATACATTCCAAATTCACCAAACATACTAGATGGGATTCATGTAACAACCTTCTTAAATTCCACAGAAACTAATTTCAAGTATCTGTTCTGTGCCAGAATACAATATTTCGTAAAATGACCTGGAATGGTGACTTTCCAGAGGGTCAGAAATACTAAATAACTCCAACAAACATGCCTAGGTGGGATTCATGTAATAACCTTCATGTTACATGAATCCTATGGCTTTTGTGGCTTAAATAATTTTTTTCTGTCTTCTGATATAATATGTGTCACTCATATTTCAGCCAATCAGAATTGATTTTTAGATTTCATCCTGATCTTTTTGCATGGAAAATGTATTTTAACCTATCAGAATGTTCAGATTTATAAAGTCTGTAGAGTTAATTCCATTGTACGTTTTATTAGAATGCCATGGGGGTCCTTGAGTCAGTTACTTATAGAATATATATAGAATTAATGATTAATGTATTAGTACCAGGGGGTTCCTTTAAGGACCACCATAATGTAGTTTAATGTTTAGATGCAATGGGGGTCATCTAATGATTAGGTGTTAATTTTGTGTGCCACAGGTTTCCATTAGGGAACCCAGTGGTATTGAGTTAAGTGTTAGAAGCCATGGAGGTCCTTAAAGGGATTAATGTTTAGGTGCCATGGGACTCTCAATAGACCCCCATGGTTATAATTTAGTGTGTGGATAAGGAGTTAGTGGGAGAGTGAATCCTGGGGGTTCCCTTCTCTATGTGAGCAGTGTGAATTACCCAAGTTCCCATCAACGTGGGGGAATGGGGGAATCCTGTGGATTCCATGGCTCATAAGGGGTAGGTATACTTGGGTGGATCAATGAGGTGCCTCAAATGTGTTTAGTGTGTTAGTGTACATGCAGGTAGCCCCTTAGTTGTGTCAGATATAAGCCTTATATCCAACTTAACTGAGGCATTGTTATGCCTCTACAAGTGTTCATCAATATGTAAAGGATTGTGAAGGAAAATAGGCCTTACACATAGTATATAACTTGCGTGAAACACCGTTAGGACCAAATGGAATGGTTTGGAGGGAAATCTGAATGTTACAAGTCACCATTACTTGCGGAAATAGCTCGGTTTAGGCTATTGAGAGGTGAATACATTTGTGAATAAATGGGTTTGAAACTGTGGAGCACCATGTGCCATTAATGTAAGAGGTGAATGTCAGCTGCAAAGGTGTGTGAGGGCCAACTGACACGCTACAGAACAACTCGCCATTCAAACAAACCAGGTAGCTACCAGACGTGTGTCTTAAATGACAGTACAGCAAATCCTGTTGCATATGGGGCTTTGAAGCAAACAGCTGGTCACTGCACCCATGCTGACGAAGGTTTATCATCAGAAACTGCTTCAATTTACATGACAGTACTAAAAATGGACCTCTTTCCATTGGCAAAGGGATGCCTTCTCAAATGAGTCGTGTTTTCTGCTCCATCAGCTAGATGGAAGTTGGCATGTCAGTTGCAAAACCTCTGAGAACAAACACTCTGCAACCATTGTTGTAAGAGCACAAGCTTTGGTGGCAGCGTTATGGTCAGGGAAATATTTTCTTGCCATTGTCTGGGTTCACTCATACCTCTGGAAGGCACTTTCAACTCATTGGGTTAACTATCCATCCTTGCAGATCAAGTATTGCCATACATGTTAACTGTCTTGACTGGGGCGGATGGGATCTTCCAGCAGGACAATGCAATATGTAATATTGCCAGAATTGTCCGAACGTGGTTGGAGGAGCACAAAGAAGACTTGCAAATACTTCCCTGTCCTCCAAATTCCACATAGAGCAACTGTGAGACCACCTTGATCAACATCTTTTTTCCGAATGGACCTCCCTTTAGCACCTGTCGGATGCACTGCAGTCTGCATAGCTCCAGATACCCTTGCCAAAGTATTTTATTGACTCACTACCATGCCATCGAGCCGCACACAGTGATATTTAAAGGGTTAATGACATATTATATTGAATTGGTTTTGGTTCTTAAATATTGTTCTCAAGAGTATTTAACACATCACAGTGATATTCTGGCCTGTTTCATTCCGGCTTTTATGCCATCCCAACTGAGATAAAGAGGTACTGGACTTATACATAGACAGGACAGACTGGTACTGACTGGAGCCAAGGACTGTAGACGCAGGTATTCGTAAACAGCCAGGATAGCCTTTTACTTACAGGAGCTGAGAACTGTTATAAGTAGGAACTTGATTTGTTAGAACAGGGTTCCTTGTATAGAAGGAGCCTTGTATACAGTAGAAGTGAGCAAAGGAACAACTAATGCCGGAAGCGAAAAATACACTGTTGCAAACAGAAGCTCAGACAGAATACTAGGATCCCAAAAACAGGCACTGATGTACTGAGCTAACGCCATTAAATAGTTCAGGTGGAAGTCAGTGTGATAGTACACCTGCTTTTAGTAGGTCTGCAGAATTTTTAAGAATCAGGCAGAGACATGTGTGACCATCTGGGAAATGCAGCAAATGCTTGAAGTCAGGTAAGGAAAGAAGAGGCCTTTTATATGCATATTTAAACATAATTTGATAATAGGTCCTTAGAAGCTTTGTTTTTCTCACTGAAACCCTCCAAACAGTCTAACCCCCCTTTAGCTCATGTAGCTCATGCATATAATATTACTATAGTACTAGATGTGCCTCAGTAGCATGTTTCTAAATGTACAACAAACATTTACACTGATTTTAGTCATGTCCACAACATTTTTGTTGCTTCAGAATATGCTTTTTCTGTGAAACCAGTCATATTACAATATTCGAAATTCTGTAAATTTATGTCTTTAAATCAACTGGCATTATCGTAACTGCATATAATACACTCTCTTAAATCAGGATTCAGTGGATTCACTTAGCTTAAGCCATTCTAAAGCCAACACTTTTGTTTAAACCTGGGGAAAGATCTCCATATTGAAGACATTTAATCATACTTATACAGGAATGGTCTGGAATTCCATACACAGTAATTACCTGAAGTATTCTTCCAGAGTAATAGAGAGAAATTTCTACAATATATACAACATACCAGAAATGTAACAAGTATTTCAAATGAGCAGGGAGAATTCTCTACATGGAGCAATCATTTGAACGGTTCACTCAGAGGGAATTCCACAGTCAAGTCCAAGGTTAACTCATTAGAACATAGTTGGCTTGCTAAAAAATCCCTTGCAACACTGAACCTAATAGCGGATAAGCTTCAAAGTACTTTGAACTCTGGTTTAATAAAAATGATTAATGGCAGGGATAAAACACCCGTTAGAAGCTATCTGTACAAAGCCAGTAGTTATTGAGTCTGTGCATTTACTATTGGCATATATATATATATATATATTTTTTTTTAGCTCATTGTTTTCTTGCTTTGTTTTTTCATTTTGTGATCCTAAATTATCTTCAAACCTCTGGAATAGCCATTTATTTAATTTTTCTATGTTTGTTATTCAAAACATTTTCAAAAATAAGCTAAATTCATGTATGGCACTGTATTTCATAATAATGATTTTTTAATGAACAGAAATTAATTTATCTGTGGCATTTATACAGCACAGCTCCAATAGCACAGAGCTGCTACATCTGCTAAGATCTGTTTTTTTTATTTTTACTATTTTGATCACATGTCTGTGTACAAGGGATAAAATGAAATGTCTGCTACTTTGATTTGAAAAAAAAACTTTCTTTCTTCAGATGCTTTTCTCAGATGTTGTCAGGCGGATTAGCTGTGAAAATGTCACATCTTTTGAAGCAGGGGTGAACCAGTATGAGCTGAATGCCTTACTTCTCTCATCCTTAGTCGCCAACATTAGTTTTCAAACACCTGCAGGGGAAATAAATTTTGTCTGAAAAGTGCTACAGAGAGCATAAAAGCAAAAAACAAAACACAATGTAGCCCACGTGGCTCTGACATCAAGTATATGTTTTATAAATGCTAAAAATTATACTAACAAACTGGCGTAATTTTTTTAAAGATAGGTAAATATCATGTTGTTCTTTGTTGTAATCGTATTTCGCATGTGTGTCTGTATTAACAATTGTGTTATATTGTGAACGTTATTCATAGTGGAGTGATTAAAAAATAATAACACCACTAGAGGAGCTGGTTATTTTAATTCTGCACTTATTAATACAATATAATGAAAATATGTAATATTAAATTCACTTTTAAAGATCAGAGTAACCAGGGGCAGAGCTACCGCTGGTGCAGCAGGTGCAATGCACAGAGGTCCAAGGGCTGTCCCTAGCCCAACCTGACATGGTCCCCCCACCTCCCCCCTCTGTTGCCACCACAGCCCCAATGTCCCTCCTATGACTTCCCATGGTCCTCCCCACGGCCCCCATGAACCAAAGTATAGACAAAGTTCCAAGCAAAGGCCTCTCTCCTCCTTCTCCTCCTCTACAACCTCTCAGTACAGTAAAAGTGAAGTTACATTCTGTGTAATTAGAGTAGATGTAATTATTGTTTGTCTGTTTAGTTTTAAGGTTTTGAATCAGAAAACAAGACCATCAGTTCAAACTAAAATGTAAAAAATCTGGGGCCCTGAATGGATTATTTCAATTTACATTGATTCCTATGGGAAATGCTTGTTTGGAACTCAACCTTTTGGGAACTCATTCATTCTGCCATCCAGAACGGACTAAGGACGATAACCAAGGTACCACTGCACATATATATATATATATATATATATATATATATATATATATATATATATATATATACTGTGTGAGTTGATGCTGTAGGGGGCTGGGAAGCACAAAAAATAAATCACATCTAAGGATACACCAAATGTTATTGCAATATTGTTTCATAAATCTCTAAATGTACAAATTCATTCAATTCCTAAAGATAAAGGTAGATATGTTGTACCATAATTACAGCAATTAATGTTTCTGATAATAGTTTTGTTTCAATATATGTCGTTAATATTAATTCCATTAAATGTATCATAAAGTTTTTAAATCTATTAGAATTAAAACATTAGGGTCAAATAATTATAGGTGTCAAATAACTCAACAAATTAACATGTTGATCCTTACAAAATATTTTGATAAAGCTATGATACAAACTACATGTAAAATCATCAAAATGTTAATAAACCAAATACTATGGGCCTACATGCAAATCCCCTGTATTACAGATTACACCATGTTTGAGAGCAAAGTTAATCTCCCTAGATATGTTAATCACCCATTCCTGAAACATTGCAAGAGAACTTCTACAAGTGACTGCAAGAAGCCAGAGCCAAAAATTATGGTCAACTTTTCCATTGATTTCTGCACTGACAAAAGATTACGAGTTACACCATTAGACTTTTACATCAAAACCATATGCTAAAACCATTGCGGAGTAAAAAGACAGTATATCACCAAAAAACAATAGAAAATTATGAAAGTTCAACATAATTTGACACTTAACAGTCCAATATAAACATATGTTCCAAAAGAATATTAGTAGGAGTATGCTATAAACACCCAAATATAGCTGAAAGTGAGGAAATACAATTATTGTAACAGATTGACAATGCAGCTAAGCATGGGCAAGTTCTAATAATTGGAGATTGTAATTACCCTGAAATAAACTGCATTAATGAGACCAGCAGTTCATCTAAGGGGAGAAGGTTCTTGAGTACATTCAGGGATCATTATCTGGCCCAGGTTGTACAAGAGCCTACTAGAAATGAAGCTATCTTAGATTTACTCATCACCAATAATATTGATATAGTATCAAATGTTGGAATAGGGCAACCGGGAAACAGTGATCACAACACAGTCTCATTTGAGATTGAATTAAAAAAACAATACAAAGTATAGACTGGGACAGAGAACTGACAGGTAAAAATACTGAACATAAATGGACAACATTTAAATCCTGACTAAATATACATACACATCGGCATATACCATGTGAGAATAAAAGTAAAAGGAGTAAATCCCATCCAATGTGGCTTAACAATGATTTAAAGATCAAGATACGGAGTAAAAAACAGGCATTTAAATTATACAAACAAGAGGGGACAGAGACTGCTTTACAGGAATATAAGGAAATCAACAAGGCTTGCAAAAGCACGATTAGACTGGCTAAAATAGAAAATGAAAAATGAATTGCAAAAGATAGTAAGACTAACCCTAAAATATTTTTTAAGTATATTAATGGGAAGAAGGCGAGGAAGGAAGCTATAGGAACATTACAATGTGACACAGGTCGTCTGATAATTAGTGACCAGGAAAAGGCAGATGAGCTAAATAGGTTCTTTTCTTCGGTATACACAAGGGAGGTACCAGTGGTTGGGACACGGCAACATAATGGGGCAACACTACCTTTGCCAAATAATTGGTTAACACAGGAAGTAATCCAAAAGAGGTTGTAAAAAATATATGATTATAAAGCCCCGGGTCCTGATGGAATACATCCACGGGTAATAAGGGAAGTGGGTTCTGTAATAGCCAAACCATTATATTTCCTTTTTCAAGATTCACTCCACACAGTGTCTCTACCAGATGACTGGAGAAATGCTGATGTGATACCTATATTTATAAAGGGAGCAAGAGCAAACCCGGGGAATTATAGACCAGTGAGCCTCACTTCTGTAGTGGGGAAGCTTTTAGAAGGGTTAATAAGGGATAATATACAAGAATATGTCTATTTGAACAGGATTATAAGTAGGAGTCAACATGGATTTATGATGGATAGGTCATGTCAAACAAATCTATATAGTTTCTATGAGGAGGTTAGTAGGAACCTGGATCAAGGCAACTCAGTGGATGTAGTCTTTTGGGATTTTGCAAAGGCTTTTGATACAGTGCCACATGGGAGACTATTGTGCAAACTAAGAGATACAGGAGTTGCAGTAAATATCTGCTCATGGATTGAGAGCTGGCTAAAAGACAGGAAGCAAAGGGTTGTTGTAAATGGAACATACTCCGATTGGACTAATGTGGCAAGTGGGATTCTTCAGGGTTCAGTATTAGGTCCTCTCCTTTTTAACATATTTATTAATGACTTAGAGGTAGGATTGGAGTGTGGTGTCTCCATTTTCGCTGATGACACGAAGTTGTGCAAGGTAATTAAATCAGATAGTGATGTCCTTTCCCTCCAAAGGGATTTACATAACATTGAGGAATGGGCATCTAAATGGCAGATGAGATTTAATACAAATAAATGTAAAGTTATGCATCTAGGAAGGAAAAATAGCCATGCAATTTATAATCTTAATGGAGCAAATCTAGGTGTATTGAAAGGGATTTGGGAGTGCTTGTGGACAACCACCTAGGTAACAGTGCTCAAAGCCAAGCAGCAGCTGCAAAGGCAAATACAATATTAGCATGTATTAAGATGGGTATAGAAGCCAGGGAAGCAAATATAATTCTGCCCCTAAACAAATCTCTAGTACGCCCTGATTTGGAATACAGAGTACAATTTTGGGCACCACTTCATAAAAAGGACATTTTAGAGCTGGAAAAGGTGCAGAGGAGGGCAACAAATTAATTAATAAGGGGAATGGAGGGGCTAAGTTATGAAGAAAGACTAACCAAATTAAACATCTTTTCTCTAGGAAAAAGGCGTCTAAGAGGAGATATGATTACCTTATATAAATACATCCAGGGTCAGTATAAAGATTTGTCAAGGGAGCTTTTTGTGCCAAGAGGTTTTCAACTGACAAGAGGACATCCCTTGAGGTTAGAAGTAAAAAGATTCCACCTTAAAGAAAGAAAAGGGTTTTTCACAATAGGGGGGTTAATCTGTGGAATTATCTACCAGAGGAGGTGGTGACAGCGGATTCGATAGATGACTTTAAAAGGGGACTGGATTTATTTCTAATTAAAAAGGGAATTCAGGGTTATTATGGATAATTAGAGGCAGTATTGATCCAGGGAGAAGTCTGGTCGCCGGTGTCTGGGATCAGGAGGGAATTGTTTTTTTTTTATACAACAAATTAATTAATAGTTAATCCGCATATTGCAGATCAGAGGAGATCTTAAAAGGTTGAACTTAATGGACTGAAAGTCTTTTTTCAACCTTAAATACTATGGGCCTCATTCTATTAGCGGCCGCAGCCGTTGCGGGGCCGCAAGGACCGGCCGCAAGCTATTCGGCTATTCTATTCCCTTACGGCCAGGGACTCCGGCAGGCTTGCGGCCGGTGCCTTGCTATCTCTTGCGGCCGCTCGCGCCAGAGGAAAGCCTTTGATCTAAAACGGCCGCAAGAGTTTCGGCCGTAAGAAATTCATATTTGCAATTCAATTGCTCCGGGAACCCTCTCTGCAAGGCTAAAATCTAACCGCAGCTTACTTGCAGGAAAGAGGTCCCGCTAGCACCAATTAAGCACATAAAATAGCTCAAATTAAGCCATCCTGCACTTTGAGAAGACTATAAAGTGATATTCGGTGTTAGCAAAAATAGCACATAATTATCCTATACTCAAATCCGTAAAATATTTTATTTTTAATTTCCGTAAAATATCCATGTAAAAAGTCCAGAGTGCTTGGAGCACTTCAGACCCGCCCACGCCGCAGCCGGAAAATAAACAGTTAATTTGAACTCGGGTTTGGGCTGATGTGCAAGCTTGAGAGTGGGTTTCTTTTAATGCTCATGTCCCCCAATATGATCCCTAGCATTTACAGAGCTGTACAGTGCAGGCTTGAATTTATTTTTGCGTTTTTAGATTTCGGAGATTACGGCCGGTTCCAAGATATGCGGCCGGCCGTAAGAGGAGATCCTTGCGGGGCCGTATAATAGAATCACGAGTTAACAGAACCCCCGCAAGGAATCGCAGCCTTACGGCCGATTTACGGCCGCTAATAGAATGAGGCCCTATGTAACTATGTAATATGTGTAATTAAAAATTATGATATTGTATTATTTAGGAAACCACATGGACTACAATTATCACATATATTTAATTTATATAGATATAAATAGAAAACAAAAATATATATTATATACATGTGTAGTTTCTTGCAGCAGTTATGGTGCTTGTTCTCACTCGTTATAATAATCATGACTCATTTACTGTGGATTCCTAGAGCCGTTTCTCATCCGCAATGCTTGATTTGGATTAATATATTAAGTGAACACATTCTTCCTACACTGAAATCTCTTGCAGATTTATAGATGAGGGCTAAGTGTCATAATATTATGAGTGAAAAGATTATCAAAAAAGTATAATGTAGGGAAAAAAGTTCCAACAACTGATTTTTTGTACCACAAATTAAACTGCTTGATTAGCATGGGGCCTATGTTAGCAACCAGATCGAAAAAATTTACCTTCTTGGTCACAATCTCTACAACATTTACAACAGCTTTCCATCTTTCAAGAACATGATTGATTGAGTGAGTTAGTAAGAGTTCAAGTATGAATGACTGAAAGTCTAGGTTCATGCTACATTAAATGGATACTGTCTGAGCCTGTCCTGAAAATCTGCAGCCAAAAGGTTAATATATTGAGATTGTGAGCATAGGACATTGTGAATCTGATCTCACCATAAGTTAAATAGAAACCCAAGACTGCCTGAGCGTACATTAGAAAGACAGAGCATTGGCAAATCCAATCCTAATAATGTGCAGTCTAGGGCTATCCTACATTACACACCCAATAATATCTGAGTAAAACTAACAGGTTATGAGGAAGTCACCATAAGATTAATAGGTAAAAAAAAACACCTGTAGAACCCCATATTGGCAAGACCATGATTTAAGAGTAACACTGTATGGATAAAGATGAATCTGTTAGAGACACAAAAAAATAACAAGTATACATACACACAGTTGTATTCCTACATCCTTCCCTAAAATTACTTTTCTGAGAATGAGTTTAGAACACCCAGTGCTGACTGAGCCGAGCCTTATAATGTACAGAAGGTCTCCCTACATTAAATAGACATCCAGCTCTCGCTGAGCCCTTACTGATTACCCTTTTGTAAAAAATATGGTTCTTCAATGGACAATACGAAAATAAGCAATTCTTTTATTAATGTGTGCTTACCACAGCATGCACCTAAAATGATCAGTATTCATTGGTTTGAAAGACCACCAAGTCATCACTGTTTCTCTAATTAAAGATCCCAGAAACTCTGTAAAATGTGAGTGCCCCTTATTATGAAGACTAGAAGCAAGACTGATACAGGTCATAAAATAAATATAAAGCAAATGAGGATAGAACTTTTGTCTGTATTGAAGCATAGTGGTGGCAAACTAAGCATGTTATAGCAATAATATATGCCTGAAGTTGTATTTTTATATTGTAAAACTTAAGTCATGTTAGGCAAGTAATATGTAGCATTGTACAGATGATCACTGTAGTTCCATTTTTCAATATTGCCATTTGAATAATGTAAAGGATTACTGCAGAAGACACTTGTTTGTCATGTATATACCAAACTATAAATATTGGTAGCTGCAAAAGCCATGCACATAAAACATTTTTTGAGAAAATCTGCAATTTTGTTTGGTATACCACATTCTGAGAGCTGGGTGCTGGGTGCTGGGAGAGGGGTTAGCAGTAGTTTTTAGAGGAGCATGGGTTTGGAGAGGAGGGTACAGGCAGAAGTCCACAGCCTTTGACTGATAGTAGGATAAGTTTAAAATTGATGGCACATCACAACCTCCTCTCTTGCACAGAGCAGTCCCCTTCCATCATTCAGTGTAATCATATCTCTCCAGAAATGTAAATGTCACTCACATAATACAGACCCAAAATTTCCCCTTTTCAGTCCTGCAAAAGCATTGCAATGTATTTTTTTTAATTAAATACTAGCTGTAGGATTTTTTCCTGGTCAATTATGCTCTTAGGCTTACAATTTTAAACATATTTTTGATTTTCATTTTGCAGTGGCCTTTTAATTTGATAATGGGCATAATGTTTTAGAAGCCAATAATGTCAACATAGTCTATGAAAGACCATTGTAGTCTATTTTAATATATGTTATTTGAATAACTAAATCTGATAGAAGGCAGATGTTTCCAGCAATCAAAAATAAAATAAAATAAAATCAGTATTTAAATAATGAACTTGTACATGCAAGTATTACTTACTGTGTGGTTCCATTTCTTGCTGTATTTCCATTACAGCAGTAAAAGGTTCAACTGTATTCATGGTGGAAGTAGATTATTACAAAATAAAATTATATATTCCACTACAGCATATTTCCATATAAATGTCAGTAAATAACTATTTGTTGATTATCCAGTATAGTTTTCTTCAAAGTATATTTTAAATACAGGACTATTAACGTACTATATAGGATGTGCACTAATCTTTCTCTGTAAACATTCTTCTGTACTTAACACATCTGTGCAAAAGTAAATAGATTAGGAAGTCAAACAGATCTGCAGCTTCTATACTTTAACATCATGTATACTTCAACTGGTGTTTTCTGCAGACTAAACATACCATTAATAGGTACGATCAAAACCGCTCTGAACATAACCAATGTGTGAAAAAGCAAGTTGGTAAAACAAAACAGAGATTACAGACAGAGTATACAGTGGATATAAAAAGTCTACACACCCCTGTTAATATGTCAGGTTTCTGTGCCGTAAAAAAATGAGACAAAGATAAATAATTTCAGAACTTTTTCCACCTTTAATGTGACCTATAAAAAGTACAACTCAATTGAAAAACAAACTGAAATCTTTTAGGTGGAGGGAAAAAAAATAAAAAATAAAAATAAGGTGGTTGCATAAGTCTGCACACCCTCTTATAACTGGGCATGTAGCTGTGTTCAGAATTAAGCAATCACATTCCAAATCATGTTAAATAGGAGTCAGCATACACCTGCCATCATTTAAAGTGCCTCTGATTAACCCCAAATAAAGTTCAGCTGCTCTAGTTGGCCTTTCCTGAAATGTTCTTAGTCGCGTCCCACAGCAAAAGCCATGGTCCACAGAGAGTTTCCAAAGCATCAGAGAGATCTCATTGTTAAAAGGTATCAGTCAGGAGAAGGGTACAAAAGAATTTCCAAGGCATTAGATATACCATTGAACACAGTGAAGACAGTTATCATCAAGTGGAGAAAATATGGCACAACAGTGACATTACCAAGAACTGGAACTCCCTTCAAAATTGATGAAAAGACGAGAATAAAACTGGTCTGGGAGGCTACCAAGAGGCCTACAGCAACATTAAAGGAGCTGCAGGAATATCTGGCAAGTACTGGCTGTGTGGTACATGTGACAACAATCTCCTGTATGCTTCATATGTCTGGGCTATGGGGTAGAGTGGCAAGACGAAAGCCTTTTCTTTCCAAGAAAAACATCCAAGCCAGGCTACATTTTGCAAAAACACATCTGAAGTCTCCCAAAAGCATGTTGGAAAAGGGGTTATGGTCTGATGAAACCAAGGTTGAACTTTTTGGCCATAATTCCAAAAGATATGTTTGGCGCAAAAACAACACTGCACATCACCAAAAGAACACCATACCCACAGTGAAGCATGGTGGTGGCGTCATCATGCTTTGGGGCTGTTTTTCTTCAGCTGGAACTGGGGCCTTAGTTAAGATAGAGGGAATTATGAACAGTTCCAAATACCAGTCAATATTGGCACAAAACCTTCAGGCTTCTGCTAGAAAGATGAACATGAAGAGAAACTTCATCTTTCAGCATGACAACGACCCAAAGCATACATCCAAATCAACAAAGGAATCGCTTCACCAGAAGAAGATTAAAGTTTTGGAATGGCCCAGCCAGAGCCCAGACCTGAATCCGATTCAAAATCTGTGGGGTGATCTGAAGAGGGCTGTGCAGAGGAGATGCCCTCGCAATCTGACAGATTTGGAGTGTTTTTGCAAAGAAGAATGGGCAAATCTTGCCAAGTCAAAATGTGCCATGCTGATAGACTCATACCCAAAAAGACTGAGTGCTGTAATAAAATCAAAAGGTGCGTCAACAAAGTATTAGTTTAGAGGTGTGCATACTTATGCAACCATATTATTTTATTTTTATATTTTTTCTTTACTCTACCTAAAAGATTTCAGTTTGTTTTTCAATTGAGTTGTACAGTTTCTAGGTCACATTAAAGGGGGAAAAAGTTCTGAAATGATTTATCTTTGTCTCATTTTTTTACAGCACAGAAACCTGACATTTTAACAGGGGTGTGTAGACTTTTTATATCCACTGTAGATGTGGATATCTGCAACATGATCACAAAACCATGAGTAAGTAGTGGAATGAACTCTGCACTTCATACATAATAGAAACATGAACTTTGGAAGCCTGGGAGGTAGCGTTCAGTGAATAAAAATGTAAAAAAATATCCATTTGAAAACTAAAAAAACACTGTTAATCTGTTGCCATGAATACATAATTAAATAAGTACATTTGTCTTAAAATGAATACGTTATATGAGAGCGAAGGAAACTGTATGCATGAGTTCGACAGAGAAGAGGGATATGCAGAAGCAATTCTCAAATATTACAATAATGGCAAGCCATACATGATTTTCTCGAGAATTTCAATCATGGTGGAGAAGAGTAAAGAACACCCTTACCTTATACTCTTCTCTCCCTCTTGAAAGTCATGCTACTAATATGTCAGAGTCTCATTTGTTTATAAATGCCTGTTGGATCTGGGACACATAGAAATTATATATAATGCAGCCAGCCGAAGAATGCATAGACAGATGGGTAGAGCTTTGCCTTCTGAGAAGTCTGAGGAGTGGACCAGCCTACAAATTGGTTACATCAACTAAATAAGCAATTTCCATTGGTAAAATTGTATTCTTACTAAGCCTATATCAAATTTCTGTATGTCATGTAGACCATGATATAAGGAAACCATTACTAACTGTTTATAACCCAGCAATATTTAGTAAGAAAAACAAAATGGATTGTAGAAATAAATAAAATCCCACATTCACCCCTTTTGTGCTTTTAGCAAATCTATTTCAGTATTACTTGATTCAAAGTCTAGTTTGCCTGTTGGCTACACAGAATCAGGTAAATGTATGGACTCTAGATCTCCTAATGCCATCTGTTTCTCATCCATATAGACTATTTGTATGTCTCAATCAGGGGCGGCCCGTCCATTGGGGCGTCAGGGCAAACGCCCCCCCAAATATTTTCTTCACCCTGCAATAAAAAAAACACAACAATGTATTAGTATAACCCAAAAACAAATAAATATAAGGTGTACATCATCATTTCAAGTCTAAATAGTATTAAAAATGAAGTAAAGTTAGTAAAGGGACACTGTCACTTTAAAATAACCCTTGCGCTACATTAACTAATGCTGTGTATCTATATAGCCCCCTGCCTGCACCCTGTGTGATCAAATTACAATAGTTATACACTGTGTACACTAACCTTTAGACTCTTCTCTCTCTCTTCAATGAGTCCTGGCCTGGCCCCCTGACCGTTAATGCATGCCGCCCACCATCACAGTGACGATATGCATGGGCGGTCATAAATGTATCAATTAATAACTGACAGTCTTCCATCATTGACCAATCAATGATGGAAGGCTGTCCAGTTACTAAGTGATCAATCTAAACCCACCCAGACCGTTAGCCCCGAGCGCCCGCCAGCAAATAGGGCCTCGAGTTATCATTTTGATTGACTGATACAGTCAATAAAACCACCAGTTCCCTGTCCCTTCCCCCTTTTTGTTTCCTGACCCTGGTCACGCTGAGACTGAGAGACCTCCCTGGCTGAATCTACTCATCTGCTCTGCCTGCCTAACACAGTAAGTCTACCTGCCTCTGCCTGGCACCTGCCCTGCCCCTGCCCCTGGCCAAACCAAAACCCCTAGTAGCCCCTAATAAAAGTTAGGGGTGACCAGTTATTCCCAGTCCCCCACTATGCCTGCCTGGCCTGCCAGTCCCACCTACCCAGCCACCCACCAACTACCACCGACGACCCCAGCCATCACCCCCATGTGGCCTGTGCCACCCCCGATCAGGCCTGTCCTATGCTAGCCTAGCTATGCCATCATGCCACCGCCGGATTACCCCGATCACGGGATCGGGGTAGTCGGGTGGTGAGCGGGGTGGCACAGGCCCACATGGGGGTGATCGGATCACCCCCTTGATGAGGCCTGTGCCACCCCTGATGACCTCCATGTTGCCGCCCTATGCCACCCCTGAGGCCCGATCACCACCGGCACCACCCCGATGCGGCCTATGCTACCCCGGGTATTCGGGCAGTGAGCGGGGTTGACCAGGCCACATGGGGGTGGATGTTCACCCCCATGAGGCCTGTGCCACCCCTGATCGTGGCCTATGGGCGACCGATGGGCGCCTGACCGTGACCGACCCCACCCTGGATGAACCAACTACCTACCCCCCCCCCCCTATTTTTATTCCATTTTTAGAAGTAACAGGCATGTATATGTGCCTGTCACTTCTAAAGATAAAATAAAAATAAGGGAAGGGAAAAAAAAATACAGTAAAAACATTATTATTACAATTAAACAGTAAGCAAACATTGTTAGTACAGTTAGTAACACAACACATTTTATACAAAAATAAACAGCTTTAAACAAACATTAATAAAAAATAAAATAAACAACAGCACATACTTACCTGTAAAATTGACCCCTCCAGCGTTGGCCTTCTGTCCTCTGGATATAGTCATGAAAAATAAATAATCCAATGTTGATTGAAGCCAATGGTCAAATAAAATAATCCATGTTGATTGAAGCCAATGGTCAAAATAAAATAATCCAATGTTGATTGAAGCCAATGGTCAAATAAAATAATCCATGTTGATTGAAGCCAATGGTCAAAATAAAATAATCCAATGTTGATTGAAGCCAATGGTCAAAATAATCCAATCTTGATTGAAGCCATTGTCCATCCATCCATTCTGGCCCATTGAAAAAGGCCTCCACAAAAAAAAAACGACGCTCTAAAAAAAAAAAAACAACACACTAAAAGAGCTCTTCCTACAAGGAGCCCCTCCCGCGATTAATTGTTTTTTTCCCACGGTCTGCTATATATACTAATTTTTGAAGAACTCTGATTGGCTGAAATTTTTGATTGACATCGATTTCAACCAATGAGAGTCTTTAAAAAATTAGCAAATCAGCAAGCAGGTATGGAAGCCTGTAAGGGTAAAAAAGGTTAGTGTGAACTTGTTTGACCCTGTATGTATTATACATATTACAGGGCTATTTTATGTGATATACATGTTACAGGATAATATCCTGTAACATGTATAGCCAAAAAATAGCACTGTAATATGTATAACAAATAATGTGTAATAGAAATGCATGAACAATATAATATAACAAGTAATAAAGAACATCAATTAATCAAATAATAAATATCAATTAATATATATTGTTGTATGTATATGTTTATGTATATTTATGTGTATTTTTTATGCGTATATATATATATTTGGATATATATATATATATATATATATAAAAAAATTGATATCAATATATCACAATAAATAAATATATATATATATATATATATCAATTTGATATATATATATATATATATATATATATATATTTATTTATTGTGATATATTGATATCAATTTTTATATATATATATATATATATTTATTTATTGTGATATATTGATATAAATTTTTATATATATCTATCAATATATATATATATCTATCAATATATATATATATATATATTTATTTATTGTGATATATTGATATAAATTTTTATATATATCTATCAATATATATATATATCTATCAATATATATATATATATATATATATATATATATATATATATTATTTTTATTTTTATTTTTTTTGGGCCTATATGTTATTTAAGGTTTTTAAGGTGCGGTTGGGGCCTATATGGTCCCAATTTGTTATTTAAAGTTTTTAAGGTGCGGTTGGGGCCTATATGGTCAAAATTGGTTATTTAAGGTTTTTAAGGTGCGTTTGGGGCCTATATGGTCCCAATTTCTTATTTAAGGTTTTTAAGGTGCGGTTGGGGCCTATATGGTCAAAATTGGTTATTTAAGGTTTTTAAGGTGTGGTTGGGGCCTATATGGTCCCACTTGGTCTTCTAAGGTATGTTTGGGGCTTATATAGTCACACTTGGTCTTCTAAGGTATGTTTGGGGCCTATATAGTCACACTTGGTCTTCTAAGGTATGTTTGGGGCCTATAGTCACACTTGGTCTTCTAAGGTATGTTTGGGGCTTATATAGTCACACTTGGTCTTCTAAGGTATGTTTGGGGCCTATATAGTCACACTTGGTCTTCTAAGGTATGTTTGGGGCCTATATAGTCACACTTGGTCTTCTAAGGTATGTTTGGGGCCTATATTGTTCCACTTGGTCGTTTAATGTTTTTTAAGTATGGTTTTGTTCTTGAATGGTATGATTGATTTGCTTGTTTTCTTTCAACCCCAGGTGCAAACCCTATGTGGCTGCAGATTTGTTTCTACTCATTGGTCAACTTAATGAACGTGAATACCCTGAGAAGAAGAGCCGACTAATGGTAGGTGTCACTCCTTTAATTTTTCTGTTAATACGAATAGGTGCAATTATGATATTGCTGTAGTCTTGTCACATGAGTTTTTTCAATCTATATTGTATACCAATGAATTTAACACATTGTTACTTTACTTCTTGACATTTCTGCATTGCAGATCATGTATTTCAATGGGCTTTACAAGCATAAGGTCATTGGGCGGGGCTTATAAAGGTCATTAGGACATCAGGGGGAGAGGTTATAAAAATGGGTGTGGTTTGAAAAGGGGGGAGTGGCTATGTTTCGCCCTGTCGCCCCTCCAACTTGAAAAGTCACCAGCCGCCACTGGTCTCAATAGATGGTATTACTATCTTTTGATCCAATATTGGGAAAGGTTAACCTTAGTTCAACATATTGCTCATTGAATTAATTGTTATCAATATGCTCATTATTCTTTTGCAGAAATTATTGCTAAGTTTATGTTAGTAGGCCCTAATACCTTTTCAGCAGTCAGACAGCACTTTATTAGGGTCATGAAAATAAGGATACACACTATGATCTCTACATTAATATAAAAAAATCAGTGCCCATTGCAAGATTTGTGTACCTTACAAACCCAACCAGCTAGTAATCCAAGACAATGGCCCACTATCCCCTTGTGAACCTATTTAATGTATTCCCCCAGTGTCCTTGTAAATATTATCGATACTTTCTTAGAATTATCTGTACTGCAAATGTAACATCTTGAGACACAGGGGAGGTAGACGGGGTGAAGAGACATAGGGGAGGGAGGGGGGAAGACACAGGGGAGGGAGGAGGGGGAAGAGACACAGGGGAGGGAGACGAGGTGAAGAGACATCGGGGAGGGAGGGGGGAAGACACAGGGGAGGGAGGGGGGAGAAAGACACAGGGGAGGGAAAAGGGAGAAAGACATGGGAGGGAGAGAGGGCAGGAGAAACAAGAGGGGGGAAGGAGACACGGGGGGGAGGAAGTAGAAGGCGGGAGAGGCTAACAATGAGCGCCAAAGCCACTCATTGCAAGGCCCGAGATGAGCGCTGAAGGAGCTCATCGCAAGGCCAGTTAAGTAGAGGGGGGGGGGAGGCTCGCAATGAGCCCCTCCTGTCAAGTAGAGGGAGGGAGAGGTAGAGAGGCTCGCAATGAGCGCCAAAGGCGCTCACTGCAAGGCCCCTGATTAGCGCCGAAGGCACTCATTGCGAGCCCCATAAAGTAGAGGGGGGAGAGGCTCGCAATGTCTGACAAACACCATTGCCAGGCTTCAATTTTTATTGCCGTCATTTTTGACGGGCAAGTCGCTAGTTGTTATATAATCACAATAATTATTACGTGACTACTTGTGGTAATTCAATCTGATACAAAGCTGTGCGAAATGGCTCCCTCGTAACTGTGTGAGCCTTTTTTGCAAACTAGGTATGCATGTATGTTACATTCAAACCCATTTTATGTACATTAGAAAAAAGGCCTTACGTATCCTAAGTAGGGGCTAGGTTCGGGGATATATTGGCAAATTAGCCAATCTGTATAATGGGCAGATTTTTGCCCTGCTCATTAGACTTAGGAATCAATTAGAAAGCAAAATGTAATGTCAACTGACAATAAGGGCCTCATTCAATTGGGATTTGGCCAATTGAATAGGGCTCTATATAAGCACATAGCATATATGTTTTTTTACAGAAGCGTTTAATTAGTGAAGACCTTGCTTTTGGATAGAAGTTCACTAACTAAAAACTTGCCATGCAGGGTTGGGTCTGGTCAGTACTTGGATGGGAGACCACCTAGGAATACCAAGAGCTGTATATTGTGGCCCACTGGAGAAGGAACTGGCAACCCACTCCAGTATCTCTGCCATGAAAGCCAAGTGGATCACATGACCATGGACATATGTGCCTGGTGTGTTACAGTCCGTGAGGTCACAGAGAGTCACCCTCAACCCATACATAGTACATCAAATTTTTCTTTTTTACACTCACATATACATTTTACATAATATATGTATATTATTTTAGTTTATTATTTCCGGAAAGAGAATGGAGAGAGGATCAAAAAGGGTTAGTCTGTGTCTTCCTATATGAACATCAGAGTGCAGACACCAGGGGGGAATATTGTTTTGATATGAGGCAGTACAAACAGAGCTCATAAACATTTAATAAAACAAACTATATAAAGATAGAGACCCAGATATATTACATAGTTAGGAAAATCCAGAATAGTTACACATCAATTTAAATTGGCTTTGTCGAAACCAACAGGAAGGAGATAGTTTTGTGCTTAATTTTATCATTCAATACATTGTGCCATCAGGTCCTCAGTAGATGTGTTATAACAAATTGATGTTAATTATTTCTGATATGATATTCAATTACTGAATCCAATTACCAGAACAATTGTAAGGCTAACAATGTGTTAGACATTGTTGTGATGTAACAGAATATAGAACTGAACTGTACATACAGATCTTGCTAGATTTCCCCCCTCCTCAGATTTCCTCAGATGTCCCCCCTCATTCGAATATGACCATACACCAATCATCTCAGAGCTGTGTCATACTATTTCAACATTTTCTTATTCATGCCTGAAGTATGTACTTGATTTGGTTTATGTAATCCAGGATTATTTGCACCTGGTTCATTGAGCAGATAAAGACACAATGTAAGTGCTATGCGTAGACTATATACTTCTAGAATATTAAATGATGAGTTATGAGATTTATATTCATGTAATGATCATTATTGTGGTGTAATTTTCACATGTGACTCTAGTAAATGCTATACATTATCATTATACAGTGTTAACTTTAAGCCAACATATGATCACATTTTTATACAGCCTCCTGTCCTCCTGGGTAGTATTTGCTCCACACCAATGATAATAATACATGGTCTGCTACAATTAAGGCTGTGGATACCATAAACTTATATTCTTATTAAATCTTAATCCAAGTATTTCTAATTGTTACTGATTTGGGACATTTAGTTTTTCTCACCCTATGGGTGATAGAGGGAACAGACATGGACTCCTTGACCACTGTACCTTAGGAAGTACAGCTGTATCTTACTGATGAGGCCCACAGAGGCTGAGACGTATGTCTGGCTGGATCATCCTTTTGAGTGATACCAGACAGGATATTTCTCCTTGCGAATAGCACAAGTGAGCTAAAAGAGACTGCTCCCTGAGTAGTTAACCAGGCTTATAGAACAAACCTTCTTAGGTATTGTTCATTCTCATATTAACATCTCTACTATTTTTGTTTGATTTGGGACCTTAGCATTTATTACATTTATTTAACAATCTGATACGCGTATCCATATCATATTTAAGTATAACCATCTTGTGTTAATCTATAGTGGGTTTGTATTAAAGATATATATTAATAAATCATCTGCATGAACAAATTAAGACATTTTGGATACCAACATAATCATATGAATATCAAATATGGATGATGGTAAAATATGTCTAGACACCTATATGTCAATCATGTTATGCTAATTAGAAATTAATGTTGTTATGATCAAGTGATTACACTTTCCATGTTAAATATGATGTTAGCATCAACATAATTTAGCTTCAATTCACATGTTGGTGTAAACAACACCTAAAATATGAATTAAGTGTGACTTCAAATGAAAATATTTTGGCTTACTGTATATCAAAGATATGATCAGTACAGGGCATAACAATGAAACTGGTGTGGTTATCAAGTTATTACATAAATTGGTGTGATCAAAGAGTGTTCATGCATATTTTATACATTTTTAGCAGAGGTTTCTACATGAACATCAGAAATACTTTTTTGTGGAGGTGATACTACTAAATCATTACATCATAACACTGTTCTGTATTACTATTCCTCTGAATACACATTAGATTGAATTCAACATCATTTTTATATGTATACATATTCTCACATGCACAACAGTAATGGCATTGACTTAACTGGACAGGTGTACATAGGATTATTGGTGATGGAAGTACTTTTCTTGTGGCTCCTTCTGCCTCTCCACGGCCTCCTCTTACTGGCTTTCCTCCACAGCCATATCCACATTAATATGATTCTTCTTGTTAGCATTTTGCCCCCAATCCTGTTGTCCCGGGTCCACTAAAATTCTAGTCCTCACCAACGCCTTTAATATAATTGCAGGCTGTCCTAGTATAGATCACCAAAAGTATATTGAGTAGACAGACAACATGTATTTAAAGGTGCCCTCACCTTGGGTTACCTCAAAGGTATGAGGTATAGTGTGCATCTTTCGTCATCTGATGTAGTTGTTGGGAGGGCTCTGTTATCACTTCACTCACTTGTATCAATGACATCTGGTTCTTTACCAAGATCACACTTTCATCCGTGCATTCTACTATATTATTGGTGGGTATCATTTTGTGCCCTGAATAAGCAAGTGAACCATCACATTTTCTGGTAGAAAATGCTTTTATTATTCATAAAAAATAGTGAATTAAAAAGAAAATGTACAGTGTAAAAATATTGTCTATATAAAAAGGATGAGTGCGTGAGTCAACTCTTCATTATATACAGTATTGATAGTACTGGCAGTGGTAGTGGTAGCCATGACAAAAATAATAAGAAATAATAGGTAATCTTAAAATGATAATAACAGACGCATGTTGCCGCTTCTCCTGCAGCTTCCTCAGTGTTTTAAGGTATCCTTTACGGATGGTTGCTATCTTGATTGCCATTGCTGTGTGTGATGACAATGTAATAGCCTTGAAGCCCTGAAAGCTATATTCAAAATAGAATCTGGGAGTTTAAGGGCCAGTTGTGTGTTTGCGTCGGTCAGTCGTGTCCAACTCTCAGTGACTTTATGGACCGCAACACACCATGCTGATCCACTTGGCATTCATGGAAGAGATACTGGAGTGGTTCGTAATTCCTTCTCCAGTGGGCCACAGCATACAGCTCCTGGTATTCATAGGTGGTCTCTTATCCAAGTACTGACCAGACATAACCCTGCATGGCTTCAGGGTGATGTTACCTCATGGTTCCCTGACTGCAATCGAACCCAGGTCACAGTGGTGAAAGTAGCAAATTCTAACCACTGAACCTCCTTTATAATTCTCTGTTGCAGGAGACAGAGCATTCTCTTCATAATCCAAAACATTTTCTTTTTCAGTTTTATTTTTTTTTATATAACTTTAAATGTACTCCATTCCCTCAGGTTCCACCTACCACCTATCTAAAAGGTGTGTGCGATGCAGCCTATCGCTGCATCTCATGCACATGATATGCATGTCTATGGGGGAAGTCTGTTACTCAGAAATCTTCCCCCAGTACAAGTTTGTTAAATTCAGGACGCTGAGAGCACAAGTTGCATGCCCTCAGTGACCTGTCAATCATCCCCTGTGATGAAACAAGCAGTACAGCCTCAGTCCCACAAACAGAACATAGGCACAGGGAAAGCTGCGTGTGTGAGAAAACAACACAGCAAGTATGCCTCTATCTATCTATCTATAAAACTGTTCAATATATGTTTAGAAAAACTACAACACTTTATAAAATTTCATTTCAGGCATTTGAAACTAAACAGCAAGGAGCCATGTCAGAGTTGCTCTGTGTTTAGAAAGCCACACTGGCTTAAGTGGAAAAAGAACCATAAATCTACATGAGAAGGAAGGCATATCTAAGATGTTTACTTTACTGCTCCTTACTTGCCTTGCAAGATAAATTGTCGCTGCAGATATGTCTTCACTGAAATAAGCTTTTTTGCCTTCACAAAGATCCACTGCTTTCATGATGCTCAGTGTGTAGAGGGGAGAGGGAGGAAACTTCCTACAAAACAGGCTGCTCATTGGTGCTTCTAAAGAGGATGCTTGACATATAGGGCAAGTCCAAAAGTATAGCTTCTATCCATGATGCCACAGGTGTTCTGGGCAGGCACTCCTTGTCAGTCAATAGACTTCCCATAGACTTGAATGGGACACACACCCCCTGCAACTTGATTGGTTGAAGTAACAAAGGAGGACAAACAACCCTCCCTTTGAGCTAGGGAGTAGTATGGGGGCAGGAGGTAAATATTTAAACACATATAAACATATATTTAATTTTATTTAATTTGATTTCTCCGTGAAAAATGAACATATTTCAAAAAGTATTTCAACATGCTTTTAGGAGACATTTAAAGTTGTGTGGTCCTAATTGTGCTGAATTAACTGGCCCTTTACAGAAGCTCCTAAACCACATCATGTATATATATATATATATATATATATATATATATATATATATATATATAAAAATAATTATTTATTTTTTTAATTCCATATATATCAAATGTGTTATGTATGGAGTCCATAACATCTACATCAGGGGTGTCTTACACCAATCCTTAAGGGTCATACAGTCAAAGTCATTAGCTCGGATACAGATGGCTCATTAAAAATAAGTCACCTGTGTTAACGCATAGAAATATTGTAGTAATTTCTACAAATCCAAGAATGTTTTTGTAAATATTAAAGTACAATGCATTTTCTGCTATGAGTCATATTTACTAAAATATATTTCACCATTTTGTAATTATTGATCATTACAGTATAATCATTACTATTATCTATATGTAGAGAACCAGCAGATTCTGTAGCACTAGGTGCAATAAACTCATGGATAAAATGTGCACATATATTTCAAGACAGTGTAAAGAAGACAAATATACAATTCAAGCTTTTCTCAAAAGAACATTGAGCTTTCAGCAAAAAGTAAACCCTGGAGACACGGTTCCTTTAGCATCATGTCCTCTTTTTCTAGAAAATCTCTGTACTCTGAAATATGCATCCAATTTGGGCTTTATTAACTCACCTAATTCCCTCCTCCATGTTTTACAAAAAATATGTTTGTCAGCTGTAAAAGTCAATACTGTTTAGTACTTTTCTGAACTAGATTTTATGGCTGTTATTGCAAAGTTGGAATCATTAATATAAATGTATATTATATACACTTTTTATTTTAACATGAAGTACTGAGTTCCCAAAGCCATTCTGCCATCAGCATTGGAAATGAGACTCAGCTGTTCCCTGGCTCTGAATTCAGGCTAACATGGCCATAACCTACTTTTGTGACTTTTCAAAAACTGGTATTATAAAGAACAAGCCAATTTGCTCTCAATAACACGTAACAGTGTTTATTCCAAACATTTGCAACACTGTTTCACAATAATCAAATGTGTTTAATTGTTTTAAGAAGTAGTAAAAGTATGTGACACAGTCCATTAATTTACATCTATTAGGACCACTTCTGACCAGTGTTTTGCTTATGTTGATCCAGAGGAAGGCAATATTAGATAATAATAAACTCCTTCATGACCCTGTAAAAAAAATATGCTCTGTGCTTATATAAAGCCCTATTCAATTGGCCACATCACAATTTATTAGGCTGATCATGAGCATGTTCAGTACAGACTTGTGCACGCAATCTACTGACAGATTTCATGGCTTTTGATTGTTTAATTAAGGTCAGGTGATGGTTTTAGTGCTTTTGTAGTATTGGTGATAGGGAGAGAGATTTGTGTATAACGATATATTTGTGGTCGGGTCCCTCTCCTACGGCGAGAATAGAACCAGCAAAAACTATGCAGTTTCAAAACCATAGCTCTCCAGCATTGTAAATGCCCTCATGGACATAAGGTGCAAAAAGGCACCAAAACTGCAAGAAGGAACGGCGATGGGTGTCTGACTTGTGGCTGGTGCTAGGGACATCATGGCCTGATATGAGGGACAGATGAGTCCTTGGGCCTGGGCAAGGACAGCCTGATATGGGTCGAATCGGCAGTGTAGTGCTTAGCAAAACGTTAACTTTAAACAAGGGCAAGGACGCTTTTTAGTAGTTATGAGCCGAATCTACAATGAGGGCTTGTTGAAAGCCACGTGGCGACAAAAGAAGGCATGTCCCTGGGCATAGGCAAGGATATGGGTGGGACAAACTACCTAGAGAGGGCTGATTTAGGATTATGCAAAGGCAAGGGTGTTTTTAACCTCAAAGTGGATTTGGTACAAACCAGCAAGTTTCAAAACGCAAAAGGAAAATCTCCATGCAAAGGGCTTGGTGAAGCCTGCAAAAAGGCAAGAAAGCTACAAGGAGGAAAAAGAAAGGAAAAATCTCCAAGCGACTGGCTTGACAAAGCCTGCAAAAGCTTCAACAAAAGGGGGGAAATCTTCAAGCAAGGGCTTAAAGAAGAAAAAAAACAAGAGAGCTCTGAGGTACACACTCCAGGCACAGACTCAGAAATGAACTGATGTGTACAAGGAAGAGGAGGGCAGGAAGTGCTTATGAAGGCTGAGAGAGCCCCTCCCACGGGAAGAGGAGGGATGGGAGAGGGCCCCTCCCACAATTCCCGGTATCTCCTGGTCATATATGAACATTTTGTCTATGCAATGTTTTTCAGTATACAATTGGATAGCAAACTGATATTTTAATTCCTTTTAAAAGCATTTTGAACAGGATGCAAAAGTCAGCCGTACTAAATACTTATCTTATAGTAATAATTATTTTGTATTTAATAGTTGTTAGAATGAACATGTTGCTTATGGTTTGCCTTTTTTAATGAGTAGCAATTTCCTTTTTTTTAGCAAATAGAATAGAAAATATATTTGAGACAAACAGGATAGATGTAATATTTGTATAATAAAATATTTAAATGAAAAAAATATATTATGTAACAAAATAAAATAGAAAAAGCAGAATTTAAACCCAAAAAACATTTAAACCCAAAACATTCTTGATTTTGTAGAAATGACTATAATATTTTAAATCAAGGATGTCGAATTCCAGGCCTCAATGGCCAGTAGCAGTCCTGAATTTCTATGCGTTAACACAGGTGACTTATTTTTAATGAGCCATCTGTATCCGAGCTAATAACTTTGACTGTATGACCCTTAAGGATTGGTGTAAGACACCCCTGATGTAAATGGTTATGGACTCCATACATAACACATTTGATATATATGGAATTTAAAAAATAATATATATATATATATATATATATATATATATATATATATATATATATATATACATGATGTGGTTTAGGAGCTTCTGTAAAGGGCCAGTTAATTCAGCATAATTAGGACCACACAGAGTAAAAACAAAGGTTGTTGCCCACTCTCTGTATGAGAAGTACTTTTTTTTAGTAATTAATAAGGATAAAATAACATCCTTTTTCTGATTACATCATGAAATGTATTATTTACATACTTTTTTTGTGGGATTCTTGTTTAGGGGCTTTACAAATAAAATGATAATATCTAAGCAAATATCTAAAGCAATTTTTGACTGATTAAAAATATGGGCAACTTTTCCACTTAATTTTCACGCTCTATCTGATGGTGCAGACTTCAGTTGCCATTTAATGTTACTATGATTTTTTTCTCTCTTTAGAATGTTGTGCTGTTTTACTTAATGCATCAGCTAAACTGCTTAACATGTTTTATTTATTTAACAATACAATAAATAAGAAAGCTTGTTTGTTAAAGTTATTTTGCTGTTGATGATTTATTTCACCTGTTTTGTCAGGATTGTTTAAGTGTGTTTTGAGGCTTTTCCCCAGAATGTCTTATCTTTGACTGTTTGTAAATAGGACTATATGGTCAGGCTATTTTGACTGTTATAGAAATACATGGAGTATAAATTATATGTAACACTAGTGCTGCTCCTCCAAGGTGGGTTCATTGCCTTATAATCGGAAAATAATAAAATAAATAGTAAAGAAAGTTTACCGACACAATCATGGCTGAAAATAAATATTCAGGTACAGAAAAAAGACAACAATTTAAAGCATACTAGCACAAAATAAGATACATCATGCTTGCATTGTAATAACCCTGCAATCAGTTTTTCTGAAAACATTTAAGCATTCAACTGCTTTAATTGATATTTAGCAATCTCAGCACCAGTGTCTTCAATAGAAGGTATATAAGTTTTGTATACAACCGAGAAGGCTCCCATTGGTAAAGCAGCTTAGGCAAACAATGTAATCGTTGACAAAAGGCATCCAATATTTTTGAAAGAGTACGCAATTCTGTTGTTTATTTCCTGCCTATTCCTTTAAATGATACTATTCTTGATTACAACTTTTAGTTGATTACACTTCTATAATAATATTACTAAAAAGTGGTTTCAGAGCTGAAACATGATGATTTCCACAAATCAGTCTAGTCAATCTGAATATATTACATTTACATATATTCTTATCTCCCTGTCCTTGAATGAATGTTTTAGTTGCTTAGTAGCTTTGTTTTGGATAAACCTCCCCCAGGTGTTGTTGTACCTTTTCAAAATACAATGAAAACCACATCTCATTCAAGCCTATGTTCCCATTTTCTATTTATTTCCTCATAGCAAGCAAATGTATTTTTTAGACACAACACAGCCCTCATAAAACCCTACTGACTACAATGTATAATCTTGTTATTTTAATATATTCATGAATATTATTCTTTTTGTAACCCTTTGGGAGCTTATCCACTATTGAAGTTCTTATAGTTTTCTTTATCTGCAGCAAAATAATATGCTTCTATAATTTAGTTAATGAAAATTATTCATATCTGTAAGATTTTTTACAATTAAAGATTTTAACAGCAGCTAATAATGTAGATATCATTAATTCAGTTTTTAGAGAACAACGGGCTACTAAAAAAGATTTTATTAAGTTCTAATTATAAACTGGACCTCACCTGGCTAATCATATTATGATTAAATCTGAACTGGCTTACACATCCCTTATCAACAGAGATTCACAGGCAAAGTAATGAACAAGCAGGTATTGACACTGTAATGCTGTCAGCGTTCTGAGTTAATTATACTTCAGTGTCTAGAGAAATACATACACTCCGGCATCATGTAAGGCTTGTGAACAACAACCTTATCCAGACAGGGATGTTCAGTTAAATGTACTTGCAGGCAAATGTCTTAATGTTATTTGTTCCTTCAATTAGTACTTATGGGATATACAAAACATACATTTCTTTTGCATTTTATCTTGCCTGTTACTTGTTCTTCCTACGTGTTCTTCCTGCACTTACAGTATTACCATAATTAACTAATAATTATTTTCGTTGGCGGTGAAGGATCCCAAAGGAAATTTCTTCCAGCAAGATATTGCAACTCTAGACACCTAGCTTTAGGCAAAATCAAAGCCATTAAGTGTGAGAATGTTAATATTACTTTTTTTAACTGTTTTCCTGCTATCTGGTTGACTGGACAAATTTAGAATTATTTTTATAGTTATTTTTGTTAAAAAAAAAAAAAATACAATGCTTACTAAAGAATGCAACCATGGCTAACTGATTTTTAGACCCAGACTCACAATGGCTTTCCTGCAGGTTTGAACCTAAAAACTTAATTAAACCAGTATTATTGCCCTGGGATTGCATTTTCTGCTTGATGTCACAGTAGCCTTTTAAACATTTTGTACTTGATTTCCACTTTCATTTAACTTTATCTGCTTAATTTTCTGAAACTGTTTTACCTCTTTTAATCCCAGTCCATATGTTAGCCGGTGCAGTGTGTGTAAAGCAGAAAAAGTTCAGAATTGTGTAAAATAAAAGAAATAAGTTAAAAGATAGTTTGAAGAAAGGCAACAAGACAACATAATATGTGTGCTATAACAGATAGATTGCCATGAATTTATTCAGGCAACGTAGTCTGAAGTCAGTGGTCATAAAGCATCTTGTAAGATATAAAAGATGTACTATTATTCATGGCTGGAACACAGAATGTATAAACAGACATATTAATTACTGATATATTTAACACTCAATATTTTGTCACAGTTAAACCTTTGAAGATTAATTTAATTTGCTTGTATATGTAAAAAGTCAAACACTAACTGAGTCATGTTATATAATGAATGGTTTCTAGGCAATTTTATCTCTGCAGATATTAGAAACTGTATACCCTGATCATAAATTAACATCAAAACTACATCAAAAGGAAAGACCGAGTACAAAATGTATGTTAAAACCAACTTTACGTGCTATTTATTGCAGTTGCTTTGATTTTCTTATGGTGTAACTATGTGATAAAACATGCCATGGCCTTTTAAGATTACATGGGGCCAACAGTCCCATATTGATACCCATGTTAATCGTTCTGAGGCAAAAATTTGGTATATTTTGAGACTCATTTGCATGTCACAAACCAGAATCCTTAGCTACATAGGAGACACAGTTCATTGAGAAGGTATGTGGGAAAACAGTTCATTTGGTGGCCTGTGTGAGACATGAAAGTATGTTTAATATATTTTCATTCAGAATAATGAAATACACATTAGCCCTAGAGCATTGCCATGTTGTCACCCATCACTATTGTGAAGCCTCAGACCAGAGCTACCAGTGGTGCAGAAAGGTGCAATGCACCAGGGCCCCCCTCGGGGGGGGGGGGGGTCGGGGCAGAGATGTTACAGGATGTCTAATTTTTTTTATCTGTAGTGTAGCCTCCCCCCCACCCCGGCTCAACCCATCATGCCCCCAAGCCCCCTGGGCCTCCATTGGTCTTATTGGCTGCACATCCTCATCCACAAATTGCTACATGCCTGTTTAAAACAAGAGATTATTTCTACTGAAGCTCCACGAGTTGGCAGTGTATAGCAGTTCAGCACACTGGAGATGTGAATCAGTAAAGAGGGGAGAGAGCAAGGGCTGCAAAGTGACAGCAAATTACAGGGGGGATGGGGTCTGTGAGGGGAAGGAAATGAGATAGGGATGGGCGCAGCTATGAGAAAGCATCTTGGGCAGAGTTGCTATTATGGGAAGGGGTACAAGGACGGGGAGCTTGGGGGGGGACACTGAGGGAGCTGTTACCAGAGGGCCAGTGTAAAAACAATTTTAGAACCCACACTCAGGGGGGGGGGGGTACAAAATGTTTTTTTGCACCAGAGCCTTCCATTCTGTAGCTCCGCCACTGCCTCAGAGTTTATCACTGTATGAGGGCTGGGAAGCAAGCTGTGGATTCCAGTTTCAGTGCCAGCAGCTCTCTATAATTTCTTAGGATCACCAAAAGAAACTGCTGTACTAAAAGGGGGGAGGGAAAACCAGCATGTCAGCCCCCTAGAGGTAAGTAGCAGGACAGAAAATGCAATATATTCAAGTCTACATGGTTGGAACATTATAGGTTTCATTATGTAAAATGCTTCCACAGACAGGCATCATAACTTATGTCCTGATAGGTCAAGTATGTGAGTCTATAGAGGAGAAGAGTGATAAATTAGGGCCGTAAATATTCCCATATATTGAGGCTTAGAAAAACAACAATAAAACATGGGTAGGGAAGTGGCATAGTTACAAGGGGTCTTGTTGTTTAGTCATTCAGTTGCACACAATCTTCCGTGACCCTATGGAACACAGCACGCTAGATACATCTCTCAGCCACTGCCCCTCTGAGCTCCATCAAGTTCATGTTCATTGCTTCAGTGACCTACTATGTTACTACTGTGAATTCCATAGTTCTAACTTGTTGATAACTTAATATCTTTACGTTTTACTAGCTTGTCCAAGTTTGCCACAGCTTTCCTCCCCAGAAGCAAACATTATTTAATTTCATGCCATGATCTTCGTCTTTTTAACGTTGAGCAGCAGGCCACCTTTTGCACTCTCTTCTTTCACCCTTATCAATAGGTCCTTTAGTTGTTCCTCACTTACAGCTATCAATATAGTATCATCAGCATATATGAGGTTGTTGATATTTCTTAAAGCAATATTGATTCCGGTTTTGGATTCATCCAGTCCAGCCTTACGCATGATGTACTCTGTGTATAGGTTGAATAAATACGGTGACAGTATACAACCTTGTTGAACACCTTTTCTAAGCCTTGAGCCATTCTGTTGTCCTATGTTCGATTCTGACCGTGGCTTCTTGGTCCACATACAGATTCTTCAGGGGGAGAATGAGATGATCTGGTAGTCCCATCTCTTTAAGAACTTGCCACATTTTGTTGTGATTTACACAGTAAAAGTCGTTAGAACAGTCTATGAAGCAGAAGTAAATGCTTTTCTGGAACGCTCTTGCTTTCTCTATTATCCATAAGACATTGTCAAATTGATGTCTTGTACCTCTTCCTCTGTGAAACCCGGCTTGCAGTTCCCTGTCCACATATTGTTGGAGTCGAGCTTGTAGAATCTTAAGCATTACCTTGCTGGCAATGAGTGTAATTGTTTGATAATCAGAGCACTCTTTGGCACTGTCTTTTTTGGGGATTGAGATGTATTCTGACCTTTTTTTACTGGCCATTGTTGTTTTCCAAATGTGTTGGCATAAAGCAAGCAACACTTTCAAAGGATCGTCTTGCAGAATTTTTAATAGTTAAATTGTGACTCCATCAACTTCTGCATCCTTATTATCAGCAAAACATCCTAGGGCTCATTTCACTTCACTCTCCAAGTTGCCTGGCTCCAGATCATTGGACAAACTATTGAGGTCATCACTGTTGTTAAGATCCTTCCTGTACAGATCTTCAATGTATTCCTGCCACCTATTTATCTGATCTTCTCCTGTTAAGTCGTTAGCACTTTCTGTCATTTCTTGCAATCCTCTGGAATTCTGCATTCAGTTAGACAAATGCTTTCCTATCTCCACTACCTTTCACTTTCCCTCTTTCCTGGACGGCTCTAAAGCCTCATCAGATAGTAAGTTTGTCTTCTTACTTTTCTTTCTTTTAGGGATAATGTTTGCTGCTCTTTCCTGGATAATGTCGCAAAATGCAGTCCCTTAAATCTATTCTATACCTTCACTGCCCATTCAAAAGTAATATTATTTATTTCATTTCTACTTGGTCTGATGATTTTCTCTCTTTTTTTCAGTTTAATTCTGACCTTTTCAATAAGAAGCTCCTGGTCTGAGCCGCAGTCAGCTCCAGGTCTTGTTTTTGCTGATTGTATAGAGCTCCTCCTTCTTTGGCTGCAAAGTTTATAGTCAATCTGATTTCTATATTTGGTGATGTCCCTGAGCAGAGTCGTCGTAGAGGCTGCTAGAAGAGGGTGTTTGCTATGACCAAAGAATTATCTTGACAGAATTCTACTAACCTCTGACCTGCTTCATGTTGTACTCCAAGGCCAAACTTTTCAGTTATTCCAGGTATCTTTTGGTTCCCTTCTTTAGCATTCCAATCTCGTATGATGATAGTAACATCTTTTTTTGGTGTTATATCTATAACGTGTTGAATATCTTTGTAGAACTGGACAACTTCAGTTTCTTCAGCATCTATGGTTGGAGCATAGACTTGAATCATTGTGATAATAAATGGCTTGCCTTGAATTCAAATTGAAATCATTTATAAATAATAATAATAAATAATAATAGTTGTAACCAAGCACTGCTCTGGTATATGCTAATGACGCGGCGCGCATGTGACGTCAAATGCGCGCCGGCGCCGGGTCAAGGAGCGGAGGCCGGAGCACAAGCAGGTAAGTGAGGGGGGACGTATTTAGGGGGGTTTAGGTGGAGGAGGGGGGTTGAGGGGGGTAGAGGTTGAGGAGGGGGGTTGAGTAGGGGGTTGGGTTTGAGGGGGGAGGTTGAGGGGGGTTGAGGTTGAAGAGGTGGGTTGGGGTTGAGGGGGGTTGAGGTTGAGTAGGGGGGTTGAGGGGGTTGAGGTTGAGGAGGGAGGTTGAGGATGGGGGGTTGAGGATGAGGATGGGGGGTTGAGGAGGGGGTTGACGATGGGGGGGTTGAGGAGGAAGGTTGAGGGGGAGTTGAGGATGGGGAGGTTGAGGAGGGAGGTTGAGGAGGGGGGTTGAGGAGGGGGGTTGAGGAGGGAGGTTGAGGATGAGGAGGGAGGAGGGGGAGGGAGGTTGAGGAGGGAGGTTGAGGATGAGGAGGAGGGGTTGAGGAGGGGGGTTGAGGATGGGGGTTGAGGAGAGAGGATGAGGATGGGGGGATGAGGAGGGGGGTTGGGGTTGAGGGGGGGTTGAGGTTGAGGAGGGTTGAGGTTGAGGAGGGGGTTGAGGATGAAGATGGGGGGGTTGAGGAGGGAGGGTGAGGATGGGGGGCTTGAGGAGGGGGTAGAGGATGGGGGGGTTGAGGAGAGAGGTTGAGGAGGGGGGTTGGGGTTGAGGGGGGGTTGAGGTTGAGGAGTGTTGAGGTTGAGGAGGGGGTTGAGGATGGGGGGGTTGAGGAGGGAGGATGGGGGGGTTGAGGAGGGAGGATGAGGATGGGGGGCTGAGGAGGGAGGTTGAGGAAGGGGTTGAGGATGGGGGGGTTGAGGAGGGAGGATGAGGAGGTTGAGGATGAGGAGGGAGGTTGAGGAGGGAGTTGAGGATGAGTAAGGAGGTTGAGGATGAGTAGGGAGGTTGAGGATGAGGAGGGAGGATGAGTAGGGAGGTTGAGGATGAGGAGGGAGGTTGAGGATGAGGAGGGAGGTTGAGGAGTGGGTTTGAGGAGGGTGATAAGGGAGGGGGGAAGAGACACGAGGAGGGTGATAAGGGAGGGGGGAAGAGACACAGGGAAGGGAGAGGGGTGAAGAGACACGGAGAGAGAAGGGGACACAGGGGGCAGCACATTTCCCACCCTCAGCTTATACTCGAGTCACTCATTTTACCCAGTATTTTGTGGTACAATGGGTGCCTCGGCTTATACTCGGGTCGGCTTATACTCGAGGATATACGGTACATCTGTAAAATAATACCATTGAAAGTCCTATAATGTCAGTAAAAACACAGACATAACTCCATATATTTAGCAAGAATGTTTAAATGTAAGAAATAGCAGTGTTATTAAACAAAGTATTTTACTGTGAAAAAGGAATTGTGGCAATGCATGTATGAAGTATTATGCATTGTTATACAAGTGAAATGTGTTGTTTAATTAAACTTGTTCAATCTAAATTCTGATGTTTCTTTTTTTTATTGATTGGTGGCAAAAGCTGCCTAATGAATGTGTATATTTAGTTTAACATAGAAAAATAGATTTAATTGCAAATCTTCTCTCTCTCTTTTTCTCTGTCCCCTTAAATTGAATGACTCTGCCACATTATCTGGAAGGTTGTGCCAGCTATCTACTACTCTTTTAGACAGAACACTCTCTCTTCTTACATTCCATGATCCCACCACATTTCCTGATAGCCTGTGTCACATTCTCTCACTCCTTTTTCTCTCCCTATCTCACCTTCCTTTCCTCCTCTCTCTCTCTCTCTCACTCCTGAATGCACAAACACTTTTCCCCACTCTGGATAAACAATATAAAGCAAGTCACATTTTGTTTGCTCGTCCCCTCTGGCAAATATTTGCCATTGCTGGCGAACCAATATATTTTACATTTTGTTCACTCTGCCCTTAAATTACATCATTGCACCTTATTCACTGGAAGGCTGTGCCTCTTATCTACCTACTACTCTTTTAAATATCACTCTCTACCTCTCTTCTTAAATTCCATGACCCCTTTCTCTCTCTTGCATAAAATTTGTGTTTGCAAAACAGCTGTGTAGATGTTGATTGGTAGACAAGAACGAGCCATCATTAGAATATCTTGTTAATATTCAACAATTTAAATACATTGAATGTCTCTCTCTCTCTCTCTAACCATAACTACAGCCAGTAAAATCATCACCTACCATAATTAACCAATCCAAATACATGAAATCTGAAAGTAGATCACATACACAAGTCTCTACTGAACATGCTCATTACATTAAATATGTAAACTACTATATCTCAAAAACGACTTAAGCTATCTAAGAAAATGCCAAAAGCTATGGAGGCGTCTTCATATCATACTGCTAGAATTGAAACAACTCCATTCAGTCATTGTTACCTACAAGTGAGCAAAGACATTTCATCACGCCACAATTTAACATAAATACATTGTTTGTGGGAAAGGATCTTGTGGAGGGGCACTGTGAGCTGGTACTGGGGGGCAGGGCAAAAAATAATTTACAAACCCTCCTCGTGGATCAAGAGGGGTCTAAAACATTTTTCCCGAACCTGAACCCTCCATTGTCTAGCTAAGCCACTGATGAAAGCATACACATTACAGTATTTTATATGTGGAAAATGTAATATCTTTAAATTGTTGCATATTAAAAAGGATATTTAACAAAATTTCCTAGCGAAATATCCTGATGAGGTCCTGTTTTTTTTCTACCAATCAACATCTATTCAGCTGTTTTGCAATGACATATATGTTGTGCAAGTTTTATGAAACAGCTTTAACATAGTGCTGCTGAAATTATATGTTATATGTGACAGCTTAAGTTCATTAAAATCCATACTTTTAAAATGTTTTTTTAAATTACTTAGGACAATCTTCAGTCATATTCATTGTTTTCAACTCTTAAAACATGGCATGGGTGTTGCAAACATTGTTGTGCTCATTGACCTAATAAGAATGAATAAGCACCTAGTTGTTGAAAAACACAGGGTCTTACTGCCACCTGTAATATCATACAGATTAGCTGAGAACATCCATAAGCTGGTGTTTTATTAACATCATTTTTATCAATGTAAAACCAAACTAAGCAAAAAAGATAAAAGTGCGCATTTGTGCACATGTCCTCTAAATGTATTATTATTATTTTTTATTATTATCTTATATTTGTATCGCACTAACATATTCCGCAGCACTGTACAGGGGATAAGAACAGGGGAAATACAAGTTTAACAAATTCAAAAGTTGAAGGGCCCTGTTTTGAGTTTAGAATCTTAGCAGAAAGTGCTTTATCCCAAAGCACTTTTCAAGACTGGAAACTCGCTACTTACAATCTAAAGGGCAGAGAACTGGGGAAGAGTAACAAATAAGGAATAGCAAGGGTCAGGAAGAAAGTGAAATATAGAAAGAGTTTTATTTTAGAGGGAGAGGGGAGGGATCTGAGGTGGAAGACTAGTATGTTGGCTGACCCCTAGTGTTTCAATCCACTAATCAGGACAAAGTGTATTAAACATATATCTGTTCCCTGTATGTCTCTGTCTCTTGGATCTCTGTTGCTTTGTCCCTTTATATCCCTGTCAGTCTGCCCCATGTCTCTCTCACTTTGTCCATGTGCATATTTTAGTCTGTTCCTTTGTCTGTCTCTCAGTTTATTCCTGAGTTTCTATCAGTCTGTCTCTCAGTCTGTCCCTCTGTGTCTTGTCAGTCTTTCCCCCATGTGTTTCTATCAGACTGGCACTGTAACACTTAGTCTGACCCTATAGCTCTCTCATTCAATCCCATGTGTCTTTGTCCATCTGTCCTGTGTGTTTGTCAGTCTGCCCCAATGTCTCTTAAAGTCTCTTCCTCTGTACCTGCTAGTTTGCCCTGTTTGTCTCTGTCAGACTGTCACTGTGTGTCTCTGTCGGTCTGTCATCTGTCATTTTGGTCAGTCTGTTGCTGTCTCTGTGTGTGACTATGTCATTCTCTGTCAGTCTGTCTCGGTCTCTCTCAATCTATCCCTGTGTGTCTGTGTATCAGTCAATCCCTGTGTCTGTCAGTCTATCACCGTCTCTCTTTCAGTATGTCCGGGTATCTCAGTTTTTCGGTTTGTCATTTTTTTTTTGTGTCTCTCCATCACTGTGCCCCCGTCTCTCTGTCTGTCCCTGTACACTGAACCACATCTCCCAAGAGTCCTGTCCGGGCACATGATTCAGTTGCCCAGCCTCCTGTAATGCTAGTTACAAAAAAGAGAGAGAGCAATAATGAAGGTGATGACTGGGTGTTGTGGTCTGAGAGGGCCGAGGGGCACCAGGGAGGGATGGCTGGGTATGGCCTAGGTTGGGCAGCCCTACACTACAAAAATTAAAAAAAACTGCACTGCTCCCCGCTCGAAGAAGGCCCCTGGCGGGGTCTCCTTCTGTGCTTTGTGTAATTATATGCACTAAGTGGATCTACTGTGACTCATCACAAATCCAGGTCTACATGGATCTTCGTGCAATTTACTAAATCACTGGTGTTATAATTAGGTCTGCGATGACCTGTGGTAAGCCCAATGGGCGCAGTTATCCACCCACTATCAAGCCCTTTAAACATTGCCATCTAAGTAGCTCATGCATGTTATGAGGTCAGGCATGTGCAGCTCTGTCCATCTATGCAGGGGCCATATTGGATGGCCACCCTGCAATGTTTAGCAACATGTCAATAATGACGTATAACAACAAACTGACTAAATAATATCATATCCATCAGCCCCATTAAATTGCTACAATTTTATGAATCATAGCTCGTAAAGTAGCTCGTAAGACTTCTAGCTATTAAATTGGCCTCTTAAAGCAACCCACAAACGAAAGCCTACGGGACGTGGAACGTGGAACTTTGCTGCCGCAAATCCTTTGTTCTTTCAAGCCTGTAACCGCTAAGTTCCAATTTAGCTATTAAATTGCATCAAGATCACTGGCGTTCAAACTCGTAACTCGCAAATGAAGCCAAGAAGCCAACAAGTGCTAGAGAGGACCCGCAAGGGGGGTAAAGTCCAACTCGTAGCACTCTAAATGCAAATATTACCACACTACTGTACTTCTATTAAACGGGAAAGTGATGTTAGATCTTAGAATTAATAGCACAACATTCTCAAACTCTCAAATCAGCCCCATAAAATACTTTATTTCATGTTCAATTCTTGTGTTATATCGATCCTGGCAATCAATGTGTTAATACACATAATTGAACTTGCATGTGATAGAATATCATATTTACAGCTTTATTAATATTGCATTACATCTGGAATGTGGGTCCGATCCTAATTGAACCCTGCAGGACTTTGGAAATTCCCCCTCCATTTTTTTGTGACATAATTCTGATAATGTCTTTTGCCATTGGCTCCATCCCAACTCGTAACTACGAGTCAGGCCAATTGATCACGTTCATGGCCGCACATCCAACGAGCGACAAATGGTTTACGGATTTGCCTCTCAAGCCCGTAACTCGCAGCCTGTTCTAATTTAATAGCACAGTAAATCCACAACTCTTTAATCTCGCAGCTGTTGTGGGTCTCACATTGCAGATTTGAGCTTCAACTTTAATGTGGCTGCATGTATGGTCAATTGCACTACATAATAATAACATATCTATCTAATGTTACACTAATAATACACTAATATTACACTAGCCAGTTACCCACTATGAGCCTAGAAATCCCCCAGGCCCCCCTATATAACTGGAGGGGGCCCAAACTGAACTAAAGGAGTGTTAAAGTAAACTATAGACCTCCATGCACCTAACTTTAACCCTATTATTACTACGGGGTTCATTTGGGGTGCCCTGAGGGTCAATAGACCCTGATGGTTTTAGATTAGATTACCATGGGGGTCCACCATAATAAAGGTTTAATGTTAGGTGTCATGGGGGTTTCATAAGAACCCTCATAAGTGTACTTAGAAACCTGTTTAACCCCATCAGTCCTATAAGGGTATATTATGACCATTATGGGCCTGTTACAGAGATAGCATGTATTGTATATTAGATAGATTGGGGGATGTATAGTACATAGATAGTAATTATTGTATATCAGATAGATAGGGGGATGTATATTACATAGATAGTATTTATTGTATATTAGATAGATAGGGGGATGTATATTACATAGATAGTATTTATTGTATATTAGATAGATAGGGGGATGTATATTACATAGATAGTATTTATTGTATATTAAATAGATGGGGGATGTATATTACATACATAGGTTATATTGTATATTAGATAGATTGGGTGATGTATTTTAGATAGATAGTATTTATTGTATATTAGATTGATTGGGGGATGTATATTAGATAGATAGGATCTGTTGTATATTACAAACGGGTATATTGTATTGTATTTCATTTTATTTGTATTGTATATATTGTATTGTATTGTATGTATTATATGTATTTCATTTTCATGTGTGTAAAAAAAAATTTCTTTAGTGGGGGGATTGTAATGTATTTTGTTATTTTCTGTAGTGTTCCTTTTTTTATTTTCTGGGACTTAGGTTTTTTTTATTTTCTGTAATGTACATTTCTTATTTTTTGTGATTTAGTTTTTTTTGTTTATGTAATGTAGATATTTTATTTTTGATGACTTTAGTTTTGTTGTTTTCTGTAATTAGAGTGGTGGGGGGTTATTAGGGGGTAGATAGTGTAGGTAGGTAGTGTAGGTGTTAATAGGTTAGTGTAGAGGGTGTTTAGTTGATATTTAATGTTTTATTGGGGGGGTATAGTGCAGTGTAGTGCTTATACTTAGTGTCCTGATGGTCCTTGAGGACCATCATGGCACTTATGTGGTTAATGTTGGGTTGTAACAGGCCCATAATGGTCATAATATACCCTTATGTGACTGATGGGGTTAAATAGAGGCTTATGAGGTTCTCTATTGACCCCCATGAGTGACAGGGTTAATTATGGGTTTATGCGGGGCTGTATTGAGCCCCATCAGTGAGGGGGTTAATTAAGTGCTGATGGGGTCTGTATTGAACCCCCATGAGTGACAGGGTTAATTAGGGGTTTATGGGGGTCTGTATTGACCCCAATGAGTGACAGGGTTAATTAAGGGCTTATGGGGGTCTATTTTGATCCCCATGAGTGACAGGGTTAATTATGGGTTTATGGGGGTCTGTATTGACCCACATGAGTGACAGGGTTAATTATATGTATTATAGGGGACTATATTGACCCCCATGAGTGACAGGGTTAATTAGGGTTTATGGGGGTCTGTATTGACCCCTATGAGTGAGGGGGTTAATTAAGTGCTTATGGGGGTCTGTATTGATCCCCATGAGTGACAGGGTTAATGAAGAGCTTATAGGGGTCTGTATTGACCCCCATGAGTGACAGGGTTAATTAAGGGCTTAAGGGGGTCTATATTGACCCCCATGAGTGACAGGGTTAATTAATGGTTGATGGGGCTCTGTATTGACCCCCATGAGTGACAGGGTTAATTATATGTATTATGGGGGTCTGTATTGACCCCCATGAGTGAGGAGGTTAATTAAGTGCTTATGGGGGGCTGTAATGACCCCATGAGTGACAGGTTTAATTAAGGGCTTATGGGGGTCTATATTGACCCCCATGAGTGACAGGGTTCATTAATGGTTGATGGGGCTCTGTGTAGAGCCCCATGCGTGATAGTGTATTTTTTTTATATTTTTTTATAACGGGTCCTTTAAGGACCTTTATGGTCCTTTAAGGACCCGTAATGCAGGATTTTTGAATTTTCATTGTAGTGGGGGTTCATTGCAGCCGACGTTGGAGCCTCCACCTTCTGCAAATGCGCCCCCTCTCTTCGCGAGGGTCCGCATTTGCAGACCAAACTACGTCCCTCACTTTGCGAGGGACGCAGTTCTTACGAGCAAAGAGTGACGACGATTCATAGTTTGACAACTATTATATGTGATATATATATATATAACATTTAAGTATCTCCATCTTCAATATGCGTAAACATGGAATCTTGAGAATATGTAATGCAACACTAGTCTGCTTTTGGTAATGCGTATACTGTCATCCTAATAAACAAATACATTTGGAAAAAAGATAATATTGAATTCACTGGAATGTTAACACATTACTGTTGTATGGAGCAAGACTGTATATCATAGAAAATTCATGTAGTAATCCTAATTAGTAGTGGATGTCATTACAGGCTGACACAATGCTAACAGGTGAATATTTTATTTGCTGTTCATCATCATGCCGAATATTGTTGGTCAGGTCTAGACACAGTTGAATTGATTGGTTCAAGTTCACTGTTTTTTTTTCACTATTGAAGATATTTTGGTATTTTCATGTTCACTGCATTTTTCTTGTCTTGCTCAAAAACAACATAATAAAAGTAAGCAGCAGCTTAAGGTAAACTAAGCTTGACAGAATCGGAGGCACCTGTCAGTCAAAAGCAATTTTTTTTTTTTTTTGCTTTTCTCTGTGTTCCCTGTTTTGTGCTTACAAGTATGCATTTAAAGGACAACTGTCATCCCTGTTTCAAATAAGAACAGCTCTTAGAAATAAAAAGCAAAGTTCTACAAAATAATTTTTCCATCATACATTTTACCAGCACTAGAATTTATTACTGAATAAAAAACAAGTGAGAGAGTTTAGGGAAAAGGCCTGGGGCAATATGGGGGAGATTAAAAGGTGGGTGGCTGGGGAGAATATGAGAGAGGAATATGAGGGGGGAATTTGAGGGAAGGCAGAATTTGGGGAATATAAGTGGGATAACTTGAGATCAGGAGGCATATGGAAAATATGGGGAGGGACTTGAGAGATGCGAGACATGGGGGAATATGAGGGAAGGGGAATGGGGCAACCATGAGAGGGAGATGAGAGGAGGGAATGTGGAGAACATTTGTGAGTAGGAAGAATGACAGAGGGATTTGGGAGAGAAAGAATGAGGTAGGAAAATGGAGGAGGGAAAGAGGGGATAGGAGAGAGGGAAATAGATATGCAGCTATCATTGAGCTTCATTGAGATTTTTTGCTGGAAATGTTTGCTTTTCTTGCTAAATTTATAAAAAGTATTGGCTTTTAACAAAGACTAGTGATTGTGTAGTGATTGTGTGTGTTTAAGGAATAAGTCATGTGGAGTATTTCCTGAATTTTCTAGGGTCTGTACTTTAAGTTTATATAAAGAGGTGAGCTCTTTTGTCAGAGGATATTGTACTCATCCAGTCAAGAAAAGCATGTGCTGTTGTCATTTACTTACTTGTCTTGGTCAGAAATAATTGTAGTTACTCAAATTTATTATCAGTGTACTAGAAAGACCAAGGGCTTTGATTATTAGTTACACTTTCACTGATTGCATTGATTTTAGCAAACCTACAGAGTACCAAAATAAATCATTTTTTTTATTTATTTACTAGCTTTTGTATTTATGTATTTCTCTTTTTACAAACAACCAAAATAACAGATATAACAATAGGTAGCTACTGAAAAAAACAGTATATATTTGCACATATAAATAAAAATAAACTGTCGGAACTGTGTCTAAACAGATGCATAGCAAAATTTAGGAAATGTAGCTGGCCTCCTGGTTAAGGAAGATTTCCTGAACCTCTGACACTGGAAGGGTTAAATACTTGTAGAATAAGCAGAAAAGTCTAAGATAATGAATTGATTCTAACTATTATTGATGCCATAGCGCCTTCACTAAGATAGTGTTAAGTATAGGGTCACAAATGGAAGCACACACACTGAGGTTTACTGTAAAAAGTTGAAAGCTTTTTGACTCAAGTTTCCATAATTGCATGTTTGATCTTGGTTCTCATTAGCAAGCATTCATATCCAGTGCATTAGCTAATTTGTTTCATTATGCTTGTATTTGTGCAGTCAGAACCATTTATCTGAAATTCTAGGAATTAAAGGCAGTCAAAAAGAAAAAAAAACATTTCACATAAAATAAAAAATGGTCACACATCTGAGCTATAAGAACTCTTGCAAATGAATGCTGTTAGAAAAAAATAATGAAAACATAATCGGAAGATGATTTTTTATAGCCATGACCGCATCTCATTGATCCTCCTGCCTGTTATCTACTGCTGATATTTGTTAGCATATATTTTTTAATTTTTTTTAATATAGTTAATTTGCAAAAGTACTCCTTTTACAATGGAGTTCTCAAATGTAACAAACCTGAAACCTTTTCAGTGTCACCTTAAGCTCTTAAAATGCATCAAAATAGTATGGATGGGCAATAACTAGGAAACTATAAAGGTTAAATATAGCTCATAAAAGCACAACTCAGCACATAGTTGTGATACTAAAGATACTACCATGACATATTGCTATGAAGTGCCTTATCAGCAATTTTATGCTTTACTCACTCAAAGTGCATTTATTTCAAATGCAGGCATGAAATTGGTTTGAAAAGCTTTTATTTAATTTTTTTTACTCTTATATAGTATTCTGCAAGGAAACAGTTATAATTTGAAATTAAAATAGCATTTACATTTCTTAAAATATTTCCAATTGCAAATATGTATCATGATATCAGGTATAGTGGTTATTTATAGAAAGGCACATTGTGTGTAAGTGTCTCAAGTGGCCAAACACTTAAGGAAATTAGCATAACTTTAAAAACTGAATACATTGATAAATATGTATGATTTTGCAACAGCCTCTTACATTTCATATTTTATCTCATAAGACCTTGCTAGTATATTACCTTTGCAATACAGCCATACAGAACAAAAAGAAAAACCTGTGTCATAGTCCTTTGTGAATATACTTTTACCTGTTAGTAGTATTTGGTTCCTGGACATCTAGCTCATTGGACTTCAGTATTATTGAGACAGACACCTTACAGTTGTAATCTTAAGGTGGGTGTGTGAGTGAAAGGATTAACAACAAAGTAATATCAAAACTGTCAGCTGCAATGTCTATAAAAGCTCATTTAAAAGTCAAATGCAACCGCTTAAATCTATAATAAAACTCTTCCTCCACCAAGGTAATTTAAGATATAATGGTTACCCAAAAGTATAAAAGTTATACAAGACCGCAAATTGGTCTTGGGAATATGTAACCCCTTACACACTATCAAACATCTCCCCATAATGTAAGGCTCTTAAGAGCATAGAGACAGAACTTAATAAATAAATACATTATATCTGTATAATTACACTGTATATTTATAAAATATTTATAAATATATATAGAAATAAAAATATTTAATTTGATTATTATAAAAATAGAACCTTCCTAAAAACCTTGAAACTTCTATACATTAAACATTGTTACCGAGCTGTTGAATAGATGGATTTCAGGAAAACAAGATGATATGGTCAAACACTCATATCTTTTTTTCTGATCCCAGTAGGAAAAGCAGCTCTTACTATAAATACAATTTTAAGATAATGCAGATATATTCCCCCATCCTTCCCTTGACATCAATTTATCTCTCACTGTCTCTAGCAGTCCTGTTGGACCATGGTAAATATATTGCCAACATGTCAGCACATTTCTGGTATAATTCTGGCATTCATTATTTACAAGTATGTGTAATCCTTTGAGTACACAGTCAGTGACAAAGGTAGTGAATGGATTGCCTGGTGCAAAAAAATGATATCCATCCCTGTAAGTGCATTAGAAATTAATTCTTAACAACCCCATAAGAACATATGTTGAATATGAAAATATAACTAAGTCTGGGAGCATTGGTAATAATACGCTTCCACATAACACATATCAACTTCAGGAGTAACATAGATCCTAGTACTTAAAAGATTAATGCAAATCAGGAAATTCACATGGCCTAGAACAGGTGCTCTAATGCATTGCCTATTAAAGGGCTAGCCACACCACAAACAATAGTCATCAACAATATTGATCCTGATCACATCACAGTAGTGATGTCGCGAACATCACATTTTTGGTTCGCGAACAGCGGACGCGAACTTCCATCAAATGTTCGCGAACGGGCGAACCCGGCGAACCGCCAAAGACTTCAATGGGCAGCCGAAAACCCACAGGGACTCTTTTTCTGGCCACAATAGTGATGGGAAAGTTGTTTCAAGGAGACTAGGACCTGGACTGTGGCATGCCGGAGGGGGGTCCATGGCAAAACTTCCACGGAAAATTACATAGTTGATGCAGAGTCTGGTTTTAAGCCATAAAGGGCATAAATCACCTAACATTCCTAAATTGTTTGGAATACCATGCTTTAAAACATCAGGTATGATGTTGTATCAATCAGGTAGTGTAAGGGTTACACCCGCTTCACAGTAACAGACCAATCTCCCCGTTTAATGCACCGCAAACAACCGCAAACAGTCCCTTTGCACCACCGCAAACTCCCCATTTGAACAAGGTTGGATACCAAGCTAGCCATGTCCCGTTCCTTGTCCTCACTGATGTCATTGAAGGTCTCTTCCTCCACCCAGCCACCAAGGGTCCCCGAAAGGTGACAACAAGCCCCCTGGGATGCCTGCTGTGTTTGGTCTTCCACCTCCTCAAAGCCACCTTCCTCCTCTGACTCCGCTTCTTCAGACTCCTCTCTCTGCATTGCCTCTGTCTGCATTATTATAAGGTGTGTACTGTTAAGTAGTACTATTCCTATCGGTTTAATCCCTGTTACATCCACTATTAGGGGACGTGTATATGGCATTGATTTTTGGAACAGGGAGATGGAAAAAGATGCTTGGTCGGACCTCCTACTTCAAATTTGGGGCACTGTTCGTGCAATCTAAGGTGCCACCAGTTATGAGTGTCACTGTGCACTGGCAAAAGTTGGCAGAGTAGATGCAATAGGCTTCACACACACGCCTGTAGGCAGGCAATTGCTATTCAATCTATTACAGTCAAAAAAGTGTTGTTTTATGTCACTGTACACTACGGTTGCACCAGATTTGACGTATCACTGTGCACTGGCAAAAGTTGGCAGAGTAGATGCAATAGGCTTCACACACACTCCTGTAGGCAGGCAATTGCTATTCAATCTATTACAGTCAAAAAAGTGTTGTTTTATTTCACTGAGCACAATATAAGCTGTGAGCCTGACACAGGCAGGCAACTGAAATTAGATTAAAGGAAAAAAGGGTTGTTTTTTTTCAATGTATGGTACACCAACTATGATTGGTGAAACAGAGCAGAATATTAGCCTGTCCTTCAGATGGAAGGCTCTGGAAGGGAGTGTATGCTGCTGATTGGCTGTAATGTGTCTGCTGACTGTGAGGTGCAGGGTCAAAGTTTCCTCAATGATAAAGTATAGGGGGTGAACCGAAAAGCGCATGTGTTCGCCGTCCTCTGCGAAAGCGAACATGCCAAAATTGCTGCGAATAGTCCGCGGGCGAACTGTTCGCGACATCTCTACATCACAGTACAAAGAGTGATTGTTTATGCCACATCCCTGGGAAGGTCAACACTATAATGTTGGGTGGTATTCACTGAGGTATGAGAAATGTAATCATGGGCATGCAAGGAATATGGTGTTATAGCACTAGGCACTAGGCACATTAACATGGGGATATAGGGACAAATCAATACAAGGGGTATTGCATTAATTTATTATTTGCTGTTTAGGAAAGGCCAGCAAATACACCAGGAGGCTGTGGAGAGGCCGGTAAATTTCCAGAAAACTTACCTCCATCAACAGGAATCTTGGGTACACTTGTTTTTTGCAGTTCTATGCCATTGCTGTTGTGCATGTGACAATATGTATACATTTAAGACATATCTTAAATCATAGCTAGTGTTATTGTATCATATTAATGATAAAATTACCTGTGATATGTGTAAAACCACTTGAGCATTATGGTGATCCAGAACAGCGTTATAATGTAATGAGTAGTACTACCCTCAAAAAAAGCAATATTACTGTTGTTCATGCATAATGTAGAAATATGTGCTAATAACATATAAAATATTGTTCTAATATACTTGGGGCATATTAATTCAGGCCACATCTGGAAAACCATGCCTGTGGCCTGTACTGGTTTACAAGAGTAAATAGGGCTACATTTTTTATCATGTTGTCTCAATGCATATTTTAGGTGTTGTGAGATACCGTATTGGTCCGAATATAAGCCACACCTTTTTTCCGATTTTTGAGCTTGCGAGTTACATGTGCGGCTTCTACCCTCGAATGCAAAATTACTGCCGATGTGCGCAATTGCGAGTTAAGGGTGACGATTTTCGTCCTTTAGACTGCGGTATTGAACAGCGATTTACGGTTTTAGTGATTCTAACATCCTGTAAACCCTGTAACCTGCAAAAAAAAGCTACAGTGCTAATTAGAAAGCCTGTTTCTTGCAATGGTTGATTACTTTGAGAGTCTTTTTCTCTCCAATTTTACTGGTGAGGCTTATATTTGAGTACTATCTTTTTTCTATTTTTTACCCTTGAACTTTACGGGTGCGGCTTATATGCAGGTGCGGCTTACATTCGGACCAATACGGTATATGAATTGTTGTTGAATTGTGATGATATTAACTTCAGATTTAACATGGAAAGTTTAAACACTTGGCCATAACAACATTAATGATTAATTAACATTAATCAAATGCATGCAGATATAGGTGTCAAGATATATATTACCATGAACCATTTTTGACATTTAAATAGATTATGCTGAAATCCATATGCTATCAATCTGTTTATGCAGATGATTTCTGAAAAGAACATTTATACACAGCCACCATTCCTTAACACATGATGGGTTTACTAAAAGAAGATCTATATACAACAATTAGATTGTTAAGGAAATGTAATGTATGTTTATGTCCCAAATCAGTAACCATTAGAAACACATGGACACATGGATTACAGCATAATAATAAAAGAGCTTATTATATACACAGGGCACAGTCATAAATGTATCTGACCATGCATTAATATCATGTGTGTAGTGTGCACGGGACCCAAGAAAACAAGAGGCATTGTTGAAAATGGGAACAATCTAAAGGGTTAAAGGTAACACAGTATAATAACAAAGATGTATAGCATCATCGGTGGTTATTACACCAAAGAAATGATAATTGGATGAATATAAATGTCATAATTCATCACTTCATATAATAGAAGTACAGAACTTATATCATATCTTCATCTGCTCAATTAAACATATGCATGAACTTTTGGATTATGTAATTCAATCAATTATTATGTAATTCAATTTATGTAATTATGTAATTCAATCAAAACTCATACAGTGTGATCAGAAAAAAATGACAAATTGAAAAAAATGATCAGAGTATGGTCATAAATCTATATGTACAATACAGTGCTGTACACCGTTATGTATCTGATCTACATGCAGTACAAACCATGCTGTATTTGTCATGAGAAATCAGTTACCATGACCAATAGCAATAATGGTTATATGATGCAATAGGAATGCTTTGCTGTGATCACTGTCAGTGGTCCAAGAGTACTATCACAGTCTCTACCTGATATTATTTAGCCACATTGATATTGCAATTAATAGGTATAAAGGTATTATTAGATGATAACTGATTGTGAAAATGTCATGATGTCTGAATACGTAAAGTATGCATTGATATTGGTGAAAAGCAAAGGTCATCAGCCGTAATGTTTGTTAACTAGACCAGAACGTATCTGGTATCATAATGTTAAGAGGATAACATGGTCATCTAACGCATGTTTAACTGCTGGGTTTGGTTAAAATAGTATTGTAGGGCTATGCAAGTCTACAGCCATTTGTGCCCTAGTACAAATTAAACATTACATTAATTATGTGAATTAAAACATTGTATATGTATGAGATCATTCTGCTGGGAGGATTTCAATGATGGAATGGCTATATGAAAGCCACTTTAATTATTTGGCAGCGCTGCTTGCAGATGAAGAAAATGCCTTAATGCATGTGAAACTTTTCTAAAATAAAAACAGGTAATTAATTGATAAAAAAATAAAAATTGACTGCATCATTTCTTCTCAATGGCATTCCTCAGTGACCATCAGTTGGTGAAATATTTACCTTAATCATATGTGTTCACAGAGAAAAGTATTTAGACTATGTGATGGTAGGTAGCCACATGGTTACTGTTATAACCCGAATTTGGGGGCCCAAGTGCACCCCAACTTTCTCCCTCTAGCCCGTGCCTTTTTGTGTTCAATATCTCAGCATCCACGGCATTTCCATTCAGATCAGTTACAGGCACAATCAGATCCCTTTTATTAGGACATAAGAAGCACACATGTACCATTGTTTAGTACAAAACAGACTGACCTTTATTCTTGCTTCAGACACACCTTAAAACTAAAAATAATAAAATCATGTGACCCTTCCTCCACCTAGTTACTAAGGTTACCAACCCCCCAACATTCCTTCCTCTGAAATATATCTGATCTGGCATGTTTCTGTTGTGATGGGGTCATATTTCTCTTGGTCTCAAGATCAGAGGGGTCTCCAGATCAGAGGGGCAATAAACTAGCTTCACACACATCCAATAATGTTTCCAATTCTACCATCAGAAGTTTCTACTTAATGTATCAATCCACATCGCTCACCCCCAACAGTCCAAACAGCCCATATACACATTCAAATTCCTGCAGAGTTAACTATTTGTTGTCACACCAACCACAAGCTGAACACTAAACATTATTAACAATTCTAATTAGGCCTGAATACACACAGGCCATGCTTCTTTGAGATATGGGGCCTAACATTGTACAAGTTATTACATTTATAACAAAATAGTCCTTGAGTTTGGGGCGGTGACAGTTCAATCTTGGACCATACAGGACCTTGCTGGTGGGGTTCAAGGGCCCCCTAACCTGGCCCCCATAAGTCCGGCTTAACGGTTACTAAATATCACCATCAGATAGGCCATGATCATCTACAGGCATGAGTATGTTAACATTTTGACCAATAGATTTTCACAGAGGAGTGTCTTTGAGAAGGTAAATAAAAGATGCAGCCCCTATCTCTTCCTCTGCCTGAGCACAGGGCACCCACACCTTTTCCAATGCCTTGCAAGGGGAGGCGTTGATGAAGAAAGTAGTGGTATAGCAGCTGATGGAGGAGGAGGCATGGAGGGCTGCTGATGTGCAGAATATAGTTTTGGTGTAAATTAAGTGGTGCTTGCGACCAGAACACACTGTATGATATCCATGTTCAGTTGGACGAGTGTGCTCTGGTCTTGTGCTGCCTGGAGCAACCTCACTATGAAGTACTCCATTTGCATGTTGTGTCGCCTCATCTCCATATATAGACCCCTGAAATTGAGGCCCAATGGGGTGGTTTGCTGGGAGAAGACACTGGTCAGAAGGCAGGCCATAGTATCCTCTAGGAGCTGAACATACGCCAGAATCTCCTGCAGTGTAGCTTCCAGCGGTGGGCTAGGGTGTTGCGTTCTGTCAACAGTCGGGTGTGGGGCAACTGTGGTAGGAGGAGCTGGTGGTGGAGGAGTGGGGTAGTGCTGAGGTGCAGAAGGTGTTGGTGGTGGTAGCACAAGTGAAATTTCATTCCAGGAGGTGGTAGTGGGAGGAGTAGGTGGTGGTGGTGGTGTTGGCTGCATAGATTGTGGGTCGGTCCGATATGAGGGCCCAAGTGATGAGTCAATCTGTGGTCGGAAGGTGCAATTGGGGTGGGGGGTGACTGTGGTAGGAGGAGGTGGTGGTGATGAAGTGGGTCGGTCCAATATGAGGGCCAAATGGTGAGTTGATCTGGGGGAGAAGGGGCCAGTGGTGTGGGGTGACTGAGGTAGGAGGAGCTGGTGGTGGGCAGTCAGGCAGTTCATTCTAGGAGGTGGTAGTGATGGGAGGAGTAGGTGGTGGGGGTGGATTTGTTTGCATAGATAGTGGGTCAGTCCAATATGAGAGACCAAGTGTTGAGTCGATCTGGGGGAGGAAGAGGCCAGTGGGATCAAACAGAACAGTGGAGTGGAGAACGACCTCCAGGTGCCACCACTGACCACACATATATATATATATATATATATATCATCCTCCTTCTCATATCCTGGGCCCTCATAGGTTCCCTGTTTCTCCTTCAGGTTCCTTCTCAACATCTATAGCCTCAAGCTGGGTCACTGGCCCCGCCTCAGGCTATGTGGATGAACTAGACATCAATGATGCTGATATGAGAGAACAATAGCATATGAGTTAATATCATTTTATAATCGTTTATCACTGCGTTTCCTATATATCTGACATCATGAAGTTTTGTACCTGAATGGTTCAATTAATTGCTATTGTGTGGAGTTATTATTTGCTACAAATGATATTTGGTCTTTATTATGAGCTTGCCTAGTAATGGCTCATATCAAAATAATGTATCCTTCTGCGGTCTGGCCTATGCAGATCATGAAGATAAATACTCTGGTGAACTTTCTGTGCAGTGTGTCATATTAACCCATCCTTGACCATTTCTCACCAAAATTCTGCAAAATGGTTTGGAGTGGGCACACCCATATATTGACTCTCTATTGGATATTTACTCACTTTAATTATAATTGTTATTGATACCCATTGTAAAACACACACACAGGTTTTATATATTCCTAGTAAAATTCAGGAAGCTTACATTTCTCTTTCATTGGTGGACAGCATTTACATTGGTTGTGTATTATCTACGGGCCTCATTCAATTGCTACTTTTGTAAACTTATACACACATAAATTGGTCTTCAGGTCTTCAGGTGTTTTTTTAATAAATGTTTATATGCATTTTATTGACTTAAGAATTCATTAGTGCCAATAAATAATATATGCAGAATATGTAGCAATATTAAGAGTGATTTTAAGTGTATATACATTTACAAAATTAGCAATTGAATGAGGCCCTATGTGTGTGGCATACAACATCGTCACCATTTTACGCTAATCTACACATTTCGCCTCTGAAATGGCGACTTTCCAGCCTAAACTAACGGTTGAGGCTCGAACATGAAGCCTATATATAGGGCACACTTGCCACAGTGCTGACATTTTCTCCTCAAGTGATGACACTCTGACTGGTCAGTTTCTGCTGCCGGAAGTTCGAAAGAGATTTTTAGCTCTTCAGGATATTGATTGCTGGATATTTATTATAAATAGGTAAAGTATATTAACTAATTAATTAATGAATTAATGATTAATTTAACAAATATATTGATAAACAAAAAAATGACATTACTCCCTTTTGCAATGCCTTTACTTTATCAATATATTAATCATGAACCATTTCAAATATATTTATTAATTTATTAATGATTATTTAATGGACATTAATGTATTAATTATTAATTATTCATCATTATGCTAACACAATTATATTTTTCACTGACTTTACTTATGATTATATTATTGATTAACTGTTTATAATATATTTAGTCATTTATTCATTAGTCATGTTCATTAATTAATTAATAATTAATTAGTCATAATAACAAAGTTAGTTAAAAATTGATAAAAAAATATGTATATTTCACAGTGGACTTACATTTCGGGGTTGCTGCTCAACTATTAATGTTCATTAATTACTTCATTAATCATTAATAAGTGATAAGAATAAAAATAAAAAAAATTCAAATGCCTCAAAAGATATGTACATTTTACAGTGCACTTACATTTCAGTGTTGGTGCTTAATTATTACATTGCAATTATATTTCTGTTTTCATGCTTCATTATTAATGCACTTATTTTGGTGTGTTGATGCTCAATTATGAATGTTCATGATTAATTACTTAATTAGTCATTCATTTCTAATAATATAAAATAAAATGTGTTAAAATGCCTCACAAAATAGGTATATTTTACAGTGTAATAATATTTATCTGTTGCTGCTCATTGTCTCAAAGGAATAGTATCCTCAAACCGCTTAAATATTTCAATCACTTTATTACATTTTATAATGCATTTATTTATTAATATACCATCTTTATATTTTGCACGTATGCCAATTAAACATCATACAAACATTAACAATGCTTTTCATTTTATTTCACAGTTTGATCATCTGTGCACCTGACTACACAGAGTGACATTTGCAGTATTTGATCTGCAATAACATCACCTTTACAGGTATATAGTTTAATGATGCTGTTTTTTAGTAGAAAATGATTAACAGCCTTAGTAAATTGACAAACTTTTCTAAATAAATATGCTCTGTGCTTAAATAGAGCCCTATTCAATTGCCCGAATTGCAATTTAATAAGGCTGTAAGGATTTTTGATTTTCATTGATTATTGCTATTAATTAATTAATCAACATTAATTAATTAATTATTCATCAGAAATCATTACAAAAATATAGATTGTCTATTTTACAATGCATAGGACATGCTAAGCACTTCCATATTTAAATTCCTTTTATTATATGCATGTATGACAAGTAAAACAAATACTTTCAATGAATCATAAATTCATTCAAACAACAGATTAAATATGATTTTTATATAATTTTACAGATTTATCATACCTGCATCTGCCTGAACACAGAGTCGCCTCTGCAGGATTTCACATTATAGAACATCAACTTCACAGGTATGTGATTTAATGATAATATTCTATTGAAAACAACGATTAAGTTTTTTTTTTATCATACACAACACTTTTCGATTAATTATTTAACATATTTATTAATCAATAAAAAAAAAACTATAGCAATACATATATGCTTAACCATTTATGTTTTAATAATGAATGACAATTACACATAACTTGATTTATTCATTATTTCATTTTTTTAAAAAAAATACTTCACCACAATCTATAGTTTGCTTAGAGCTTTTTGGCTTTGCCTTTCTTTAGGAAAACAGGATTACCTGCTTATGTTGTGCATTCATAATAGTTTTAAATTATTTCATTAATCTATACTAATTTTATAAATACTTCATAATTCTGTTCATGCTCATTGTCAACAGGGATAGAAACTGATAAGCACTTCAATATTAAAATACCTTTATGACATTATGACCATATTTTATCTTTTAAAATGCATTCACTTAGGAATATATTGATGATTACCTGTTTATGTTTTGCATGTATGCAAATTAAAATTAATACTTTAAATTATTCATAAATTTATTTCAACAAAAATTACAAATGCTTTTTACATAATTTCACAGATTCTTAATTTCTGCACCTGCTTTAAGACAGACAGTGACTACTGCACAATTTCAGCTGATATAACATCAACTTCACAGGTATATGATTTTGTGATGACATTCTTTAGAAATATAGGATTAAGTATTTTTTTAGTCCATTGATGACAGATATTGCTTAATTAATTTAAGTCATTTATTTTAAAAATTAATCAATAATTACAAGTAAAAAAATACATTATGAATACATATATACTTAGCCAGTTATGTTTTAACTAATTAAACTTTCACATCATATCTTGATTTATTGATTAATTCATTTAATACCAAAAAAAAAATGGTTTCACGCTAATCTATACTTTGCTCATAGCTATTTCCGTTTGCCCTTCTTTATGAAAACATGATTACCTGTTTAGATTTTGCAGTCATAGCAATTTTACATTCTTTTATTCATGTGTATTCTTTCATTAATTACTTCATCATTCTGCTATTGCTCATTGTCTAACAGAAATAGGACCTTAGAAGCTGTTAAATATTTAAATACATTTATTATATTATGACACTTTTTACCATTTTACAATGCATTTTCTTCGGCATATATTGATGATTTGGATTTACGTTTGCCATGTATGCCAACTAAAAAGGATACTTTCAACGATTCAGAAATTAATAAAAAAAAAAACAACTTACAAAGCCTTTATATGTTATTTTACAGATCCATCATCTCTGCACCTCCCTGAAGACACAGAGTGATGTCTGCAGTATTTCAGTTGATATCAGATCTAATTGACAGGTATAATTATTGATGACATTCTTTTGTAAAAACAAGATTAACACCCTTATTAAATTGCAATTTGGCCAATTAAATAGAGCTCTATATAAGCACACAGCACATATTTTACACAACTTCTTAGTTAGTGAAGACCTTGCTTTTGGATAGAACTTAACTAACTAAAAACTTCGATAAAAAAAAATATACTCTGTGCTTATATAGAGCCTAATTCAATTGGTTAAATCGCAATTTAATAAGTCTGTAAGTGTTTTTTTATCAACATAATTGACAGTTTATCATTCATTAATTTATGTGATTAATTTTAAGAATTAATCAATAATTAAAAAAATATATATATATTTATTGATTAATTAATTTCATACAAATATTACTAAGTTTTTTCATGTCAATCTATAGTTTGCTAATAGCTCTTTTGCTTTGCCTTCTTTAGAAACAGATGATTACTTGTTTATGGTTTTGCAGTCATGACACTTTCACATTATTTGATTATGGATATTCATTTATTAATTACTTCATAATTAAAAATATATGACAGCTTAAAAAATATGTATAGTAAAACAAGTAAAATTCTTACACCTGTATTTCCAGTAACATATTACAATGGCGGACAACGCAGAATATAAGAAAAATATAAAAGAAGAATGGCAAGGGAACAGAAGCAGATATGGAGAGATGCACAGACCCCTGAGACTTCACAACGTTTAAGAGAAGAAGATCGACAGAGACTTCTAAATAAAAGAAAAACGACTAAAAAAAGCAAAAGATGAGTCTGCTGGAGCTTCAAAGAAAAGAAAAAGTGAACAAAAATAAAATGTCTCTAAAACATTCTCTAATGGCCCAATATTGCCTCCTGACACCAATGTTGATGGAGATGTCACCAATGTAGATATAGAAAGTTGTACTGAGATCTATATTGAGGAAGCTCATGATAGGCCTTTATTTACAGCACTAACAGTAGACACTCATTATTGTCGATTAATGAATCTGGTTTCTCAGTTTTGTGGAGCCTATCATTTTCTGAAAGAAAGACCAACTGATGGAGAGTTTATTAGTTGCTGTCAGAAAGGAAAGGTAAGACTTCCAGAACACACATTTTCAGAATATTTAGAAAGTATAATGAGTGATCCAAAATTTCCAAATTACACCAATTTTAAGGAAAACATTCGGTCTTATAACAGTGCAGTTTAATTTGCTTCAATGGGTGCAATATTAGCAGAAAATGTCCTAGGACATGGTCCTTACTGTTTTAAAGTCCAAGGACAAATATACCACGGACTTCACATTTACACCCAGAAACAGGAGAACAAAGGAAATCTGCACAATTAGATGTCCTTGATACAAAGCTGTTTAACAACGAATAATGCTTCCTGAAAATAAACAATGCTTACCCATAGTCTTTGAACAGCTTGATAACATTATGGCCAAAAACCCATATAGTAAATCATACAAAAAAATTAGCAGAGGTTGAAAAAGAACAACAGGCACATGCGCAAATACATCAATTGCCAATGCTAAGAGTAAATATGGTTCTCAAAAGAGATCGCCATACTGATTAAAGACGGTATAATTTACCAACAGCAAATGAGGTTGCCATGGTATTTAAAAATGATGATGGGGAACCAGCATTTGAGCGAGATATTAGAATATATCCATGCCATCAAGAACAACCTTTTATAAACATAAATATTTTAAGTAGTAATTAAGATCCAATGACATATCCCATTTTCTTTCCAAATGGGAAGCCAGGATGGCAACCAAAATTACAGTTGCAAAGTTATCCCAATAGTAAAGTTCGTGTTAGAAACAATATTTCCATGCTGGAATATAAAGTGGCACAAACTGCTTTTCATGATCATTTTAATCCTATTTTATGTTGGGACTAACTCACACAACAATGGATTATTGATTCCTATCTACAAGTCGAAGCAAATAATCAAAATTTTGTCAAATGTCAACAAAACAAGCTTTGAGTAGAACAATATTGTGGATTGATGGATTATGTCGCTGAATTGGCTGCAAACAGAGACATTCCTACTGGAAGAGCAATCATTTTGCCATCCTCTTTCCAAGGATCTCCTCGCAATATGCTAGAAATGATGCCATGGCTATTGTCACTAAATTTGGCAAACCAGATTTGTTCGTTACATTTACATGTAATCCACAATGGCCAGAGACCAAAGAAAATTTGAATCTTGGCCAAAATACTTCTGACCGACCAGATTTGGTGGCAAGAGTATTCAAAATGAAACAAAATTCATTAATTCATGATATAACTAAAGCACGCTTATTTCGGAAATGTGTGGCTTTTGTTTATACCATTAAATTTCAAAAAAAGGCCTGCCACATGCACATATACTTTTAATCTTGCAAGAAAAAGATAAATTGAATACGGCAGACAGAGTGGATTCAGTAATTACTGCTGAACTGCCACATCCAGAGAAACATTCCAAACTTTATGAGATTGTAACTCATAGAATGATACATGGTCCATGTGGAGATATCAATCCAAATTCACCAAGTATGGAAAATAAAAAATAAAGAAAAGAGTTTCCAAAACAATTTCAAATGCAGACTTATGCTAATTGTGATGGATACCCTTTATATAAAAGAAGAGAAGGACAAACAGCTATTATCCGTGTCCAAAAGGTCAATAATAGATATGTGGTTCCATGCAATCCACATTTGCTGATGAAGTACAATGCACATATCAATGTGGAGGCTTGCACTTCTATCAAATAAATCAAATATGTGTATAAATATATATACAAAGGATATGATGCAGCAACTGTTGTCGTGCAAGATGCACAAAATGAAAAAGACAATCCAATTTTACATGAAAAACTTTCATCTTATTTAGATGCTCGCTATGTTAGTGCTCCACAAGCAATGTGAGATGTATGATCGGTCACATGCTTTGTATCGATTAGCTGTCCATTTGCCACAAAGTCAATTTGTTTGCTTCACTGCAGGCAATGAAAGACATGCTTTAGCACAAAGTGAACATAGCAACATAACAACAACACTTACTGCTTGGTTTTGATTAAATTGTCAGGACACTGAGGCCAGACAATTTTTATACATTGACATTCCAAATCACTATGTATTCGTAAATGGTGAATGGCGACAATGAAAAAAACATAATTATAAAATTATCCCAAGAATTTATACTGTCAGTCCATGAGATATTGAAAGTTTCAGTTTAAGATTACTTCTTTTGCATGTTCCCAGTGCGCAAAGTTAGGAACATTTACGCACAGTCAATGACATACTTTATGATACTTTCCAGTTAGCTGCAAGAAATCAAAACTTTCTGGCAGATGATACAGAATGGGAGAGATGTCTCGAGGAAGCAGCACTATGTTAAATGTCAAAGCAAATGATAGAACAATTTGCTTTCATTTGCATCTTTTGCAATGTACCTGATGCATTAACTTTTTGGGAAACATTTAAATTACATATGTGTGAAGATTTCTTGAAACGTTACAATGAGACCATTGCACTATTAAAAGCATTAATGGAAATACAGGAAATCTTTCTTTGTCATGGATTAAATTGTGCCAATTTTAATATGCCTGATCCAGAAATTATACATGAAATTAACTTTGATGAGTATGACACTGACAATGAATACCACAAAACACAAGAAAAAATTGGAACTTTAAATGCATTACAATTTGAAGCATTCAAAGAGCGTTATTTCTATCTGGATGGCCCTGGTGGATTAGGAAAAACATATCTATATAATGTGTTGATGAGTTGCATTCGAGCACAGGGTCAAATAGCACTGCCATTTGCAACCACTGGAATTGCCGCACTTTTGTTAGAAGGTGGTAGAACTGTGCATAATGGATTTAAACTGCCAGTTCCCATTCTGGAAACATCAGTGTCGGATATTTGAATGAATTCATTACAAGCAAAAAAAAATTCACAAGAGTAAGTTATTTATAATAGATGAGGCAACAATGATGTCATGTCATGCCCTCCAATGTATTGATCGATTATTAAAAGTTATGGCTAATGATTTGCTGTTTGGTGGAAAGGTGATGTTGTTAGGAGGAGATTTTTGGACCTGTGGTGCAACATGGTAATAAGACTGACATTGTCAAAACGTGTATAAAAAAAAGTAAGCTGTGGAAAATATTTACACACCTTAAATTAGAAATAAATATGAGATCTGAAGGCCAAACTCAATTCAATGATTGGCTCATTCAGATTGGAGAAAGAAAACAGCCAAAAATAAATAATTTAACTGATGATGCTGTTCAAATTCCATCAGAAATTATTTCAAAAGAACCACTAATATCGACAATCTTCCTCAATACCATCAATAAGCAAAGTCATATTGACATCAAAAAATATGGATGCCTTGAATCTAAATAACAAAATTTTAAAATTAATCAATGCACCCAAAAAAAACTATTACAGTGCAGATACTGTTCTAGCTGATGACAAAGATAGTGAAGCTAACTTTACTATGGAATTGATTAATTCTTTAACTCCCTCTGGAATGCCACCACATATTTTGCAACTTAAGAGGGGCAATAGTCATGCTACTGAAAAATATGAATCCCAAAAAAGGACTTTGTAATGGGACCAGATTAATTGTGAAGGATTTAAAAGATCATTTTATAAATGCAGAAATTATGAATGTTACCCATAAAGGCGAACCAGTTCTTATATTGAGAATTGATTTGGCTCCAAGTGAGAGTTGTTTGCCTTTTGTCCTTCAAAGGAGACAATTTTCCATTATCATGGCATTTGCCATGACCATCAATAAATCCCAAGGACAAACTTTTAAGTCTGTGGGTATATTTTTGAAAGAACCTGTGTTTGCACATGGACAACTCTATGTTGCATTTTCAAGATGCAATAATCCAGAGGAAATTAAAGTTCATATTGAAGAAAACCCAAGTCAGGTTGATTGATTGGAAGATGGACGCATTTTTACCAAAAACATTGTGTACTATGAGGTGCTGTAAACATAGAGAAAAGTGGTTTCATTTCGACGACAACATTTTTTGTCACTCGGACTGATTTTAGAGGACCACTATTTCAATAAGAAACTCTATACAATGGCAAAAAAACATAGAGAACAGAATTCCACGGCAAAATTTTAGCTCACTTGGACTCTTTATAGAGGACCACTATTTCACATAGGAAACTCTATGTGCCATTTGCACAAAGTACAACAAGAAAAAAAAAAAGTTAAAATACAACAATAAACAGTGGTTATATCCCATAGACAAAGTTAAAAGTCTGTTGGATTCTTTGTAAGAGAACCACTTGGACATATAAAAAACATTGAAAAAGGAACATTTCTCTTATTTCAAAGAAGTTATACCACACCAAATATAGAGAACAGTGTTTTTATTTCAAAGATGACATTTTATGTCACTCTGACTCTTTTTAGAGGACCACTATTTCACTAAGAAACGCTATAAAATGGCAAAAAGCATAAAGAACAGTGATTATATCTTGCGGATGAACTTTTATATCTTGAGGTCTCTTTTTAGAGGAACACTATTTCACTTAGGAAACTCTATGTGCCATTTTCAACAACTACAACAATAAAAACAAAAAGAAAAATTTACAGATTGGAATGTGTTAGAAATTACCTTTTTACATGATTGGCCCCACAAAAAAATTAGGTGGCATTTTCATTAAATTCAAGGTTAAATGTTATTGTTTTATGTTACTATTTCACATGTTAACATTGTATTTTAAATGTTGTGGAAAGTTGGTTCATTGTATATTGTATATAGTCAAGGATATATGTTACTAGAAGTTTCACCATTTTGTTAATACATTGAACTGTCTAATTATATACAGAGTATTGATTCAGGGAATAATCTGATCGCCAGTTAATGGGGTCAGGAAGGGGGGGGGGAAATCCTCTTTGATGCAATTGGCCACGTTTCAATGTTTTTTTTTATTGTTTGCCTTCCTCTGGATTCAATGTCTATTTAGTTTAACAAGAGTTTAAAAAAATATTGAATGTTACAAAGCATGTAATTGTTCAAAATAGTTATTCATAGAAAGTTTACATAGTCTTCTGTTATTCAAGCATAACTATCAATTCTAAATGTTAGTCTTTTGAAAACAAATGGTTCAAGAATGTTTCAAACACAAATTGCATGTTACAAACTTTTATGTTATGGTTTACACTATGTATTCATGAAAACTTCAGCCATTGTTATATTGTTATTCCATATATGACAATTAAAAGAGTTAATATTTAAAAAAAAAAAATTAAATACCTGTTGGTGAAATACAAGTTGAAAGTTAAAAAAATAAAAAGTTTTTTTCAAAATTTGGTATTTCTTTGGAGATAAAAAAAGGTTAAGAATGTCACTCACACTGTGTGGAAAACACTTTTAACAGCATTAAAATTGTATTGCCCCATCATTTTTGATGGGCAGGTCACTAGTTTCCATATAACAGACAATTTAACAACATAGCTATTCATACAGACACTGAACAATTACTTGCTTATTAAATGCATTTGATGGTGGGCCTTATTATTTATATTTTTCTATGGGAGGGCAGCGAGCATATGTTACACAACTGCAAGTCATGATCACTTGTATCATGAGAAATAATGAGAGTAATTATGAGAGTTAAAGGGCCACTGCACAATGAAAACAGAAATTGTTTAAAAAATTTCAGTCTAATACCATAAGCAATCAGTAAAAAAAGTTATACAGCTAGTTTATAATTAGAAAAAATAAATGCTGATGCCTATGCTAGGCCCTTGGGAAATCCATGGCACATTGGTAAAAATTGTATTTGTGAGGGGAGTTAACATTTCTGGAGAGATATGGTTGCATTGCGAGTGTGCTATCAATTTCAGTTTTCTCCAATTAAGAAATGCTTTCTCTTCCCTCCTTCCAAAAAATACACCATCATGATCCAGCCCTCATGAAGTATACTTATAAAAAGTGACTGCAAAAATTCAGATTTACCCAAAAATGTTTATGTCCATTACTTGACAAATAAATGTTTTTTGCTTGAACTGCAGTGGGCCCCTTAATGATAAAACTAAATGCCATTGCGTAATCAGTAAACGTGTGATCAGGATATGTCTCACAAGCCGCCTGACTTTACCTTACAATACATCCTATAAGGATTATTATAATTTACATTTATTTGTGTTTACTATATGTCTGAAAATGGGCAGCCAGATATATCCTGATCACACCCAGTCACAACACACAAATAGATACACACATAGACACAGACATAGACAAACATACACATACACACAATGAAACACACACATACATAGGGGTACATACATAGAAACATACACACATATATAGAGAAAGACACATAGAGGTGCTCACACACACACACATAGACATAGATAAACACAGGCAAACAGAGGAACACACATACAAACCCATATAGACACAAACACATAGACACATAGACATACATAAACACATATAGAGATGCACCGACACATATACACACATAGAGATACAGAGACACATAGACACATACACACCCGTAGAGATACACAGACACATACTGTACACATACGCACAAATAAATGGACAGACACATATGCACATATACACACACATACACACATAGAGATATACAGACACATAGAAATACATAGACACATACACACATAAAGATGCACAGACATATACACATACACACAAAGAGATACACAAACACATACACACACAGACACATACACTTTCTTTCTCTCTCCCTCCCAGTGTCCCAGTGCCTCTCTCCCCCTCTCCCCTCTCTCTCCCCCTTCCCCACTCTTTATGTGTTCTTCTCTCTCTCTCCATCCCTCTCTGCCTCTCTCTCTCTCTCTATCCCTCCCTTTCCCTCCCTCTCCCCCTCCCACCGCTTTCCCTCTTCCTTTCACTCTCCCTCCCAGTGACCCAATGCCTCTCTTTCCCTGTATCTCTCTCTGTCTCCTTCTCTCTCCCTCTCTCCCCCTCCCTCTCTCCCCATCCCTCTCTCTCTCCCCCTCTCTCTCTACATCCTGTCCCTCTCTCTCTTTACCTTTCTCTCTCCCTCCCTCCCAGAAATCCACTGACATACATGCACAAAAGCAAGACCCTGCCAGGGCCCTCCTCTCGGGGGAGGGCAGTGCGGTGTAACTTTTTTGTAGGATTTCGTTTTTGTTCTGTAGTGTAGGGCGCCCAACCCATCATGGCCCTCCAAGCCCACTGCTGGGTACCCCTGTGCCTCCCTGGCCTTGCACACCCACATGCCAGAAACTTTCGAGTGCCTGTTTAAAAAGGAGAATTTCTACTGAAGCTCCATGAGGTGGCAGTGTGGAGCAGTTCAGCACATTGGTAATATGTATCATGGAAGAAGGTGAGAGAGCAAGGGCTGGATGACACCAACATACAGAAGGTGTGTTCTGTGAGGGGAGCAAAGGAGATAGGGATGGGTGCTATGTGAGGTTGGTTGCTGAGAGGTGTTAGGTGCAAGGTGGGGGTGAATGTTGAGAGGGACACGGGTGCTATAGAGATAGTATATGTATACTAGTATATGCCACATCAGCAGCCTTCTCTTGAGGTTGATTCAACTAATTGGTGCCATGGGAGGGCATGGGTTGGGTGAATTTTGGCCCAGTGAGCCACCATAGGGAAAAGACTACCCCATTGGAAAATTGGTAGGGGAATTACATTTCTACATGAGCAATATGGGCAGATGGGTGGTGGCTTGAATAGCCCTAAGACATAGGGCCACAGTGTAACAACATGCTTCATGTGGTCTTATGGCATATGCCCCAGCCTTATCCTGTATACTGAATGGCATTCTCCATGTAATATTACTGTGTTAAACTATGACTCTGGGATCATGATGTGCTGAGTCCATGTTAGGGTCTGCAGGGAGCAAACACCTCCATTGTATTGTAATCTGTTTTGTCCCATTGTTTGCTAGATGAGCTAATTACATCTCCAATGTGCTAGACACATAGAGACGGCAGAATGTGTATTAAAGGTTAGGCCTATTGCTGTGACATGGGGAATCTTGATGACAATATGAATGCAGCATGTTATGAGAAAATACTGGCAGACAAGTTGCATTCTTCTGCACGAAGGCTGTGCTCTTGGATTTTGCACTATGATACAACAGAAAAAGGTGAAGGTTGTGGAGCGGCCAACACAATCTCCTGACCTTAATATCATTGAGCGACTCTAGGGAGATCTCAAACGTGCAGTTCATGCAAGATGACCAAAGACTTTGAATGACCTAAGTGCTGCAACATATAGATGTTGGTGTGTATATATATATATATATATATATATATATATATATATATATATATATATACATGTTACGGGCAATGTGTTGAATGCGGGCATTGTGTTCAATGCCCGGGCAATGTGTAGAATAATGTCAACAAGTTTTTTTAATTATTAGTCCAAATCAACCATAGTTAATCATAAGGATCATTTATTAGAGCATCATTTATTAGAGCATGGCAAAGAACTGTGGCACTTTAAAATGTCAGAGCTGACGGTTAGCTCTGCATGCGCACTTTTTGTAAACACATTCGTTCAATGCATGATTTCAATATGCCATAAAACTTTTAATGAACAAAACAGATGTGTCCGACTCTCTGTGACCTTATGTACTGCAGCATGCTGCCACAACTATTGCTATGTCTCTGGTCATGCTTATCCGCAGGGTTATCATGGCAAAGATACTGGAGTGGGTTGCCAGTTACATTTCCAGTGGACCTCAATTTGTCTGACCTCTCTGCAATGACCTGCCTATCTTGGGTGACCCTACATGGTATAACTCACAACTTCATTGAGGTACAATCCCTTTCACTGCAACACAATAAGATAGTAATCCAGAAGGGAATATATATATACATAAATATAAATATAAATAAATATATATATATATATATATATATATATATATATTGTTTGTCAGTTGTCCCCCCCCCCCCCCCCCTGATATGTTTTGATTCCTACGCCCTTGTTGATGAGCCATTATGAAATTAACTAGAGGAAACCAAGAGAATTTGGAAAAGTATCCATGGAATCATCCATGCATCAACAAAAAGGTATTATAATATGTCACAAACTGTGACAAAGGGGTTGTGACAAAGGGGCTTAATTGTGGTAGACAGCCATGATCTGTTACTTTAAAATTAATTAATTGGCAGCTTCAGGCGTCCAATGCCAACGATAACCTCTAATGTGTGCAAGAGTACATGAACTCTGAGTTCAAATCAATAAGGGTGTTTTTCAGGAGGTGTCAAGGGAAATCAGTTCTCATGTTTATCTATTTTATTTAATTATTAAATACATTTATTTAAGCATATATTATTTTTGCATTCTGATTACATAAAAGTGATGCATGGATCTCTCTTTCTGTCACTTGCTGGAAGGGAAATGGTGTTTGGTATTTGACTTGCTGTAAGGGTGTAGAAATCAGTCTGCAGGTGAGTAGTCAGAATAGTAGTCAGAAGTGATAATGTTGAAACCTTGTGGGTAAAGTTAAATAGTGGAGCAACATATTCTAAATAAATATTGGAAATGCAGCTGAGCATGATAAAGTTCTTATAATGGGAATTTTTAACTACTCTGAAATAAACTGGATTAATGAGACCAGATGATCAGCTAAGAGAGCAGGTTCTTGAGTCCATTCAGATATCAGTATCTAGCCTAAGTTATACAAGAATATACTACAAATGAGGCTATCTTTGGTTTAGTCATCACAAATAATATTGATATAATATCAAATGTCGAACTAGGGGTACCTTTGGGGAATAGTGATCACAACACAGTATCATTTAAAGTAGAGTTAAAAAAACAAAGTTATAAAGGGCCAATAAAAACTCTTAATTTAAGAAGCACAGATTTGAATGTGCAGCAATTCAACCTATAGGCTGGTTCAAATAACTGATAACATTTAAATCCTTACTAAATATGTATACATATCAGCATATGCCATGTGGAAATAAAAGTAAAACGAGTAAACAACATCTCATGTGGCTTAACAATGATTCAAGATAATAGATAATGAGTAAAAGCAGGCATTTAAATCACTCAAGACAGATGGAACAGATGCTGCTTTACATGTGTGCAAGAAACTTAACAAGGTTTACAAAATTAGAAAATGAAAAGTTATTTGCATAGGGGGGTAAGACTAACCATATTTTTGTTAAATATATCAGTAGGAAGAGCCATAGGAAAGAAACTAAAGGAACACTGAAATGTGAAACAGGCTGACTGATAAATAGTGACCAGGAAAAGGCAGATGAGCTAAACTAGTTAATTTCTTCTGTATACCAAGGGAGGTATCCGTGGTTGGAAAATTGCAACAAAATGGGGCTTAACTACCTTCACCTGATTACAGTTCAAGGCATACCCAAGTGAGCTGGATTATGAATGCATATGATAGAGGAATATTAGTAGTGTATGCAAACATATTTTTTTTTTGCATGAAAAAATCCCTAAATAAACATTTAAAAACGTGCATTATGTCAGCAAAATCTCTTGTAATTTCTGACAGTTGCAAATAAGGGTTAACACACTCCAAACCCAGGCTAGATTAGCATCAGATTTAAAATGATTTGTTTTCGCCAATCAGGTTACCGGAAACATTTGATTTAAACTCAGTTTGAGCTGTAAAACTGCCTGGGATATGTAGTGTATCACTCATAAGTGCTATGTATTGCTGATGACATAGAGACAGGAAGCTGCAAGGAGATTGGCTGAGCAGGCAACAGCATGTAAATAGTGGGTTAATATTGCTCCCCGGATGCTGGATGCTGGATGGGGGGGATCAGATGCCTGTGTAGACACCACCATAATCATTGGAGGAATTTTTAGATATTAATAAAAATAAAATGTGTTATAAGATGTGCTGAATACACATAAGCTGTTTTTTGCCTTTAAAGGAGAAAGCAATCCAAAAAAGGCTGGAAAAAATATGTGCTACTAAAGCACCAAGTCCTGGTGGAATACATCCAAGGGTACTGAGTGAACTGCCAAACCATTATATATAGTTTTTCAAGACTACTATCCACAGGATCACTACCAGATGACTAGTTAAAAGCAGATGTGATATTTAAAATGCAGATGTGATATCCAGGGTCATACATACCTGTAAGCCTTACTTCTGTGATGAAGCTTTTAGAAGGCTTAATAAAGGATAGTATACAGAAAAATGTCCAGTTGAACAAGATCTATGAAAGATAGGTCATGTCATACAAATTAAATTATTTTCTATGAGGAGGTTCATAGGAACATGGACCAATGCAACTCAGTGGATTTAGTATTTTTGGATTTTACAAAGGCTTTTGATACTGTGCCAAATGGGAGGCAAATGTGCTATAGGAGTGCTTGTGGACAAACACCTGCATAATAGAGCTCTATGCCAAGCAGCATCTGCAAAGGCAAGTAAAATATTAGCATGTATGAAGAAGGATTTAGAAACAAGGAAGCAAATATAATTCTGCCACTATACAAATCCATAGTACACCCTCATTTGGAATATGGAGTATCATTTTGGGCACCATTTTATAAAAATTGCATTTTAAAGCTTGAAAAGGTTAAGAGAATGGCAAAAAAAACTAATTAGGGTTGTCAGAACCCACTGATCCCCTATCGGACGACTGCTTGCTACAAAGGACCACAAGTAAAAATACTGCCAAAATAAGGCTGTTGTTACAGCTCAAATGTTATTAAAATGGCTGTATCACTGTTAAAAGTTGGGAATAACCCTGTGTGCTTTCACAGCTATTCATGGTTACTAAATGTGGGATATGGGGGTAATACAGAAACCTGCTCATCCTAGAAATAAAGGCTACTCAGGGTGAGACCCTCTCAAAACTTCCCTTGTCTGTATTAACCCTTTACAGGACTTATCTCTTCCCAGAATAAAAAGGCACCATAGGTTATATTGTTCACACAGGAAGGGACAATAGGAGATTGACATCACACTAAGACACTGGTCATACCACTTCATGGATAGGGTACACAGATTTACTGGCACCAGTAAGTGGTTAAAACATCTAGCTCCATTTTCCAAGCCCAGCACTTTAAACCTCCACCAAGAAGACCAGCTGGTGGTCTGCAGAGTTTGACTAAGGATGGGCCCATCACAATAATCAAATAGTGCCTACCAGTGGCAATGCTGAATGGTCCACTGACAAGAAGGGGGAAATTTAAAGTTACTGAAACTTACACAACTATGTTAACACATGTTCTGCTTGTGACCACTGTATAAAAACTTTGCCTGAACCATGAAGTTTATGGATCAGAAGGTGTGACTCTTTATTGGGGGAAAAATGTATCGCTAATGATTTGAGGGAAGCAATTGGACAAACCGCAGGAACCATGAGTGGTAGGTATAGTTGGCTTAAGCCCCATTGAAGATCAGGCTCCGAAAAGTGGAATGGAGGCACTGAGTTAGGAAGAGAGACTAACCAAATTAAAAAGTATGTTCTCTATAAAAAAAAGCAGCCTTAGAGTGGATATGATTACCATACATATATAAAGACATCCAGAGTCAATATAAAGCTTTGTCAAGTGAATGTCCCACAAGGTTTTCAACTAACAAGATTCCACCCCTTGAATGTTGGAAGAAAAATGAATCCTCCTTAAAAAATAAGGAGGAATCGTTTCTGTGGCATTCTCTACCAACGGAGGTTGTGACAGCAGATTTGATAAACAACTTTAAAAAGGGATTGGATGTATTTTTGAATAATAAGGGCATTCAGGGCTATCTCCTGGATAACTAGAGAAGCAGGAGTATTGATCACCTTGAAAGACAATTGGCAATATGTCAATGTATTTTTGTTTGCCTTCCTATGGATCAACTAACAATTAATCCAGATATTACAAGGATCACGATTCACGATTCAGGATTTACGATTGAACTTGATGGACTAAAGTCTTTTTTCAACCTAAGTACTTAGTAATTATATAAAACATAATATTTATGTTGCCTCTCCATTTGATCTGAGTTCTTGACTTTTTGAACCTGAGAATCAACTTCACTTTAACTTTCAACTTCATTATGAATCTTATAACATATTAACAAATCCACTGTGTGTATCATATAAACACATTACTACTTTGAACGACATTATTCTAAAAAGATCCATTTGCTCCTGTTGTGTATTTGCATGTCTCACAAAGGGAAGATTGTAAAGTTGAAAGATAATAAGCAGTTTCTTATATTTCTGCTAGCAAATCCCAGGTGTCCACATTGCTTAGTCCTCTATGGCTACTATTGAAACCTAATTGTTCCATTTAGAGATGGTCTCACCATGTATTATTATCTAGTAATAGATTATTTGTCTGACAGTAAAAACATTCACTGTTATAATTGCATGCCTGGCTGCTGAGAAGAGCTCCCACAGGAACTTTGCTGCTTATGATTTAGTTACCTACAGTAGTGAACCGAAAAACTATTTAACACTCACCTCTTGAGAACTGAACACTGAAATAAATTATACTTTCAATGTAACAGAGAAATATCAATGATAACATGAATTTAAGGTGTATCTTACCTATCAGCTTTCTTACATTTTATGTAAAGTTGGAAAACTAAAATGTTTCATTTAACACCTTATCTTATTAAAGTTGTTAGTATTGATCCAATTTTCATATCTTTATATCAATAACATTTTAAAATTTTTTTAAAAAATTAGAAAATGAGAAATGTTTAATGACTGTCGAATCCCAAAAGAATTTACATTTACAGAGGATCTAATTAAACAGAGTACTGTGCAGCAACAATGCTGATCCCTTCAAGTCTTGTTTAGTACAGAGGTTGATATATTGAATTTAGTATAACGTGATATGTTGTCAAATATATTACCAACCTCTACTGAGAAATCCTTTTTAATGTAGAGTTCCCAACTGGTTTACTATCGAATACATTCATTTTTATAAGTTTATCATAACTGTAGCCTAGCAGTGTGTGCTTATACGTGATTATGTATATGTGATTAAGTTAAAGGGTCGTGGAAGGTATTTGAGTTCTGTGTTGCATATGAATGAGGATATTTGATAATGATTAACTGAGAATTTTTTTAAATAATCCCATAGAAGAATACATTTAGTTGAATGTAAAATTTCTCTAGGGGCTTGTCTGTTTGCCAATATGCATAAATATTGCTGTATGGGTATTTTATTGTTGTATGTGTGACGTCTGTCTGCAAATGAGTCCTGCATATACAGGTGTATTCCCTGTGCACAGAGATGCATTTTATATTAGTTTTGTGGATATTTGTATGGATTTTACTAATATTTATTCATGCATTATTCCTTATCAAAATGTATAATGGAAACTTTTTTGGGTATCATGTTCCTTTAAAGTATCATCTGTATTAAAACATTGTTTGTATTGCTATATATTGTAGCATTTATAAACATTTAAAACTGCATTTTGGTATTGTATACTTTAGAATAACTAGTTAATTATTTCTGTTGTGGTGGTTTAAATGTGCATATGTTGCTGATGGTTTTATTTGTAGTGTGCAGAGCCATGTCACTCTTAATGGGCTCAGTAAATATTGATGGAACCCTGTGAACCTCTAAGTTACTCAAATCCCTCTACTTTCCTATGTATCCCAAACCATTTCATTAAAAAGCAGAAAAAAAAACCCAGAAATTCAAAATTCCTCCTGAGGCCTAATAACCAGTGGCGGCTGGCGGCAAATGAGCAACTGCACTATCAAAAATATGGACTGTTACAATATTAAAAACATATTAAATGTTACTTTTTCACTTATTTTAATATAACTTCATACATGTATACATTTTATATATTATTTTTGAATACAATTACATGTTCCTGTCATTTTAAACCAGTTTAAAACAGCTTTATTATGAATTACTGTGAATTACTATTTATATGTGTTGGCCACACTTTCCATTTAATATTTTCTTTTAAATATTTTCCCTCTCTGTCCCATCAATAAATGCTGCTCCCATTCTATCTCATGGAGAGCAACACTCAAACTCACTTTTACTATTTTAAATTCTTGTAAGAATAATAGGGCACTAGGGGGCGGTAGCTCAGATATTGCCAGTGTGTATTACTTTCTGTGGAGCGGTTGAGCATTTTGACAGGGCTCAGAAGGCCTGACATGCACACTAGCTGCACATTTTGAGCAGGAAGGAGTCTTTCCTATTCTTTACACAGGGTCAGCTGGATCAGCCAACCCATGAATGGAATATTGGCAAATGCATGCGACCTTCCCCTCCTGTGACATCATCACACTGCAGGAAGTAATGTGATGAGAGATCCACATGTTGTGTATGAAGAAGGAAGAGATGGAGATAATTGCAGTTTCCACTGCCTGCCCCCGAGGAGACAGAGAACAGCATAGTAAGCAAAGCAGCAGAGTACCCGATTGAGCACACAGAGAAGAGAACTAGGGGAGGACTAGAGGATGGGGAGGAGGAGATAAGTACATACTGTATACTACATAGGAAATATTAATGTATATATGTGTGTGTGTGTGTGTATATTTATTGTGACAAAGTCGTGCAGAAATGTGGGAGAGTCCAAGAGGATAGGTGTGTGAGCCTGAGGCTCGATAGAGGCATTTGCCCAATCCAAAACTTCAGGTGTTAAATACTCTCTCACAACACAATGGGGTTGCAGCTGCGAAAAGGTCAAGACAGTTAGTTGAAGATTGAGTGTTGCAACTGGGCCAGAAAAAGCATTGCAGGTCAGAGGTAGTGTTGCAGCTAACCAAGAGAGAGAGAGAGAGAGAGTGTCACAGCTGGGCATAGAGAGTTGAACAGTGGAAATGTACAGAACTGTAACTTGAAATCATAGGAGCTGGGGGCAAGAGTAAATAATCCAGCTGCTAATCAAATAAGGTATTTGTGCCGTGTACAAAAGAGTGAATCTGCAGTGTGGAATCTGAAAGACATTCACTGATGAACTTTAAGGTTGGACTGTTTACTGTTTACGAGCCTCTTCTGTGTGCATCGGGAGCCCCACGATGAGCGCCTTTGGCGCTTATCGCATGGGGCCTTTGGCGCTTATCGCATGGTGCTCATTGCGAGCCTTTCCTCCCGCCTACTGTACATTGCAGGGTTAGTTAACCTGCAAGTTTTGTGTTTGTGAATACCATGTGTCTCTTTCCACCATCTCCCCCTGTCCCTTCCCTGTGTCTTTCTCCTCTGTGTGTCTGCTGAATCTTTGTGTTGCGCGCGCTGGGCTTGGCATTGTTTGTGTGTCCTACTGTCTTCACCGTGGTGGATTTTTTAATTCCTGAGTGCCTGGTGATGCTCAGTCTTGTTTTCATCCTGTTTCAGAACTTTTACGTTTTTTCGGCCGCCATTTTTTTCCTGGTTTAGACGATTTTCAATTGACGAAAAACACCAAATATGGCTCAAATTCGCTTGCAACCTCACTCCCAGGCTTCCTGGCTCTCCCCCTGTGTTATGTGTGAGTGTGTTATTATTTTTTTCTTTTTAATTATTTTGGTTATTATTTTTATTATTCAGGTTTTTTGAGTTACTCGCTTGAAACTATTTTGGCCGTTAAATTAGCAAACTGCGTTCCTCTCGATCAGCGGCAAAGTGCTACATTTTTCGCTGGCTGTTGCGTCCATCGACATGAGTGCCTTCTGTGCTCATGTCTATGGTGTTGGAAAGTCCTGCGTGCCTGCGGCACTCATCTCAGCCAAAGTCCTGCATGCCTCTACTGCTCGCCTCCTTTGCGAGGCTCGTAGTTGCATGACCAACATCGCAAACTAATATAGTGATATATATATATATATATATATATATATATATATGTGTGTGTGAGTGCAATGTAAAAGCTGTATTTCTTGCAGAATTCTTAACATTCAAATGTGAACTCAAATATATATAGTATAGAACTCACTATATATATATATATATATAGTAATTTAGTAATTATTAATATATATATATATATATATATATATATATATATATATATATCACATATCATAATTGTGAAACTGCGAGACATCATCAAGCTTTGAGTTGTTGCGTACGACTTAGATGATGAGCAGTGGAGGCATTGAAACTCGGAGCACTCAGGCGACTCATCGTCTGCGAGCCTTGCGAAGCGAGGCGAACGGTGAAGGCATTGAAACACATGGAGCGCCAAAGGCGCTCCCGCGAGCCTCGCGAAGCGAGGCGAGCCGTTGAGGCATTGAAAAATGCGGAACTTAGCCTCCAAGCACTTAGGAAATGCGGGATGATAAACGAGGGACTTAGAAAAAAAAATCAGAGGTCGGAATAATACAAAATTAATGGCCAAACCACGCCAAATCGAAAAATACGAAAAAAATTTGCGTCCGAAAAAAATGAAAACGAGACTACACGACCCCAAACCGCGCAAAACACCACCAGCCGTGTACAACTTTTACCCAGAAATCGTACAAGGTACAAAATACACTATACACTATTACAAAGGACCGAATATGCTCGTGAGCCACGTAACACATACACAAACAACGCCATTTTACAACACTATCTTCCAACTAATAACATTACGAATCTAAAATGGCGCTTTACACAACTATGCACACGCAGTCTATTTCTAATGCAAACTTGGCGCATTGATGACACTTTCTCCTCAGGGCACCAACAGTCCAAATGTACATTGTATGCTGCAGGAAAATACAAATAGTTTGTTAGCTCTTCAGGCTATTGATTTCTGCAAATATTAATTACAAATAGGTAAAGTAAATTAATTTATTAAGTAACTAATTCATTGATTATTATTACAAAAATATAGACATATGTATCTGTCTTTGTGATGAGCGCCGAAGGTGCTCATAGGAGCAAAAGTACACCAGAGGAAAGGCTCTCAATGAGTGCCAAAGGTCCTCAGAGTAGAAAAAGCTTGGCATTGTGTGGTAAACAGCATTGCCATGGCTTCAAATGTTATTGCTCCATCATTTTTGCCCGTCAAGTTGCTAGTATATATATTAATAATGACTATTGCAGTATATTGTAACAACTTTCATATTGGACAAATACCTTATTTATATTGACGAGCTTTAGAGAGGTCTGACCTCTCTTTATCAAGTCTGAAGCAATACTGACATGAAATGGAACCCTCAGTTTGAATAAAAACAGCAAATGCAGAGAGACTGGAGACAGCATCTGACATTAGGTAAATACATATGGGGGGAATCAACACAAAACATGTATAGGAAACAAATATACACATACAATATACATATATACATCAATATATACAGGAAAAACCAGAGCGCTGTAGTCCACAGTGATCTTTCCTTTTTGACAAATACCTCACTAAGCGTGTCAAGAATGTTATAGTAAAATAAGAAAAATTGTTAGAAAACCTAATTCCATATTAAGTTCTGTATTTTGTATTTTGTATTGAAGAATGTGATCATCTTTATTTTAAATGTTTTTCTCTCTTGGATGTTTTTGAATTTTCCTTTGAGTATTTCGATTTTTAGGTTTTGGATGGAGTGATCATTCTGGCTAAAGTGGTGTCTAACTGGTGTACAATAACTGTCCTCATTCAGCTTTCTTATTGAATGTCTATGTAAAGTCATCCTTAAATGTAGATTTGGCTGGTTTCTCAAATGTAACAACATGTTACACATAAAGTACATTGTATTATATAAACCACATTAGAGGATGTGCATGTATACAATCCTTTGATATTATAGGTCTTGTTTTTATGTGTGGCTGTGTCATCTTTACAAATGTGTTGACATTACTTACAGGCATTTTTGTCCCAAGATTAAGTTCCATTTCTTCTATTTGGATGTTCGTTGACCAATCTTCTGCTGACAAGTTTTTTTCAGGTTTGATGGTTGTTTTAGTGCAAGGATGGGTGGTTTGGGGAATATATCTTTTAATTGTGCATCTTCAGTTAGTAATGGTTGTAAATATTTGATTATGTTTTCTTTTGTTTGTATTTTAACAGGTGTTAACAGGGTATTTTGATGAAAGTGGTTATTTTCTGGGTGTTTTTTATGTCTATGTTATAAATCAATAAATATTGATAGGGTAACTTATGATGCTTTGCCCTAGATCAGTCTGCTAGCTAACTGGAAATGACTATGGTAGCTAGTTATGACAGAGTAGACATTGTAGACTAGGGCTCCTATTCAGTTGATCAATTGTTAGTTACTGGAGTCCGTAATGTAACCCGTAAACGAATTTGCTATTCAATTGCCGTCTTTTAGCTACCCACAAACGAGTTGCGGGTTACAAAATTGTAACTCCAGCCCATCTTAGCATTTGATCTTTCAAGCTCATAAATGTTACAATTGCAAATCACTATTAAATTGCTACAATTCCTCAAGCCCGCAATTGTTTTCACACCCGTAAATGGCAACTATATAAGAAAATCCTACGAGTACCAGATTGGACACACAAGGGGGTTAAACACCTGATCGTAGCACTGTAAATGCAAATAAAAAATCAATACTGCACTTTAAAAGATGGTGAAAGTGATGAAAGTCATTAGAATTAATTGCACAACAGTCTCAAGCTCGCAAATCTGCAATCAAAAATAATGTATTTTTTTTACGTTAATTTATATCAATCTCGGTAATTAAGAAGTTAATACATATCAGGCCACCCACATGGACTATAACATTTTCTTCATTCATTTTTATTATTTTGTACATTGCTGGATTGCAAGTAAGATTGCATATCGGATGTCTAAACGGTAATTGATTGTGGTTTAACCGGTCTCATTTACTATTGGCTGTTTCTAAACTGGTAATTACAGACTTGCTTAATTGATCATGCAGACTTAGCGCCGGTATCAAGGCAACTGCAGGCTTGCAATTGAATGGAGGCCTAGGTGTGAGCTTTATAGGCGCCATTGACCAAGCTAAACCAGAGGGACACTGTTCATTGTAAGCAAGTCTTCTCCCTGACATTTGGTCAGGTGTTACCCCACATAGATTTCTTCCATTGTGCCTCTATAAAATCCCTTTTATCTAATAGTACTAGATTTGATAGTTTTATTTAATAAATTCCCTATTCAGGATTTTTAATTGTAGTAATAAAAGTTATGAATTAACAGAGGTATTATAGAAGCAATTATTTCTACAGGGTTCTATTGACCAATAGAGAGGGGTTTCTGTAGATCCTCACTTTGGTTATCAGTAAATATAAATAATATAAAAAAATAAATATAATAATATGCTGAGCCATGAAGACTGCAGTGCATCTAACAGCTGCTGAAGAGTGCATGGTGGAGGATCCATATGGCGAACATGGGGATCGACGTGCTTGCACAGGTGCTCAGTGGGGTTCACGTCCAGGGAATTTAGAGGCCAGGGAAAAACATGGAAGTCTTAAATCGTTCTCCTCCAACTACTCTCTGAAAATTCTGGCCATATGACATTGTCTTGCTGGAAGATCCCATCAGCTCCAGGGAATACAGTCAACATGTATGGATGTACTTGATCTGCAGGAATGGATAGACAACTTAGTTGGCTCAGTTGGTGCCTTCCAGAGGTATGAGTGGACCCAGACAATGCCAAGAAAACATTCCCCAGACCATAACTCTGCTGCCATCAGCTTGTGTTCTTCCAAAAATAGTTGCAGAAGATTTGCGCCTGACACGCCAATGTGACTGCTAATAACCCCTCTAAAGGACCTACCCAGGAATGTGCAGAATCGTTTTCTTATGGAACTCCTCAGCACCAAACATAGCCATAGCCAGAGCCATAGTTCACGTTTACAGGTAAGACTTTGTAAATTTGCTTTCGTGAGCCCAGACATGTCCACGTTGGTTCCCCTGCAGTTCACAACCAACAACGCCAAACTCATTTACCATATGAAGATGGATCACTGTGGCTCTGAAGCCAGTATGCAGTAATCTTCAGTTGCGGTGTCAGTCCTTGTAGTAGCAGAGTAAGGACTGACTGGAGTCTCGATGAAAAGCAGCACAAATGTTTCACAAAGTATAACCCTGTAAGTGATTTCTATTGTTTTATGACTGTATTAAAACAACTTTTTAATCTGAAATTCCTCCAGTATCTCTAGTATGTGATAGATCCTGGCTCCACCTGGATACTGAACAAATCAATACTCCTAAAAAGGAGAAAGGACTCCAATGCTAATCTATTCATGCCACAGGAGTTTTAAAGTGTCAGTGACACCCTTTTCATGTAAAACCTATTTTTTTAGTTGACCATTATTTATTGTTAAAAATACATATGCAAAAAGCAGCATATACAATCTTTAGCCATAAAATATAATTTAAAAACACAGTTTACCTCATTAATGGCCACTTCTGTAACCCAAACGCTCTCATTGACCTGAAGAGTACTGAAAGGAAGTAAACAATTTCAACTGATATAACACCATTCCAGCCTTACCAAGACAGCCTAATCAATGTTATCTCAATTGAAAACGTACACTTCCTTACACACGTGCTCAGGACCATGAGAGAGGTAGGGAGGGATGCAGCAGCCATTAACAAGGTAAACTGTGTTTTTTATTTTAATTTTTCTGGCTAAAGCTTTGCTTTACTGCATATGTATTTTTAATGTTGATTAATGTAGAACTGTACAACTGGTTTAACAGGAAAAGTCTGTACACCTGTTCTTTAAGGTATTGTTCCAATATACTACCAACAGCTCAAGCACCATTCAATTACACACATTAGTTATTCCCATAAAAGTAGTTTTCAGATGTTCAAAAAATAATGAATGTCCAGATAAAAAGTCGATTAGCATAGCAGAAAAAAAAAAATGTTTTTTCGTGAATAGCTCAAAGTGTTTTTTCACAGTAGCAGTCACCAATGTGTATTCTATTAAATTGTATTTGACATTATTTGATCACAGAATTATCAAGTAAAACATAAGAATTGTTAACTTTCCTCCCAAAGTGAAAAGTTATTATACCTACTCAACCTGTTTCCTGCTTTTCCACTGTACCAACCTATAAAGCGGAAAAAAACACACCAGTATTGAGTGATGGAGCACCATTTTTACTTCATTTTAATGGTTTTGAAACCCTCACAATATTTTGACATTTTTGGGAAGTAGACTAAAGATACTCCTAATAAAATATGATCAGATATAAAATTAAATGTATAATAATATAATCATAATCATTATAAAGTAAGTAGTATTTACTATATATGTATATAAAACCTATAATAAAAATATTACATGTCCAACGATATACAATACAGTAACAATGATGGTGCATATGTCCACTGGATGCAACATTTATGTCCAGTATCCGCATTTCTAAATGTGGCATTAGTATAACCACTATTTTCCCTTGCAATGACTGAGAATCATTATTTTAGAAGCTACAACAAACATTTAGAGGAACAAACTATTTCACAGCTGCTTCAAAGCATAGTGAATAATGACCAATAGGTGCACATGTTTCCAAAACTGTCTTTTGTGGATGAAGAAAAATATTAACAATCTAAGTATATTAATATGAAGCACATTACTAAGATATATATATATATCTTAAAACTTTTTTCCTCTGTTCTGAAGATTTCATAAAACATAACAATGTTACGAGAGATTTGCATTTAAATCTCAATGAAAAAAATCTAATATTTTAAGTATACATAAGAGATTAAGTGTCAGAGCTCACTGATTGAGTTTTACAATAGGACTGAAATAATTTTGTTGCATATCTTATGATTATGCTAATCATTAAAGATGGCGAATGCTGCTTCACTTTCACATATATTTTCGTATTAAAAATAAAGATCAAAAGCAAATTCTATAAAAGCAGTTTTCAAAAAAGTTTAAATGTCACCCAAAAGGTGCATCAATCTACATTAAACCTTTACAGAAGAGTTGGTTGATGGTCCAGCAGTCGGAGCGCAATACATCTAAATCAGCAATATCCCCAGAAGATCGACATACCCTGTCAGTCTCATCCTTTTACTGCAGGCAGTTGTTGCTTCAGACCTTATTTAAAAGCATGAATCAAATTCAAGTAACATAAAAAAGTATTTGATGTTTTGATTTCATTCTTAATGGTTATGATTTACACTGGACTGAAAGCCTTGTGTCACTTTTTCACTGCAGACCTTTTTTTCCAGTAGAAAATTCTGTTTAATATGTTATTTTTACATCCTTTCATTTCCTTTTACATTTCCTTTCAATTCTGATATAAAAAGAAAACATCTTACAGAAGGTGGTAAACTGTTTATCTTCACTGTGACTGTCATATATATTTATATTAATGAGGGTTTAACACTGTTAATGTTGGAATTGGATTTTGATTAATATTTTGTATTATGTAGTTGCATTTATGCTTTGAGATATATTTTTCGAAAGACATAGTGCAGAAGCTTTCAATATTTTATCACATCTAATTGATATATGAATTAATAATCTAGAATCATTGAAATACCATATTTACAGTATGCTCTTTTGAATATATAGGATAAATAATGTTACTTTTTGGCAAACCCCCTATCAGTTTGTTTATATGTCATGTGAATTTGTAATGTACAGGCAAGGCTGGATTTACATTGGCAAATTTAGGCACAGAATCAGCAGACACCCCATTTGCCTCTGTCTGTGTGGGTCATTACCTCTCAGTCTGCATATTTTGATGAAGGGTTATCTAAATACAAGAAACAACCTTTTCACAAATTCCTTTTATTTTCTGTATCATATATATGTCTAGGTAGATAGATAGATAGATATAAAATATTTTATGTATCAATCCATATTTATTTAAATCGCCTTTAGATCAGCGAAATTCTTATAGCCTCCTTTAAATTAAGCAGTAATATATATATATATATATGTATATATATATATATATATATATATATATATATATATATATATATACACGTTTTTATATATGCATACATTGGGGGGAAAGTATTTGATCGTTTGTCCACTGACAAAGAAATGATCAGTCTATAATTTTAATGGTAGGTGTAATTTACCAGTGAGAGGCAGAATAACAACCCCACCCCCAAGAAAAACGAACATAAAAAAAGTTATAAATTGATTTGCAGGTCAATGAGTGAAATAAGTATTTGACCCCACTTCAGGACCTTAAGTGTTTCTTCTTGAACCAACCCTTTTTAGCCTTGGCTGTGTGTTTTAGGGCATTGTCATGCTAGAATACCCATCCACGACCCATTTTCAATGCCCTGGTTGAGGGAAGGAGGTTCTCACCCAAGATTTGACAGTACATGGCCCTGTCCATCGCCCCCTTAAAGTGGTGCAGGTGTCCTCTTAGCAGAGAAACACCCCCAAAGCATAATGTTTCCACCTCCCTGTTTGATGGTGGGGATGGTGTTCTTGGGGTTATAGGCAGCATCCTCCTCCAAACACAGCGAGTTGAGTTGATGCCAAAGAGCTCGGTTTGGTCTCATCTGACCACAACACTTTCACCCAGTTCTCATCTGAAACATTCAGATGTTCATTGGCAAACTTCAGACGGGCCTGTACATGTGCTTTCTTGAGCAGGGGGACCTTGCGTGCGCTGCAGGATTTTAGTCGTTCACAGCGTAGTGTGTTACCAATTGTTTCTTGGTGACTATGGTCCCAGCTGCCTTGATATCATTTACAAGATCCTCCTGTGTAGTTCTGGATTCCTCACCATTCTCATGATCATTGAAACTTCACAAGGTGAGATCATGCATGGAGCATCAGGGAGACTGGCAGTTATTTTGTGTTTCTTCCATTTGCGAACAATCGCACCAAATGTTGTCACCTTCTCACCAAGCTGCTTGGCGATGGTCTTGTAGCCCATTCCAGCTTTGTGTAGGTCCACAATCTTGTCCCTGACATCCTTGGACAGCTCTTTGGTCTTGGCCATGGTGAAGAGTTTGGAATCTGATTGATTGATTTATTGCTTCTGTGGACAGGTGTCTTTTATACAGGTAACAAGCTGAGATTAGGAGCACACCATTTAATAGAGTGCGCCTAATTGCAGCTTGTTACCTGTATAAAAGACACCTGGGAGCCAGAAATCATGCTGATTAATAGGGGATCAAATACTAATTTCCCTCACTGACCTGAAAATCAATTTATTATTTTTTTGACATGTGTTTTTCTTGTGTTTTTTTTTTTTTGTTATTCTGTCTCTCACAGGTGTAAAATACACCTACCATTAAAATTATAGACTGGTCATTTTTTTGTCAGTGGACAAACATTCAAAATCAGCAGAGGATCAAATACTTGTTTCCCCCACTGTATATTTTTGGATAAATTAAAAAGACTATACTCTATTACTCTACATGTTCATTTAAATATGTGTAATTATTTCTATATGCCTTTTCAATACACGTTTAATGAATATGTCTTCTAACTGAACAGATTTGCCAATTCTCTACTTTGGAAGGAATTACATATTCCTAAATCAGCATAAAGAAGGGATAATTATTAAACAAGTATAATGAGTCTTTTGTGAGCAAAAAAATCTAGTGTACCATGTACCATCAAATAGTTACATTTCCAGAAAATATAAATAAGAACTTTTTCATAGCCACAAATATATCCATATATATTGCATGTCCCTGCCAAGGTTCCAAGAATGCAATGTTATAACTGTATTTCTCAGAATTCTGGGCATGAAACAAGTTTTTTTAGACATTCAAATGTGAACACAAATGTACTATTTATTTGCTATACTACTATACGGTGGAGGGTTTCTAACTCTCTTTTGGCCACCATTAATTAAATGATTGTTGTGGTGAACCTACTCAAAATATCCACTACACAAGCTAAGGAACTGGACCCACGGTGATGATAGACAGTAACCTTGAAATGGCTGTACGTGGGTGGGATTCCTTGCTTATGTATAATCCAACCCTAGTGTTGCTCAAAGCTGTTTGATACAGTGGGCATATGGTTAAGAGAAGCCATATGGTTATGGATTGCAAGAGCGAAGCCTTTGTGGGCACATATATTTATACATAACTCATATATACATGCAGACATTCAAACATGTACTTCCTTTCCTATACGCAAACATATTTACATAACTCTGTCCATAGAGTAGCATACATGGGCACAAATATGTTTCTATACATGCATAAAAATGATTGCAAGCACATGCAATCATAGATTTTTAGCATTTTGCATATTTGCGTTTTCTATTCACTTCCTGATCATTGTTATTTCTGTGCAGAGAAACTTTAGACAAGTGTGATGTCTGTTTACTTCAAGTCCCATTCTCGAATTATCTGTAGTAGAAAGGAGATAATGTGCCACACCCAGAGTGTGAAGGGTTAAAAGTTAGGCATATGCCCTATTTCTTGCAGGTATTCCATAATATGTCTCTAGGGGGTGAAAGGAATCCATAGGACAAATGGAAATGTAAGTGTACGCACTCAACACAAACTTGGGCATAAAAAAAGAGAGTGCAAAAGCTGGCTTGCTGCTCAACATTAAAAAAGATGAAGATAATAGCAAACAGCAATCTCGGTTCTTTGAAAATTTATAGGGAGAAGTGGAGGCTGTAATAGATTTTATATTGCTGGGCTCCAATATCTATTTACAGCCATGACATTACAAGTAATTTGCTTCTGGAGAAAAGAACTTTGGCAAGTGTGGACAAGCTAGTAAAAAGTAAGATCCCCTTAGAACTATGGTATTCCCAGTAGTAAAATACGCATGTGAGAGCTGTACCATAAAGAAGGCCATATAATTGACACCTTTGAATCATGGTGATAGAGAAAACTGCTTAGTCTCTTGGGCTGCAAGAAGATCTAATCAATCAATACTACAGAACATTAAGCCAAACTGCTCACTTGAAAGTTTTAACATGGGGGCAAAGCTCAAATATTATGGCCACATCACAAGAATACAGGATTTCCTGGAGAAGACTATGACGATGCTGGGAAAGATTTAAGACGCATGAGGAAGGGAAATGCAGAGGTGTATAGATAAAGTCAATGAAGCAATGAACATGAGGTTGAGGGAGCTCAGAGGGGAAATGGCTGACAAATGTTGTAGTCCTTAAGGTCACGGAGAGACAGACACAACTGAATGACATAAGACATATGAGCTTTGCCACTGTGGGCATCTAGCCCATGCTTGCTGTCAGTTCAATGTTTAGTACATACAGTGAAATAAATCACAATACACTAACATGGTCATAAAATGCCACAACACTTTTGTGAGAGAATTGAGTGTGAGTCAGCAAGTGAGAATGTAATGATCATAGTTAAATACATCCATAAGGACTTTTAGTATATTCTCATCACCATGCTGTAAAGTTGAGCTTATATTTATAGTTGTTAAGTTGGGGGTAGTACCTCTGACAGAGGAGCAGTCATACTCCTAGGAGTGGCTTATCTGCATTGGTCCTCACCTGACAGGCATATCTCACCTGTGGCTTCAAGCTGCTGTTAGAAGTGGCCACACCCCGACCAGAGACAAGATTAACGTTTGTCGCCAGAGAGTTTTCATGCTACAAAATTGACATTACAATGCCAATGAAGGACAATTGTCTGAACCAGGTGGTGCTATGCATTCCTGGTCCCAGGATCAATGAGCAATGCAAATCTGGAGTTGGCTTCACCATCAAAAACTGTCTTGTTCAGAAACTTGTCAGCTGGGTATGGGTGGCCAACTCATGATAATATAGCTCCTGCTTAAAAATGGAAAACAAACCACCAATCAATGCTTAAGCTCACACAATAACCAACCCTGAGGATATGACGGAGCAATTCTACAGAGAATTAGATGCCTTGCTATCATCAGTGCACCACACAGACATGCTGATTCTGCTTGGCAATCTAAAAGAAAGAGTCGGATGCAATGCCACAGCCTGGGAAGGATTCATTGGGAGAAATGGAATAGACAAGTGTAGCAGCAGTGACCTGCTACTCCTGAAAATCTGTGCAGCACATGACCTTCTCATCACGAACATGATCTTCTGTCTCCCTATTCGCAACAGGACTTTGTGGATGCATCCCACTCCAAGCACTGGCATCTAATTGACTATTTAATCATCAGGGGAACAGACAGACAGGGTGTCAGGATGACAAAGGCTATCATCTACGCTGACTTGGATAGACTTGGCTCATAGTATCCAAAATGAAGCTCTGTATCATGCCAAAGAGAAGACCACAAGTCTGTAATGCCTTCAAAAGGGTCAATGTGTCAAAGTTGAAAATCAAGTGAACGACCTAGAGAATGAGCTTGTTGATATTTGTCCTGAGGATGACACAGAGAAATACTGGGAGTGATTCTGCAACACAGTTCACACAGTTGCATTATTCAGTTTGACAAACATGATGTAGAAGCACCACCTGCATCATGTCCATCAGAATGACCCATCCTCAATGGCAAGGAAGGCCGCCTTCATCAACACAGAACAGTATAAAACAAACTGCTCAAAATGTAGGGCTCGTAGTTGAGCGACAAAGCAGATGTGATAAAGGCGAATGCAGGCAGGAGTCACTGTCACCACTGTCCTCTGGGTATTCTCTGCCACTCTGATCTATGCTTTTCAGCACTGTGCTGAAGTAGTAGGCTTGAAGTATAGAACCGAAAGGATACTGTTTAATTTGAGTGTACTACTTGTACTATGTACCTGGAAAGTACATTTTCCCTAACAATGCTGAAGTAAACTGCGAGATCGAGAAAGCCCGCTATGGCAGATTATGCTGCAAGTTCAGAGCTGCCCACAGATCAGCTGCAGTGTCATCACATGTCTGCCTGATATGTTATATGATGTTTCACGCCTACTCTGTCACTTTCTGATGCACAGAGCCCAGTCAACCAATCAATAAGATTTCGGGGGGCCTCATCGAGAACAAGAAACAACAGCATGTAATTTGTGCTTAGCATAACCATACAGAAATTAGAAGTACATGTATTGTTTGACTCCATGTAAGACAAATTAAAAACAAATGAAATGTTTATATTATGTTTTTTTCTTTAAACATCCTTTATAAGTAACGGGAAAGGAAGTGGTGCACAGAACATACTGATGTTTGTGTCTCACTGTCAGACAAGCATGTCACAGTTATATTTATGCACATTGGCTAACAGGGAAATATTCCCCAAGGGCAATTATACATTTAAAGCAGTTTATTCTGCTCTCAGACCTTCATTTAAAAACAAACAATAAATAATCAAATATGTTTTTTCAAAAAGAAAAACATGCTTTCTATGGTACTTTAGATATTTAAATACTTTTTGTTTTATGGAAACATAGTACATTTTTTATTCTACATTTCCACTATGTTACTAGAAATTTATGAGTAGTTGGACTTTGTGTCATATTAACAACTAAGAACATTGCTGTGGGTATATTTATCAATGCTTTTCCCATAAAAATGTCCATTGAAGTCTATGGGGATTTTTTCTGAAGAAACTGTTGATATATTTATTCACACCAATGTGACCTAGGTTTTATTTGTTTTATCACAGGATATAGAACCTCACATTTCTCATACAGGCTTTGTACGACTGGAGCTCACTAGATACACTGACAAAGTGGCCTGCGGCTACAGTATTCCATTTCCAAGGGGTCACTTGGTGAGTAGTTATAACCTTCCTTGTTAAACAGAAATAGAATAGACCTAAATTTCTACTTGATATTTGTCAAGCATGGTATCAATCAACCATCCATGTATTAAATTAACCTATTTTTTCTTTGTTGACTCCATGAATTGATGTCATTTCACGTCTTGCATCACAATGCTGATATAGATCATTTACACTTTAAATGACCCCAGTGGTCAGTTTTATCCATTTGATCTTTTGAATAACTAAACTTCATACCTGGCAACAGGTTCTTAGAAAGTAAAAAATAAATATAGTGTCTGCATTTTTAACAAATTACTGCAGGTATGGTTTTCTTTTCTCAGCTTTTCTGAGCTTTCAATTACCGTCACTGAAAGCTCTGATAGTTGTAGATACCACATTTCAATTGTATAGCTCCCAAAATGACAAACACTTACATTCTTTAAAAAATATAGTCTGTTACATTGTCCTATATTTATTCTTTACAATGTATAAATTGAGTTGTAGAGATACATATGGTACAATGTTAAATACAACAAATATTCAGTAGAATTGACACTCTAGGATTCTATATTTCTGATAAATTGCTAGAGAGAAAACAAAAGGACATGGACTGGAAAACAGGATTTGGTCCTAAAATGTGGGACTTTCCGTCAAATGAGGCAAGGTTAAGAGGAACAGGAGGATTTCCTCTGAAAGAGAGGAATATCTCTCCAATAGAGGAAGAGTTGGAGTACGCCATTGTACAGACAGAAATTCCCTGTTCATCGAAGTCTTCTCCTATATCAGGAGGTCGACCATCAGTAAACAACATGGTAGATCCCGCAGCATAACTGCATATAAAAGGTAATATATTAGAGGTTATATTACCTTATCTTCCTATCTAAAAACAATTTTCAAATGCAGCTCTTAAAATAGTATATTTTAAACATATAACCACAGTGGTTCTTTAACATATCTTAGCATGACAATATTAAAGGGACATCGAAGGTTTCTGGATTTCACAAGCAATATACTGACATAGTGCTTATATGCTGTTCTACACAAAAACTTATAAAAAAATCCTAACTGGCTTTGCCCCTCTACAGCTCATGAAGACAGTGTACTTCTAAGTGCAGGGGTTGCACTGTCCCATAATAACCAATCAGTAGCAGCATTCACTTCACAGTCTGTGTATTAATGAGCTGCATGAGCTAAAGAGGGCAGACCCAAACTGGGACAAAATGAATGATTCTAGGCAACAACAAAAAACAAAGCATTGAAGCACTTCTTAATAAAATAAAGTACATAAAATGAAATCGATACACAGGTATATTATATTCCTAGTGAAATCCAGAAACATTCCATTTCCATTTAATTCCTTGGCACCATTTCATTTAATCAGCCTTTTTTTCAGTTGCACTGACCCTTTTATCATGCACAAAACAAAACATTTTTGTGCTTCTAATTTCCAGCTAATAGACCTAGACTAATAAACCAGTGATTGGACTCTGTAGTAGCATTAAAAAGCAAAGCTAATAATGAACTCATTAAAGAACAGGTCTCTTGTCTGTGTGTGTTAATAAAGTGAGTATATATCAAAAGTTGTCAAAACAATAAAAAATAGCAGTCAGTAAAACTGAGTTAATGATCAGCAATAACTATATTGTTTTTCGACATAATGTGGTATATTTATGAAATAGTGAAAAGTGTAAAGGTTGAAATGTATCCCTGTTTAGTAAATATTTTCCATTGAAGCTCTAGGGCAGACATGAGTAGGATTGTTTATTCCTCCTCTGTCCTGACCTATTACATGATACAAAAGGGCTGGGGGCCTTGGAAATATGTTTCCCAGACACAAAATTGTGTTTCCTGTATTTTATCCCATGCTTTTAAACGTTAAACTAGTTAAGCAACCACAAATAAGACAACTTACCATTGTTTGCAAATTACTAAGACTAAGGCAAACCAAGCACATCTATTTCTGCATTTATTTAGTGTTAATATAATTTATATTTGATGCAGTGGACTTGGATAAAACATTCTCTTTTGAAATGTATGATGGAAACTTTGGGCCTACAATATATCAATAAAAATATTTTTGATAAAAAAAAGTTTGAGAAAGCTTTATAAACATGTATCTGTCATTTTCTGTCTATGTTTACTGTAAAATAGATGTTTTTTCTTTTACATTTAGATAATGAAACTAGATAAAGTATTACTGGCAAAAGTAGTTCAGGTGGTGATACTGAGAGTTTTTAATTCTTGTGGACAGAAGACATGTTTGTAGCTTCATGGGGGAACTAGAGGGTAACCACTGTGCTGAATTCACTGTGAGCTCTCCAATGAAACATTGAGCTGTGTAATTTGACAACAACATGTCAAGTGTGTACATTTGATCTGTATTATAGCACTGCGCTTGACAATGACAAACACAAGATCCATGAAATGCGCATAGCACTAATGCTGCTTCTTCCCCTGGCACCACCTTCAGTCACAAAAGGTTTTTGTTCAGTCCATCTTCAATCAAAGACATGTCAGGACTGAGGCTTGACACAGATATAAACTGATACTACCAAGTGTCATTTCAGGGTTTGCTTTGCATTTTTTTGACTAATTGGAATGCAGTGACTGTGTTTTAGTATGGATTTGGCACAGTTTCTGCAACATTGCCCAATGGTATATAGTTTTAGGTAGAGAAAGGGTGAAGCTTTACATACACAGGAGGCTGCTGGCAGAGAAGGACTCATACAATCAAAGGGTATTATTCAAGTGTACAAACAAGTTTACATAACAGACAAGAAGAGTGGCAGGACCCCCAAGGATTTTTTTTGTCAGTATCATTTAATCATACGTATATAGTTCAAGGTTGGCTTCATAATACTAAAGTATTCAGAATATATATGGACTATCAGAAAGACAGTGACTAAAATACTCAGTTATTTATATTTGATGGAGTATACTTTGTATTCCAAGCATATAAACATTAAACATACAATAATGTAGAACAGCTTGAATCAAATTGTGTAAAAACAGTGATTCAGAAACAATAATGGGTTCTGGGTATTTATTATATCATCTCAACATCAGTACAAAAGAGAGGTTAATAAACTGGTACTGTAACCACAGGGGTTATATGTAGTAAGGAGTGAAGCATTCAAGAGTTCATTGAGATGTTAAATCAATACTTATGTCACACAGTATCACATATATAGTTGTGAGCATGCAAGGCGCTCCTTGCCAGCAACTGCATCCCTCGCAAAAAAGTAGGACACGTTACGACCAATTACGACCTCGCAACAATCAACCGCAACCCGCGGACATGAAAAAATGAAAAACACAACAAATACACACAACACATACATAAAAAGCTTACCTACAGCAAGAGGGAGCATCCAGGACCTCAAAAAATGAAGTTACACCTCAATTTAACTCAAAATAAAAGAGTTTAGACACTAAAAAATTATCTAAGCAAGAGAAAAAATGGCCGCCGAACAAAACGAAAACAAGGCTACAGGACTCTAAACACGCAAAACACCACCATAAGCATGCAAAACACCACAAAACAGCTACGGATATTCCGCCACAGCCGCATACCACACATTAGCCGCCATTTTAGAACAATAACTTATACAATGCGGAAGTACACAGCTACGCTAACGGTTTTGTCTCGTGCACGCACACTATTACACTACACACATTCATCACGCTTACACAGCAGCTCCACACCACTAATGCTGCAGCAACATCAAAACAGATTGTCAGCTCTTCAACACAATGATTCCTGCATATATTACTTCAAAATAGGTAAAGTATATTACTTTATTAATATATTATTTATTTTATTATTATACACCAAACAGCATTAGCACACTTACAATTTCATTGCCATCATTTTTTGACAGGCAATTTGCTAGTAATAGATGTATTCACCAAGAGGCATCAACCACTTCATGTTTTAGTCTTGCCCACAAGGCTAATATGGTTTCCTCTTCTACAGTTCATGAGATTTGGAAGATACACAATATAGGATGAATATATAAGAGAAAAGACAAGACAGACCATAGAGTAATAACATTATTAAATTACCAAAAAAGTAAAGCTTATATGTTTGTTTGTTGGGCATAGGCTATTAAAACCAGTATGCAGTTGAAATAAATAAAAGTTATTTTTTTTGTCTAAACAGTGTAATTTGTCTGCTTTACCCTCAAGCAGAGCTGCTTAATGCCATCTCCCATTGTCTTTTTAGGGGGTTTGACCATACTGGAGCTGGCTGGGATATGATTTCTAAGCTCCCCCCCCTCCACTGCCTACATCAAAGTAACTGCTCTATTTTAACTTGCTTGCACCTGCCTCATTGGCCCCACCTAGTTACTGCGCATGAGCCATCTGAACCAGAGTCTGACTGGTCAGAATTGTTTTACTCCAGCTTCCAGGCAGAGGAGGTGAGGATAAGAAGGTGTGCTTGTGGAAAACTGACAAATTCAAACGTAAGAACAAATATTAACTTTTATTCATTTTAAAATGCATACTATGGGCCATATTCAATTTGAAGCCCACAACTCAATCGCAGACAGCCAAATGTCTGCAAGTGTGTTGTGGGGTCTCGTTCGTCACCAAATGCTATGCTATTCAATTGCTACAGGCTAAGCCTCAAGCCTTTAAAGCCTGTTTTCACCAGTAACGCCTCAGGGTATCCAATCCGATAAAGAGCTCCAAAATCAGACAAGCCTTTAACTTGGAAGCCGTTCCGAGTCCACAAAAAGTCACCAGTTGTGTAGCAAAATAGCTTGATTTCAGAGTAAACACAATTTCTAAGGTATTATCTGGTTTGCATGTTTTGTTATACAAGCTGATGTTGAGAAAAGGACCGCCTTGAGGTAAGATCTGAGTAGCGTAATTTAGGTGTTTCAGGAGGATTTTGAGGTCTTTGAGGGAACAAGAGTTGGAGATGGTAGTAGCGGTGATGAACTCTTGAAGGCATTGCAATTTGTTAGTTGGAAGTCGAGACTCCATATGTACTGTGTCTAGAATAATGCCCAGGAATTCTAGGGTAGTGGCAGGTCCTTTGATTTTCTCTTGATTGTATGGAATACGAAGTTCGTCAAAAAAGACGGTTGTTATGCGTAGACTTGACGGGTTGTGTTGGCTGGTTCAACAAAGAGGAAATCATCCAAGTAATGGATAACATTTCTACATTTTTTTATGTTTAGTAGAATCCAGCGAAAGGCTTCATTGAATATATCAAAGAGCTTGGGGCTGCTTTTTGATCCAAGTGTAAGTTTGATGGCGAAGTAGGAGCTAGTTTTCCATTTGACTCCATGCAGGGGGCAGAGGTCCGGGTTGATTAGAAGAAGTTTGATTGGAAGAAGGCATTGTGGATGTCTGATTTGAACAATAAACAATGGGGGCCTAAGCTGAGGATCGTGGTGATGGCGTCATTGACTCTTGAGTACTGCAGAGAGTAATTTTCGCAAGGTATGAGAGAATTGATGCTAGGTTTGGAAGCTGATAGATCTATGATGAGGCACTTTTTAAGTGAATATTTTGGGTGGCTATACCTAAAGGATTTATTCGCCATATAGGGAATGGAGGGGTTCTGAAAGGCCCTATGAAGTATCCGTTAATTACTTCTGATAAGTGGAGTTCTTCCACTATACCAGGCTCCACCATAGCAGTGAGTAAATTATCGCTAGCGAAGGAAGCTTGGGGCAATGCCGATACCCCAGTGTGGAAGCCCAGAGTGAAACCTTCAGTGACAAACTTAACTAAGTGGTGGGATGGGTGGTGAGAGAGATAGTCAGTGCGTTTAGGCGAATTAACTGAGGATAGTCATTTGGTGTCCACTACCGAGGGACAAATGGATTTTGCGTGGGCCTTTGTGCCAAAGAGGAGATGGTATTTGAGATGCCCACAATCATTCTCTGTAATTGAGAGAACTGGTCGACTGGCAAGGGGAAGGTGGGGGGCCGTCAGGTTGAGCAGGTCCGGCTGAATGTAAGATCTGATATAGTTCAGACTTCCTGGCGGAAGCTGGGTATGGAATGCCACGTTTTTTAAGCTCCTGCATCAAGAAAGCCAAAGCAAGGTAGAAGGAGGGGAGCAGACAGCAGCAGAGGGAAAGAGAAGAAAGAGGCAAGCAAGAAGGGGAGAGAAAAGAACGGGAGGGGAGGAGGAGAGGCAGATGAGAGATAAAGGCAGAGTGGGAGACACGTAGAGACCAGAGAGGGCAAAGGCAATGAGGACCACAGGGGAACAAACGACGTGAAGACTGCATGCAGCTAGGTAGGGGTGAGGAGGGGTTTATATAGGGGGATGAGGGATAGGGCTCCTCCCACAATTTCAAATAAATAACCTGCTAATATATATTCTCTCTCTCACACCCTCCTTCTCTCGGCTCTCTCTCTGCCTTCCTTCTTTTTGTCCATTCCTTTTCTTAGTTACATAGTTACATAGTTACATAGTAATTAAGGTTGAAAAAAGACTTTCAGTCCATCAAGTTGAACCTTTGAGGATCTCCTCTGATCTGCAATTTGCAGATTAAATATTAATTAATTAGTTGTAAATTAACTATTAATCAATTAGTTAATTATTTTATTTTATTTATTTTTTAATTATTAATTAATCCAGAGGAAGGCAAAATCCAAGTGAGACTTAGCCAATCGCCTCAAAAGGAAAAAAATAATCCTTCCTGACCCTAGATACTGGCGATCGGATTTCTCCCTGGATCAATACATTCTCTCTAATTATCCTTGATAACCCTGAATTCCCTTTTTAATTAGAAATAAATCCAGTCCCCTTTTAAAGTTATCTATCGAATCCGCTGTCACCACCTCCCCTGGTAAAGAATTCCACAGATTAACCATCCTTACTGTGAAGTACCCTTTCTTTCTTTAAGGTGGAATCTTTTTACTTCTAACCTCAAGAGATGTCCTCTTGTCAGTTGAAAACCTCTTGGCACAAAAATCTCCCTTGACAAATCTTTATACTGACCCTGGATGTATTTATATAAGGTAATCATATCTCCTCTTAGATGCCTTTCTTTGAGAGAAAATACATTTAATTTGGTTAGTCTTTCTTCATAACTTAGCCCCTCCATTCCCCTTATTAGTTTTGTTGTCCTCCTCTGTACCTTTTCCAGATCTAAAATGTCCTTTTAATGAAGTGGTGCCCAAAATTGTACTCCATATTCCAAATGAGGGTGTACTAGAGATTTCTATAGTGGCAGAATTATATTTGCTTCCCTTGCTTCTATACCCTTCTTAATACATGCTAAAATTTTATTTGCCTTTGCAGCTGCTGCTTGACTTTGAGCACTGTTACCTAGGTGGTTATCCACAAGCACTCCCAAATCCCTTTCAATATCTGATACACCTAGATTTGCTCCATTAAGATTATAAATTGCATGGCTATTTTTCCTTCCCAGATGCATAACTTTACATTTATTCGTATTAAATCTCATCTGCCATTTAGATGCCCATTCCTCAATTTTATGTAAATTCCTTTGGAGGGAAAGCACATCATTATTTGGTTTAATTACCTTGCACAACTTTGTGTCATCAGCGAAAATGGAGACACCACACTCCAATCCTACCTCTAAGTCATTAATACATATATTAAAAAGTAGAGGACCTAATACTGAACCCTGAGGAACCTCACTTACCACATTAGTCCAATCGGAGTATGTTCCATTTACAACAACCCTTTGCTTCCAGTCTTTTAGCCAGCTCTCAATCCATGAGCAGATATTTACTGCAATTCCTGTATCTCTTATTTTGCACAATAGTCTCCCATGTGGCACTGTATCAAAAGCATTGCAAAATCCAAAAAGACAACATCCACTGAGTTGCATTGATCCAGGTTCCTCATAGAAACTAATTAGATTTGTTTGACATGACTTATCCCTCATTAATCCATGTTGACTCCTACTTATAATACTCTTCAAATAGATATATTCTTGTATATTATCCCTTATTAACCCTTCTAAAAGCTTCCCCACTACAGAAGTGAGGCTCACTGGTCTATAATTCCCCGGATTTGATCTTGCTCCCTTTATAAATATAGGTATCACATCTGCTTTTCTCCAGTCATCTGGTAGAGACCCTGTGTTGAGTAAATCTTGAAAATTTTAATATAATGGTTTGGCTATTAAAGAACCCATTTCTCTCAGCACCCATGGATGTATTCCATCAGGACCCGGGGCATTTATTTTTTCCAACCTCTTTTGGATTACTTCCTGTGTTAACCAATTATTTGGCAAAGATAGTGTAGCCCCATTATGTTGCAGTGTCCCAACCACTGGTACCTCCCTTGTGTATACCGAAGAAAACCTAGCACAAAAGCTCCCTCATCATTAAGGTGCAAGCCATCCCTGCTGTAGAGATTGTATCGAAGTGAGAAGTCAGCCCAGTGCTCTAAGAACCCAAACCCCTCCTTAGTGCACCACATCTTTAGCCACGCAATAACCTGCCTAAGCTCCTTCTGCCTCCCTGGGCTAGCATGTGGCACTGGTAGTATCTCAGAAAATACTACCTTGGAGGTCCTTGCCTTCAGCTTGTTACCTAGTGTTGGTGCTTGGCAACTCAGAACTTGCCTGCTTCCTCCTGTTCCCCCTGATTCCCCTTCTAACTGCAACCCAGCCACCTCCCTTGACATCTTCACTAGCCCTAGCTCTACCCTCCATGCTAGGCCCAGCTAAACTGTGCTCAGTGAGCACCAACCCCCTTTCCAGTGGAGCAATATCACTAAGTGCTGCAATTCTCCTCTCCATGGCCCTCATTCAATTGCAATTTGGCCAATTCAATAGGGGTCTAAATAAGCACATAACATATTTTTTTAAAGAAGTTTTTAGTTAGTAAACATCTATCCAAAAGCAAGGTTTTCACTAACTAAAAACGTATTTAAAAAAAATATGTTATGTGCTTATTTAGAGCACTATTCAATTGGCCAAATCGCAATTGAATGAGGGCCCAGATCTCCAATTTGAGCTTCCAGAGAGGCAACATGCTCACACCTCTCACAGAGGTATGGACCTTGGATCATCTGTTCCAGTATTGCATACATATGACAGGATGTACACTGAGTGAGGTTGCCACTGGACTGACTCATAATTATTATTATTATTGTCTACAAAATTTCAGTGGGAAAAATAAACAAGAATAAAAAATAATATATTTGTACAAAGTTTTCCTCCTTTGCACTATAAATCTGCCCTCTCTTTTCTTTGAAGTCCCTCCTTTTATTTAAACTCCTAGGCTTTTACTAGAATTGCACTTGATACTGAAAATGTTTGCAAACCCACAAGTTCAACCGTTCTCCTGTTTAACTAACTTCTGCCTCTCACCTGGACACAATTAGTGCACTCTGCAATTTATCAGCCTTTACTTGCAAGGAAAATCTACTTGCGAACAGCCCCAAACAGCTCACAAACCTTTTATACTAGTTTAACAGTCAAGACACACCCCTCTCACCTGGGCACAACTAGTGCACTCTGCAATTTATCAGCCTTTACTTGTAAGTAGTTTTCTCTCTTTCTGTTTCTTGCTCCCTCTCTCTATCTCCTTTATCTCTCTCCCCCTCCATTCTCTCCTCCTCTTTCTCCCACTCCCTCCCTTCCCCTAGCTCTGTCCCCCTGTCTCCTCTCTCTCTCTCTACCTCTTTCTGGCTCCCCATTTCTTTCTTTCTCTCTCTCCCTCCATCTCTCTCCACCTCTTTCTGTCTCCCTTCTCACTCTCTGTCTCCCTCTCTATCTCTTACCCCCTCTCTTTCTCTCTCCTCCTCTCTCCCTCTTTCTGTCTCTCCCTCTTTTTCTTTCACACCTACTCTCTTTCTCTCTCTACCCCCTCTCTCTTTCTCTCACCTCTCTTTGTCTTCCTCTTCATCTCTCTTTCTCTCTCCTCCTCTTTCTCTCCCACTCTCCCTCTGTCTCTCTCACCTTCTCTCTCTCCCCCTCTCACACTCTCCCTCCTTCACCCTCACCCCCCTTTGTTTCCCTCTCTCCCTTTTCTCTCTATACCCGCTCTCCTTCTTATTTTCCTCCTCTGCCTCTCTCTCCCTCCTCTTTCTCTCTCTCTCTCTTCCTATTTCTCTCTCTCCCTCTCTCTCTCCTCTTTCTCTCTCTTTCCATCTCCCCATCATTCTCTCGCTCTTCCCACTCTCTGTCTCCCTCTCTATCTCACGCTTTCTCTCTCCCCCCTCTTTCTCTCTCCATATTTCTGTCTCTCCCTCTCTCTCTCTCTCTCTCTCTCTCTCTCTCACACTCACTCTCTTTCTCTCTCTCTACTCTCTACCGCCTCTCTTTCTCCCCTCTCTTTCTCTCCCTCTCTCCTCTTCTTTTTCACTCTCTCTTTCTATCTCTCTCCCCTCTCACTCATTTATTATTCATTTATTTATACATTTATTATATACTGTAAAACTAATATTCATATTAAACTATTTAATCAGCTTTGTTATCTTATCGACATCATCTTGCCACCAATGACCATGGTGATTGCAGCTTTCTATCAGAGATTTTGGGGTGAGGGTACCTTAAAAGGGATTTTCAGTTATTGTAGAACACTGATGAAAATGGATAAACCCAGATTAATTGTTTTGTGGTTAATCCTTTACCTGTGAGACCTCTCTTCTCCCATCTTCATGCTACCACAACTTCATGTACTTTACAAACTACATGTACTATATATTTTGTGCTCGAGTTTTGCAATGGTTCTTACAGTGTTTTGCCATAAAAAATAATAAGAATGTGATACCTTCTGCACATCAGTTTATTGCTTGTTACGCAAGTTATAATTATTGTTTATAATTTTGTGTGTGCATTGCTTCTTACTATTCAAAGTTTTTATCAAGATAGGACCTAGAGTGTCTTTTGGTATGGTAAATTTCTGCTGTTGGTTTGCTTGGAATATTTATTTATTTTTATTTAGAGGTAGTTAAGCTATGAGGTCTAAATTTGATTTATACTGTATATCAAAACAGGGCTGCCCTGGACATCTCCTGAAATTGCACTCCTATTTGAGAAAAAAGAATACCTTTTGTTTACTTTTGTTTATTCATCAAGTCCAGAATGTTAGACTAAAATAATCTGGCACACCATACCAAAGAAGTTGGGTACCACTGTCTGAGATGATATACACAACATTGTCTACTTAAATACCTCTTAAAAACATTACTAAAACTTAGATAGGTAAGACACACAAAAATACATAGTCCAACACTGAATACAATAAAAAATATTGAATACATGCAAAGGGAACCAGAGCTTCTCTCACATGGAAACTCACGTGGGATGATGAGACAAGGGTCCCCAAGGGCGTCATGGCTGCCCTCAAGGAAGAACCCGGTTATAAGACTTCCCTGTTCTGTGCTAAGGACCTAGAAGTGGTGAAGAGGTTTCACAAAATGGAGATGATGAGGACAGTCTGAGCAGAGATCATCAGAGAGCAAGCCGGTCATAGGACTCTATGGTAGAGATTAATGTTAGTGGTAGGGATAAAGGGGGTCAATTGGGATATCCATGTGGGATTAGAGTGCAGTTTGTATTAAATAAGGTGGGTAGGGGATGATGGCCCACCCTAGTCCACATAAACTGTTATGGGCTAGCTGGTGCCTAGGTAGGTACATTTTATTAGAGGTAAAAGGTATGGGTAGGGGAGGGCCTGATTATTACCCAAGATGTAGAGGAGATCAGGGAGAACACACACTTTATTTAAATAGTGTGTGTGAAGTGGGGCATAGGCGGATTGTTAGTTTAAATTAAATCTTATCACATACAACAATTTTTTTTTAGCAGTTATAAGTAATGAACCTTGCAATCAAACAGTATAAGATTTAGTACATCCAGGCCAAGGCGAAACAAAATAATGTTGAATATTTGTTTCATTCATTTCAAAAAGGATATTTACATATAGGTAGTAAGGCATAACATGTCAATTACATATTTTACTAATTTAAATGTGCTGATAAGCAAAAAAGGTTTACAACAATTAAACTCAACAACCCTGCAAACTGTACTTAATTTCTGTGGTTTGTGTAAGTCTATACTTTGATAAGTTTGCTATTTACTGATTGTTGAATGAAATGTCAATGGATTCCTTATCCAAACATTGTGGTAATCTTTAGCTTAGAGGGGTTAGATGAATAAAATGCTTGGTTTAAAAAAACGTAACTGAAAATACAGAAAATAAGCAATATGTTCAATGTCAGGTTTCCATATTGACAAGTAAAGCACCCCTGCACAGTGAAAGTGTGTTCCATCTGTAGCCTGCATTTACAAAACAGGATGCTTCTCTTAATTGAATGTTGCAGTGAGAAGACATTTGCAGTTTTGATCATTTGTTCTTGTCTGTTTTCTCACAGGGAATCAGGGTAATTTGGAAGCACATCTTAAGGTGAACAAAAAAGAAATTCAGCAGCCGAGTTTCTGAACCACGGAAAACTTCTAACACAGTCTGATTCACAGGCTTAACAAAACACATAATAAGCATGAAAAACACATAATTCCTGGTAATAGCTACATTCTCTGACTAGACAGCAAAAATCAACATATACCATCAATTATTATTTTTACTTTATTTTTTTTAGATTGAACTCCATATACAGTGTTTTTTACCTGTGATGTGATCACAGGGCACCATGCTAATCTCAGAAAAAGCCAATGCGAGTGCCCTAACTAATGAGCAAACCCTACCTAGCTAAATCATTGCGAGACAATTGCTTAGAGACATTTTCCATTGGCTTTTCACACTGCCTATAGAGTTACTCTGATAGACTATCACCCCCAATACCTATGCTAATAAAAAAAAATATGGATAGCTCACAAATAAGAACAAATCCTTAAGGGTGCTAAATACCATTCGCAATGACTTCTAAAACCATGGTGGACACCCACAGCACCTCTTAAAAGGACAGGAATACAATGCAAAACTATACAAAAGCAGGCTAAATCACAAATGAAGGATTCACACTGCTAGTGGCACATAGGAGCAATAGAAAACTAATTGACAATCGGATGACACTTATTAGACATATGTAAACAAACATTATCAGCTCCAAGCTGCATACATCTCTCAAAGACACAGCACATTGAGAAATAGCCCCAGAAATCATAATACTCCATTACAAATACAATCTCACAGTCACAGAGACACAGATGGGAAAAAGTACAATGACATTTATATGCATACAATACAATAAGATTCACCTACCAATGGAAAGACCACATCTCCACATCACATATCCCAACATACAGGGGAACATAGGCACAGTACGCTACAGTTTCATAACAATCACCAAACACACATATACTACAGCATATTCTATCACTAACTCACCATTAAAAGTATACACACACCACAAACAATACGCAACAACTGTACTGATCAGCACCACAGTACAGTGCTCACAGACATAATCTAAGGGAAGGTATGGTATCTACACATTAACATCGGGTCCCATAAATTCAGGGAGATGAGGAAAGTTATGAGCAACAGGAGACCTGAAACAGAGTATTACCTGGAAATTATGCTGGATAAATGGGGGAGGTCATCCTCACAGGTAGATCAATCATACCTAGGGGAGTAACACTTATCTAATGAAGCTTGACATGTAGGACCAAAAATAGCACAAAAGGAGGCTGCGGAGAGGCACATAGTGCACCACTAATCTTACCTCCAGCAACAGGAATCATTGCTACTGCTGTCCTGGCAAGTCCAACACAATTGATGATGTGCAAGTGACAACACCTACAGCAAGACCAGTCACATGACAATAAGTGATAGTGTGAATGAATATATTAAACATATAATGCTAATGTCATATGTTTAACAACCCTTTAGTGGAAGGGTGAGGCCCAACAATCACAATATATATGTATTATATCAATATGGGTTTATTAACCTTCCATCTATCTTTTATTTGCTGTGTGTATTCCTGACAAATATGATGCTACTAGCGACTTGCCCGTCAAAAAATGACGGCAATGTGATGTATATGTTTGTCAAGTTGTTTAGTTATTAACATATATTTTTGACACTTGTAAGTATTTTAATATGAACGTGTATTTTTGTAAAATGTTGATGTAATGGTTTTTTAAAATGTAATTAGTATCTGAAGAATTGTTAACTTTAATATACATTGAATGAATAGGAAAGCAAAAAGTAAAAAGCCTTCTTTAAACGTCGCAAATGTTAACATGAAGTTTAAAATATATGTAAGCAATAACCTTCAAAGTATATATTTTTAAACTTGAACTTTATTTTTTATGTAAGTTTAGAAGTTGACAAAACATTGGTATAATTTTGAACATTATAAACAGGAACATAGTGAATACATTTTGTAACCTAATTTTTTATTAAAAGTATTAACATTTGAATGTAAAAACAATTGACATTTAAATTAATCAGTATTAAAATTCAGTTTCTATCACAATAATTGTTAACTTGAATATACATTGAATGTAGAGGAAGGCATACAGTAAAACTCTTCTTAAAACGTACGTAATTAAAGTAATTTATTACTCAGCACATAAACTGGCGATAAACATTAATGTAGGTAGTAATCTTAAGATAACAGACAATATTTACATTGTGACTTAAAAGGTGCTTGACCTCTTAACATCCACTTTGTAATCTGTTGAATGAAATAACTTGAAAATATATTTTTTAAACTTGTAACATTAGAAACATTAACATAGTCACTTAACATTTTAACATAATTTTTACTAACAATGCAAGGCAAGTATTTTGTGAGGCGAATCATTCATAAACATGACTTCCATTAATTATGACTGAATTAAACAACCAATTGTTATGTATTTTGCAATGCTTTTAAAAAATCTTGGCATCTTTAATTTGTATCCTTCAAAGTTATAGTACTTCATAGTAGACAATGTTTTTTGTAAAAATACGTCCATCTTCTAATAAATCACCTTGACTTTCATTGTTTTCAATGTAAACTTTAATAGCCTGTGGATTTTTGCACCGTGACAACGCAACGTACAATTGACCATGTGCAAAAACTGGTTCTTCCAAGAAAATACCCACAGATTTGAAAGTTTGACCTTGTGATTTATTAATGGTCATGGCAAATGCCATAATAATGGGAAATTGTCTTCTTTGAAGTATAAAAGGGAGACTACTTTCACTTGGTGCTAAATCTATTCTTGGTATGAAAACTCTCTCTCCTTTATGGGTCCCAGTTAAAATTTCAGCATCTATAAAATGGTCCTTTAATTGTTGAACAATTAATCTTGTGCCATTGCATAGGCCTTTTTTGGGGTTCATATTTCGCAGTAACATGATAATTGCCCCTTTCTTTAGCTGCAAAATATGTGGTGGCATTCCAGAAGGAGTTAAAGAGTTTATGAATTCAGTCGAAAAATTAGCCTGACTTTCATTGTCATCAGCAAGTACAGAATCAGCACTGTGATAATTTCTTTGTGGTGCATTATTTTTTTTTAAGATTTCATTATTGAGGATTAATGCATCTTTATTTTTACACGTCAGTATGACTTGGTTGGCAAGCTCGGAATATTCTTCGTTATTTATGCTCCCTTCAAATATAGCCGATATAATATCTTGTTGACAAACATGAGGTGGGATCTCTACAGTGTCGTCAGGTAAATGTAGTATTTTTTCTGTTCTGCCTTGTCCAATTTTAATAAGCCAATCATTGAAATCAGTTTGGCCTTCTGATCTCATATTTTGTTGCAGTTGAAGATGGGTAAAATGTTTCCATACTGTACTTGACTTTATACATGTTTCGATAATGTCAGTTCGATTTCCATGTACAACGACAGGTAATGTTTGTCTAAAATCGCCACCCAACAACATTACCTTTCCACCAAATGGAAAAATATTCTCCATGACTTCACGAAGCAAACGGTCAATACATTGGAGGGCATAGCATGACATCATTGTGGCCTCATCTATTATAATTAATTTACATTTCTTCAATTTCTTTGCTTGTAAGGATGTCATGCGAATATCTGACACAGAATTTTCTAAAATAGGCACTGGCAGTTTAAATCCACTATGAACAGTTCTTCCACCTTCTAATAAAAGTGCAGCAATTCCAGTAGTGGCAAACGCCATTGCTATTTTTCCTTGTGCTCGTACTGAACTCATTAATAAATTGTACAAATATGTTTTTCCTGATCCGCCAGGTCCATCAAGATAGAAATAACGCTCTGTCACCATGTCATCATCTATAGCATTTTTAATGGCATGAAATGCTTGCAATTGTAGTGTATTTAAAGTTGCAAGTCTTTCTTCTGTTCTTTCTGCTTGTAGTTGAATGTCATAGTCTTCAAAGTTAATGTCATCTATAAGACCTGGATCAGGCAAATTAAAACTTGCACAACTTAATCCATGAGTTAAAAAGACTTCTTGGATTTCCATTAACGCTTTTAAGTGTGCAATGGGTTCATTGTATCGTCGCATGAAGTCTTCAGCCATATTACTTTTAAAAGTCTCCCACAAAGCTAATGCATTTGGAGCATTTGAGAAGATACAAATAAAAGCAAATTGTTCTCTCATCTGTCGTGGCATTTGACATTGTGCTGCTTCTTCTAAACATCTTTCCCACTCTGTATCATCAGCGAGTAAGTTTCTATGTCTTGCAGCTAAATGGAAGGATTCATATACAATGTCATTAACAGTTCTTAAGTGTTCAAAACTTTGTGCTCCAGGAACATTTAAAAGTAATATCCGTAAGCAAAAACGTTCAACATCTCTTGGACTGACTGTGTAAATTCTTGGAATAATTTTATTGCCTCTGGTTTTTCTTGGTCTCCATAATTCATTCACAAAAACATAGTGATATGGAATTTCAATATATAAGTATTGTGTTGCTTCAGCATCAGTGGAATTTAATGCAAACCATGCAGTTAGTGTAGTGTGACGATCTTCACTTTGGGCCAATGCATTCATTTCATTTCCAGCATGGAAATAGACTAAATGTCGTTGTGGCAAATGTACTGCTAACCTATATACTGCATGTGATCTATCATGCATTTCAAATTTTAAAAGCCGCCACATAGCTTCTGGCGCACTGACATAGCGAGCATCTACATGAGATGCAAGTTCATCATGTACTAACTCACTACTTTCAGGGTTGTCTGCACTTTTGACGACTACAGTAGCTGCATCGTAACCTTTGTAAATATATTTGTAGACATATTTAATGGATTTGATGGAAGTGCAGGCTTCTACGTTGATGTGGGCGTTGTACTTCATGAGTAAATGTGGATTGTAGGGTACAACATATCTATTGTCCACTTTTTTTCCACGAATAATGGCACTATCTCCTTCTCTTCTTTTATAAAGTGGATATCCATCACAATTGGCATAGGTTTTGTCTCTATAATCTTTTGGAAATTCTTTGGAACATTTATTATTTTCCATACATGGTGATTGTGGATTAAGGTCACCACAGGGTCCATGAATCATGCGATGAGTAACAATCTCATATAGTCTACCATATAGTTCTGGATCTGGTAGTTCAGCAACAATGACTGCATCCACTTTGTCTGAAGTATCTAATTTATCTTTTTCTTGAAGTATTATTAGAAGATGTGCATGTGGAAGGCCTCTTTTTTTAAATTCAATGGTATATACATAAGCAAGACATTTGCCAAATAACTCATTTATAGTGAAGTCACGTATTAATTCATTTAATTTAATCTTAAAAACTCTGGCTACTAAATCTGGTCGATCAGAAGCACTTTGTCCAAGAAGTAGATTTTGTGTGATTTCTGGCCATTGTGGATTACATGTAAATGTCACAAATAAATCGGGTTTGCCAAATTTAGTGACAATAGCCATAGCATCATTGTATCTTTCTCTCATATTCCGAGGAGATCCTTGAAAGGAAGATGGTAAAATGATGGCTTTGCCAGCTGTCATGTCTCTGCTTGTAGCCACGTCAGCAACATAGTCCATTAATCCAGAATATTGTTCTACACGTAGTTTATCTTGTTGATATTTGATAAAGTTTAAATTATTTGCCTCAACTTGCAAATATGAATCAATAATCCATTGTTGTGTTAGTTTCCCACCACATAAAATTGGATTAAATACATTGCGAATGGCAATTTGAGCAACTTTAAATTCAAGCATAGAAACATTATTTCGGATTCTGGCTTTAGCATTTGGGTAACTGGGAAGAGTTAATTTTGGTTGCCAACCTGCTTCTCCGTGTGGGAAAAAGATGGGATATGTCATTGGATCTAAATTTGGACTTAAGATACTCATATTAATAAACGGTTGGTCCTCATTTCTAGGATATATTCGAATGTCTCTTTGAAATGGTGGTTCTCCTTCATCATTCTGAAACACCATTGCAACCTCATTTGATGTTGGCAAGTTATAACGACGTTTATCAGTATGTCTGTCTCTTTTAAGCACCATATTAACCTTCGGCATTGGTAATTGATGTGTTTGTGCATGAAGTAGTTGTTCATTTTCTACTTCTGCCAATTTTTTATAAGCTTTACTGTAGGGATTGTTGTCCATAATGTTATTTAGCTCTATGAAAACACTGGGTAAGCATTTTTTATTTTCTTCCATCTGCATACGTTGGTCAACAGCTTCCATTGTATCTAGGACATATAGTTGAGCGAATTTTCTTTTATTTCCTTCCTCTGGATGTAAATGGGAAGTGCGATGATAAATTTGTCCTTGGACTTTAAAACAGTAAGGACCATGTCCTGGTACATTAGCAGCTAATGTTGCCCCCATGGATGCAAAGGATATGGCACTATTGTAGGATCTTATGTTTGTCTTAAAATTTTTGTAGTTTGGAAAAGTAGGTTCAGTCATAATATTTTGTAAATAAATTTGAAATTCTTTCCTTTCTGGAAGTTTGAACTTGCCTTTTTGACAACAACTAATAAATTGTCCATCTCTGGGTCTCTCCTGTTTAAAATAATAAGCCTCACAAAACTAACATTGAGTAGTCATGTCCCCACAACTATGAACCTCTACTGCTAAAGACTTGAGTAGAGGACAATTTGCAAAGCATATAGGATTTTGACTTTCATCTTCATCAGGTGAAATGTCATATAATGTTTCAACAACAGGTTCTAAATGTTTTGTTTTTTTCGTTGCTTTTCTTGGTATATGTTGTATTGTTTGAGGTAAAATGTCATGTAATGTTTCATGAAACGGTTCTAAATGCTTTGTTTTCTTTGTTGCTTTTTTTGGTATCTCTTGTATTTTTTCTGGTAAAATGTCATCTGATGTTTGAGCAACAGGTTGTAAATGCTTTATTTTCTTTGTTGCTTTTTTTGCCATATCTTTAATTTCTGCAAGTGTCTTTTGCTTGCAATTCTTTTGCGTTCTTTTTCTCGTCGAATTTCCTTCTTCTCCGGTGTCTGCTGGCTGTCTGCTCTCTGTCGTCGTTCTCTAGCTTGGCGTCTTTTCTTTTCTTGTTTACTCTCGTTATCAGCCATGTTAATCTGTAAAAATAAAATAATGTACCATTAGTTTATTTTGAGATGTTAAGTTGTTTTTCATGACAAATAGTTATCAATAGTGTGTTAACATTTAATACTTAATCAATTTCAATGCAGTCAATTGAATAAAAGTCTAAATAAGGCCATCAGATAATTATTTAAAGAAGTTTTTATTTATTAAACATGTATCCAAAAGCAAGTGTTTCAGTAACTAAAAAGGTATTTTCAAAAAGATGTTAGGTCCTTATTTACAGCACTATTCAATTTGTCAAATGGCAATTAAATTAGGGTTTAGGACTGGAATGTTACAATGACAAATTGTATAGATTCTGTGTTTTTAGACTTTTTTTGGACTATGCCAATTTATTTTTTAAGTTTACATTGAAGTTTGTATTTACTGTTAAAGATTATTGGCCCTAAAAGACAAATAAGAGATAGATGATAGATATTAATTTTTATACTGTACCTTGGTTGAAGTTTGATTTCAAGCAAAATTCTTTGTTGGTCCTGTGTTGAAAGCCTTCGTCCGATGGTCTGGTCCTGTGTTGAAAGTCCTCGTCCGATGGTGTAGTCCTCTGTTGAAAGTCCTCGTCCTCTGGTGTGGTCCTCAGTTCCAACTCCTGTTCCGATGTTCTTGACGCAGTATCTGTTATAAAATAAAAATGAAAATGTTATGTTATTTGAATGTCTTTGTATTAATGAAAAAATTCCATTATTTCTGTGTTTTTCTACAATCCTTTTTGGTGCGCCGCAATTTTGGTATGCTTCTGTAGGCTTTTTTCTAAGGCTTATAGGTGGTTAAACATTAAAGAAGAATATTAATAAATTTTTCTCTTTTTTTACTTGTTATACTGTACCTTGGTTGAAGTTTGATTTGAAGCAGAATCTTTGTTGGTCCTGTGTTGAAAGCCTTCGTCTGATGGTCTGGTCCTGTGTTGAAAGTCCTCGTCCAATCGTCTGGTCCTCTGTTGAAAGTCCTCGTCCGATGGTGTAGTCCTCTGTTGAAAGTCCTCGTCCGATGGTGTAGTCCTCTGTTGAAAGTCCTCGTCCAATGGTCTGGTCCTCTGTTGAAAGTCCTCGTCCAACGGTCTGGTCCTCAGTTGAAACTCCTGGTCCGATGTTCTTGACGCAGTATCTGTTATAAAATAAAAATGTAATTTTATTTGAATGTATTTGTATGAAGTACAAAATGACATTATTTCGGTGTTTTTCTACAATCCCATTTGGTGCCCACCACTTTTGGTATTCTTATTTAGGCCTTTTTCTAAGGCTTATAGATTGTTAAACATAAAATAAGAATCTAAATGTAGTTTGCTATGTGTTTGTGTGAGTTTTCATACAATCCTGTTTGGTGCGCACCACTGTTGGTATGCTTATTAATGTTGTTTTGTAATGCAAATAGGTTGTTAAACATAAAATAAGAATCTAAATGTATTTTGCTATGTGTTTGTGTGAGTTTTCATACAATCCTATTTGGTACGCACCAATGTTGGTATGCTTATTTAGGCTTCTTTCTAAGGCTTATAAGTTGTTAAACATTAAATAAGAATTTAAATGTAGTTTGCTATGTTTTTGTGTGAGTTTTCGTACAATCCTGTTTGGTGCGCACCACTGTTGGTATGCTTATTTAGGCTTCTTTCTAAGGCTTATAGGTTGTTAAACATAAAATTAAGAATATAAATGTAGTTTGCTATGTGTTTGTGTGAGTTTTCGTACAATCCTGTTTGGTGCGCACCACTGTTGGTATGCTTATTTAGGCTTCTTTCTAAGGCTTATAGGTTGTTAAACATAAAATTAAGAATATAAATGTAGTTTGCTATGTGTTTGTGTGAGTTTTCATACAATCCTGTTTGGTGCGCACCACTGTTGGTATGCTTATTTAGGCTTCTTTCTAAGGCTTATAGGTTGTTAAACATTAAATAAGAATCTAAATGTAGTTTGCTATGTGTTTGTGTGAGTTTTCATACAATCCTTTTGATGGGCACCACTTTTGGTATGCTTATTAATGTTGTTTTGTAATGCAAATAGGTTGTTAAACATAAAATAAGAATCTAAATGTATTTTGCTATGTGTTTGTGTGAGTTTTCATACAATCCTGTTTGGTGCGCACCAATGTTGGTATGCTTATTTAGGCTTCTTTCTAATGCTTATAAGTTGTTAAACATTAAATAAGAATTTAAATGTAGTTTGCTATGTGTTTGTGTGAGTTTTCGTACAATCCTTTTGATGGGCACCACTTTTGTTATACTTATGTAGTGTTTTTTCTAATGGTTATAGGTTGTTAAACAAAAGGAATATGAATTTAGTTTGCTATGTGTTTGTTACAATCCTGTTATGTGTGTACCAGTTTGTGTGTACCATGTCATTTAAATGTAGTTGTTTAATTAGTTTGTTTTAAGATAATTTTGTTGCAGGGGCAATACACATAAATGTGCGTGTCACATGTCAGTATACATTATACACATAAATGTGCGTGTCACATGTCACTATACATTATACGCATAAATGTGCGTGTCACATGTCACTATACATTATAGACATAAATGTGCGTGTCACATGTCATTATACATAAACCTCTTTTTCTTATTTAATTTTTTTTTTTTACGTCCTGTCTTGATAATAAAATGTAATATATTATAGCTTACCTCTCAGTTGTAATTTGCACAATGTAAAGTAGTAAATTAGGAAAGAATTATCTTCTCAAGTTTTAGCAGCAGTTATGTCTGAAGTCACTCTGTTCATCACCTGAGGAGAAATGTATTTTTCTCTGTCAAATAGGCAGTATTTATAAACTTGTAGAACATTCTGGAAAGTTAGACCGTTAGAACGCAATACGCATGCGCTATTTGCGTTCCAGCTTACAATTTGCGTTCCATCCGCCATTTTGTGCGTAGTAGTGGTTAAAATGGTGTTTAATATGAGTGTGATCCGTTCCGCATAGTATGTGTTTCATTATTGCGAGTAAGTGTAGTGTAGTTACGTCTGGAGCCTCGTTTTCGTTTTGTTCGGCGGCCATTTTTTCTCTCGCTTAGCCGATTTTCGGCCGTTTAAACTCTTTGTTTTGGACTTAAATGGACGTGTAAATGAACTTTTGGAGGTGCCGGATGCCCCCCCGTGCTGTAAGTAACCTTTTTATGTGTTTGTTGTGTTTATTTCTTGTGTTTGTGATGTTTTGATGCGCAGCGGTTGGAATGGGTCTTTCGCTGACGTATTTTGTTTCCGATGCGGCCGTATTTTGTTGCGATGTTGCCGTATTTTTTTGCGATATACGCGGTTAGCTTTTACGTGTACGACGCAGTGTATTTGTTTCTAAGTCGTGCGTATGTGTGTTAAGAGCGTGTGATGGGCCTTTTTTACTGTTTTTTTGTTAAGTCTTGCGTCTGTGTGTCTGGGTGTAAGCGGGTGTGAGGCGACTTTGAGTTTTTTTTTGCTATGAAGTTGTGTGTGTGTGTATGTGTGTGTTAACATAGCCAATGTTGGGATGCTCCCACCACCGCAAATGCGGACCCTCGCTTCGCGAGGATCCGCATTTGCGGGGACGTTGTTGGGTTTTTGTTGGCTGGGCGGTTGGGTTTATTCTGTTAAAAAGTCGTGTGTGTGTATGTGTGTGTTAACACAGCCGATGTTGAGCCTCCACCTCCGCAAATGCGGACCCTCGCTTCGCGAGGATCCGCATTTGCGGGGACGTTGGGATGCTCCATCACCGCAAATCGCTTCGCGAGGGACGCAGTTCTTGCGGACTCGCTACGCGAGCCCGCAAGCGTGAGCAACAACCCGTACGCTCACAACTATATATGTGATACAACATTGAGTGTGATATGTATGGCCCCTGATTGTATCCAGGGAGCTGACATGTGACAGTCATTGTTGTACAGCATTTCCATTACTATGTGTTTGTGGTGTACAAATGGTGTTCATATGGGTGTATGTTGTTGTATGTGATATTCAGCTGGCACAGAAGCAGGATCCGGTGTCAACACCAGGGCTGAAGCTCCTGGGACAGCCCCATCTTTCATCATGGCCTTCAGCATCCTCTCCCACTGCCTGTAGCAGACAGTCATTGCTACCTCTTGTAGATACTGCTCCTCTAACCTCCTCCTCCATCATCCTTCGGATCTTTTCCCTACTGTCATCATAATAGTGCCTCACAAACCTCACATCACTATGGCATTAACCCACTTGGGTCACTGCAGCTGCTACCTCCTTCCTGGGGAGTCAGTAATGTCCCTCCCCTCTGTTATAATATGGGTGAGGTCAGGGATGGCATGAGGTTTACCACCATCTCCTCTGGCTTCTAGTTGGCTCTGTCTCTTGTCCTCCCAACTGTGAACTGGGATCCATATCTCCCTGTTCTGACCCTGAAGCCTCATTCCCCACCCCACTACCCCCCTGACATCAGGACCTCCCCCCCCGACCCTGAACTATATGTACTTAAATCGAGGTGCTCCTCCCACCCTCCCTCTACCTCACCTCCACCCTCACCCCAGAACTCCCACTCCTAGCACTCCCCCAGAACCACCACTCCTAGGCCTACACCCCAGAACTACCACTCCTAGCCCTTTTTGTTGAGAAGATGTGATTACCTTGCCCATATGTAGGGCAAATTGGTGCGTATAAAAATAAGCATTAAAGTACATCTTATATACCTCTAGTAAACTTAAATATGCCATAATACACAGTATATTATATGCTGAATGCAGATAATTTAGCAGTGATTTCTCCAATCGCTATTAAAGCATTGTAGAAAAAATGGTACAAAAAAAGTGTGCCATATATATATATATATATGTGTGTATATTAAATCATTCAGTAAAACTAAATTTTAACAACATTATCATATACTGGCGCACTATCTTCTCATATTTTATTAGTCATTCATATTGAAGGGTTTGGAGGGTTTCAGTTACCAACTGATCTAAGGTCACCCAACATGAATCCCACAGCCTAGTTCATGGGCTAATCTCATTATTGCTCAAAAATCGCGGATTCAACTGAGTAGACGTTGGACTGGACTGAATGCATACAGAGGGCTTGGCTTAGCAGAAACATAGGTCTTATACACAGTGGACTGGACTAAGTACAGAAAAAGGATACACAAAGTGGACTGAACAGGTCTTCTTGCAAGGGAAGAAAGGAAGAACAACTCAGTTAAATGACATTTATAACTTAAGAATAACAACGTGCTTTACAATTCTCACTTCGACATTGCTTTATCTGAAAACTTAAGCTTCTTTTTGGAGATGTCCAATGCAGAGACACTGTTGCCTTCCTATCTTGCCATCTGAGACATTTTCTTGCACACATTTTAATTGGGGCCAGTGGTAATCAGGGAACTGACTCCTAGTCATACATAACAGTCATACAGAATAAATTGCAGTGCATTGCTGACAATAATTATGGATAAGCTAAAACCCTTTTTAAAGACTGGAGGCGGGTGCTACATACCTTGTTCAAGTCTGAAAAAATATGTCTTTGCTGCTGAATAATGAAATACTTTACTTATTCTTCATGAAAAAATCATGTATAAAACATGCTCTTTTAAACTGTTGCTAGACTTTACTGACCTTTAAAGAATTGCATGGTTTTGTCTTACTATGGAGAAAGCTTTCACATTGCTGAATCTAGTCCTCGTCTGAATTGTCTGTAGAACCAGAGATATTTATTTCAAATATGTGAAAGGAAAACTAGCAGCTTGAAATACTAATGCTATTTTCATAGAACGATTTACATTTCCATAGTTACGGCACCTGAGATTTGTACTTTTTTCATCTTTAAACAGGAGACGCATAAGGAAAGATTAAGAAATAGACATCTCCTGTCATGTTACTGAGTGATTATAGCAGGAACCAAAAGTATGCTATAAAATGTATTCAAGGTGTTTTCTGCATATATGTTTTGTAATAAAGGCTTTAACTGTAAAACTGCACAGCGTTATTATAAAAAATAAATTTAAATGCACATTTCAACAAGAATTGTCGTATTGTGGGAAATTGAGTACAAACAGTATCTACAATATTAGCCTCAATAATTCAGAGTTGTCTAATCATAACAATATACCACTTCCAGTTTTTCTGAAGGGCAAAAGAAGCAAGGTAAAAATAAGTAAAGCTGAATCCACACAGGAAATGATAAAAAAATAGCCTCCGGTGACTGCAAATAGAGAAAAATTGAAGAGAATAAGGCTAGACTAAATGTTATTACAAAGACAACTGACTTTTATATAGAAAATGCAGCCCGTAGCTGCATCTGAACAGGCTTATGGGTGTCACTGATTTTTTTTTGTTGGACAAAGGTATTAAATGTCATAATTCTCACTTTGGAAACATTTTACATAATAAAAGGCTCCTATACACAGGACATCAAATTCTGTTAAATGATTGGTTTGTTAAATGTCAAGATGTCACCGGTGAATTATACTTATGGGTACCAAAAGATAAAATATAACCGTAGTTTAAAGGGCAATTGCACAACTATATATATGATTAATAAAACTATATATATATGTTTGAAAACTTTGTCTAAGTCCATAATTAATCAGAAAAAAAGTCATACAGCTAGCGTTTAATAAAAAAAAAAAACATTTTGATGCTTCTGCAGGACCCTTGAGGGAACCATGATACATTGGTGAAATGTTGTGTGAGAGGGGTGTTTACATTTCTAGAGAGCTGTAGCTGCATTTAATGTTTCAAGGTGTCTGCTTCAGGGCTAGTAAGGGGAAGGAGTGTGATGTCAATTTCCATCTTATCCTATTATCAACGGCTTTGAACTTCTACCTTTTCTCTCCCACATCCATCCCTCTACTGATAACCACACACACAGACCTATTATCCAGTTATCCGGATGTAATTTAATAATATTAATAAACATAGGCCCCCATTCCAATCCAATAGGTAACTACATAAAATGCCTGTCTGGTAACTATGAGAGCTTTTTTTCTTCATTTACATTCTAATCCAGTTACAGAATGGATGAGTAGGATCCCTATATTACACAAACCCATGTTTTGTTTGTTAGAAAATGCCTTATGTATACTACGTAGGGGCCAGGTTACGTGACATATCTGGAACTTGGCCAGTCTATGTTTCAAGTGAATTTTTGCGCTGCTCATTAGCCTTACAAACCAACAATAAAGTGAAATGTCACGTTAACATGTTTAGTTCATAAACAAGTCTGCCCCACCCCCACAAACTTTGACTGTGTCGTAGCTAATACTAATCAACACACAGGTCTAGGTATGGTGGAGAGGTCAGGAGGGAGTTTTGTTACATATATTTCACACTTAATTTACTGTTACACTTGAATTACATATTTCACATAATTTACCTACAATTAACTTGATATACTCACACATAGTTACATATCTTACACATTGGCCACAACACATTAGTCTCATACCCCCACTCTGTATCCTTACACCATAAATATACACTTACATCATACATTATATTACTATTTTTAATTTCCATTTTGTTTTGAGAGGGAGTGAGGAGGAGGGGAGAGGGGGAGTAGGAGAGGAGCGTGCCTCAGTGAGACCTAGAGGTAGAGGAGTAGAGAGAGGAATGGATAGAGGAAGGGGAGTGGAGAGGGGAGAAGATCAGAGAGAGGTAGGGGAATGGAGAGAGGGAGAAGAGAGGGGAGAGGAGTGGAGAGAGGTGCTGGGAGGGGTGGGGAGAGAAGTAGGAGTGCCAGTAGTAAAGGAGAGGTGGATGGAAGGATATCGCAGTTGAAGGTATGCAAAGATCAGGCACAGAAGGGGAGGGAAGACCTGAGGGGCAGATGAGGGAGCTCAGCCAGTGATAATTCCCAGCAAATACAAAATCCTTACAAAGTAAATTAATTTAACCATCTAGGATGGTTTCAGGTGTCTTCACAACAATTGATAAGGCATCTCTATACCTGAAGGGTGGCGCGAAGCATGTTATCATCATGAAGCCAGATAACACAAAGAGATCATATGATCAGTGAAATTGTTATCTGATACACTATTAATATCTTATTTCAGCTTGAAGGATATTCAATGTCCAAGAGAAAGAAGCTGAGGCCGAGCATGTGCCAGAGAATGAGTATGAGCTAGAGAATGAGCCATAGCCCCAGCAGGATCCATGGTATGAGGAGGGAGAGCCTCAGTATCAGGAGGAGAAATATATGCCAGATGAGGATCCAGCTTATGAGGAGGAAGAGGAGGATCCATTGATGTGGTAAGTGTGGAACCTGCAGGACCATCAGCTACCAAGGTGGAGTTTGTCCTTACTGGACCCCTCCTCCCACAGAAAGATCCCCAGCCTGGGACATTCTTCTAACAGGATCCCAGATTGTGGTCACCTTCTCCACCAGCACCACCTCCAGTACCATGGCTTTAAGAGGCATGCAGGAGAAAAACACTGACATGACCAGGAAGAGGAGGAGATAGAGGCTGCATCTCATTTCATTCTCTCAAATACATTCTTCGTCAATTAGTCAAAATGTTAGATGATATTGTTTAATATTTTATTTTATTTACTGACCATCGTGTTTCTATCATTTTATTTTAGGTAAGTTTTATATCCATTAAGGCAGGTTGTCTGCAAGCAGTTCTACCAAATAATGTAAGTTTAGTATCCAAACTGCAGAATGATCTTACACCATAAATAAACACATATATCATGTTCTGAGCACCATGATTGATGTTACGTTTAATATGTACCAATGCACATACAGCTATGGAGTGGCATTGTCCTACACTAATCATGTCTACATGTTTAGATCTCATGATAATAAGAATAATACTTACTCTATGACCTGTATACTTTTAACAATTGATATGAATGTGGATACACAATATCATATATTGTTTGTTGACAGAGCTATGCATTCCTTGTGAGATAGCACATCATTGCTAAATATTTGCAATTGATCATGAGAAATAATTTCTCATGACAAATACAGCATTGTTTGAATTGCTTGTAGATGAACAATCATAAGTTGGTTATTGTTACAGTAATGTACATACTGTACAGAAATTGCTAGATTTTTGATTGCTCAATTTTGTTTCTCCTCCAATTTTATGAATATGACCATACACTTATCATTTCACATTATCACACTATATTTGTGTACTTGATTTGGATTACATAATTTAGAATTATTGGATTTGTTTAATTGAGCAGATGAAGACACAATGTAAGTTTTATGAGCAATGATCCTTACTTCTATTATATGAATCGATGAATAATGAGATTATTATTATTGTGGTGTAATGACCACATGTGGCTCTAAGAAATCCTATGCATTATTATTATTAAACAGTATTAGCATCCAACAACATATGATCACATTTTTATCACAAGCCTCTTGTCCGCTTTGGTAATATTTGCACCAACCAAATGATATTAATGCATTGTCTGCTACATTCAAGACTGTGCTCTGTGGATATAACTATGTATTATTAATATACCATAATACATTTGTCTGTGTGATTCTAATGATTACTGATTGAGACATTGACATACATTACATTTAGTTACTGATCTAATATGTGCATCTTGATCATATTTCAGTATACCCATCCCATAATTAGGTATAGTGGTTGTGTATAAATCATATATTAAGAAATTGTCTGCAAGAGGATATGTTTGGATAACAACATAATTATATAAATATATAAAATATGGATGAGGATAAAATCTGTCTGGACACCTCTATGTCTTCATGTATTTGATTACTATAATCTTATGTTTTCATGTCAATAAATTGTATTCATTAGAAAGCAGTGTTGTAATGGCCAAGTGATTACTACTATCATAGACAGTATTTAACATCAAATCACATATTAGTGCAAACAACACATACAATATGCATTAAGAGTGACTTCGTAATAAAATAAAAAAAATATTGAGCCTCATTTTCTATCAAAAACATATTTATGTTATCAGTACAAGCCATAATAATGACAAAGGTGTTGTTGTTAAGATGTCACCTGAATTAGTGGTACCAAAGAGTATTCAGTATTTTATACATTGTTAGCACAGATTTCTACATTATGTATGAACAACAGTAATACTTATTTGTGAGATGGATCTAGATTTGAGTGGATTTGACAATGTATCACTCAAAGGGATGAGATGTCATGTATATCATATTAGTACATGAATACACAGATAACTTGATGTGAACATGTGTAGTGCCAGGAAGGTAGGATTTGCTAACACAAATGTAATGTGCATTTCATGATAGCAGTTCAAAATTAGCAGGCAGGAGTTATACACACCAACAACAATATAGATGTGGTAAACATTAAAGGAGACCTAGAAAGACACATTAGCACTAGGAATGAGATCTGAAAGTAAGTATGATGCAGGCTTTCGCATAGGCCGAGTAGAGGATGTTGGGAAAATATTTGTATTTTCCCCAACAATCTATCTATCTATCTATATATAGACATATGTCACATATCATCTGCTTAGTAATATAAAAGTTAAACTTTACAGTGATTCTCAAGATTAACATAGTTATTTGCAGATATCACACTGGACAAGATAACATCAAAATAATTAAGTGACATGCACATTCATGGTGCAGGGTTACAAGATAATGGCTCTGGATTAGGTTAATGGTATGAATCATACAGTAATACAAATGACAAACCTTGAAGACCTGCAATAAACATATCTTGAATTAATAAAGATGAACAGTAGACATTCAATCTCACAAGCTCATTTAAACACATTATTCAATTTCATAATGTCCTCTTAAGCCTAAATATATTCCTAAATGACCATCTGTTTTCTGCTACCTAGAAATATTCACTTCTGCGATTTAAAAACCCACTCAGATCACTCTAAAAGAAAGGCACATTCTACAGTCTCCCAAGTAGCATCATCACCCAACACACTTTTCATATTTGTATTGTAAATAAATAATAATATGCAAGTACTTTTTTGAGAAATCTAATAGTATTCCAAGAGCAAATATTTGTAGTCTGTTGGAGTACATTCAACATAAGCACAGCACCCAGGTCGGAGGTCGGAGCTACCAGTGTTGCAGGCGGCGCAATGCACTTCTATATATTGACAAGTTTTCAAGAGGTCTGACCTCTCTTTATCAAGTCTTGAGCAATACTAACATGTGATGGAACTTTTGGTTTTAAAGTAAACAGTGATGCAGAGAGAGTGTAGACAGCATCTTGCATTATGACGTAAAAATATATAGGAGGGTTCAACACAACATAGTGTAGGAAACATAAACATATGAACTATTTGCACATATATATCAGTATATACATAAAAAACCAGAGCACTGTAGTCATAGAGCACTAAACGTGATATGCCTGTTTTAAACATTAGAAAACATGAGGCAGAACAAGAAATTGTGATAATATGTTAGAAAATCCAAGTGCATGTTCAGTCATTTGTCTTTAGTGTTATCATCTTTATTTCAAATTATTTTCTGTATTGGATGTTATTGGAATTTCCTCTGAGTATTTAGATTTTTCAGTTTTGGATGGAGTGATTATTTTGGGTAAAATGGTGTCCATCTAAGGTACAATCTTTGTCTTTATTGTTTTTTGGGGGGTTTTTCAAGAGAGTTTTTGGCTGTTTTCCCAATGTAACAACCTATTTAACATATATTACATTTTATTATCTGAACCACATGTACATGAAAATTACCCTCTGATGTGATCTGTCTTGTTGTTATGTGAGTAAACAAAAAGAGTAGAGGTGCTCTATAAGTCTGGTCACCTACTCAGAGAGCAGCCTCTTTTAACTCAATTGTGCCATTCACAGGGAGAAACATACTGTAGTATACCAGTATGGTCTCAAAATAGTGATTCCGCCCCAAAATACCAGGCAATTCTATCCTGAACAGGTGAAACAGCAAACCCTAGATGTATGTTTTGGCCTCTGTGGGTCTTGTCATTTATATTATAAAATATTGGTTATTTTAAACTTTCAGCACCAGTCCAAAAGAGGACTTAATGACATGGCTACCATAGGAAATCTTATGAGCCAAATCCTGCATAAGCCATAATACAGCTATTACATGCTGCCTTTATCGAACCTTTATGCTATATATGATGTTTTCCCTATTCCATTTGTATTTCTACGGAAAGTACGATTACATGGCTCCGATAAGAAATCTAGTCTAATCCTATGTGTCATAAAGCCCTATGGGTGCTCATTGAGGACCTAAACTAAACATTTAACCTGAACCACCCATAGCACCAGCTAAACCACTACTGATAATTTTTACATTGCAATTAAAGTTATACCCTTCCAAGCCAATATTATGGCATGAAAGGGTTAAATATTAATAGAAAGGAATGCTGGGGCTTAATAAGCCCTCCGCCTATACCTATCAACCAACTCATCTATCATTGGAGCCCTGGTGTCCTTTGTGTCCCCTGTGATCAACTATGAATCTTATGGACCCCCATGGCACCTAAAATTAACCCCTACCATGTGAACCCCTATGGACCCCCATGGCACCCTAACCTACCACCATACAGGTCCTTATGGACCCCCATGGACCCAATCACCCCCATCAGGGTCTATAATTCCTAACACTATCTCCCTGAACTACCTACCCTATATGGAGTATATAAAATAACAAAATAAACTACAGATCCAATAAATAAAAAGAAAACTGTAAGTAAAAAAAAAAATCCTACTGTGGGAAGAAAAAGAGGTTAAACTATACATTGCCTTCCTTGGATGAACCTCCAGTAATGATCAGCAACACTCTGGTCCTCAATTTTCTAGTTAAACGGAATCATCCAGTCTTTATTAAAAACCTTAAATCCTCATTTTCAGGCCATTGCAAAGTCAATCCCATTAAACCTGGCCAAAAATAAAAGAAGCTCCTCATCTGAGGATTCTCCCCACAGAGGGCCTTTGACAGAGCCCTTGCTTTATATACTTTTTTTCTAGTCTTCTGGTTGTCTGAAATATGTGTCAATCATATTTAAGAATCCAGTATTTGTATGTTAAGAACTCTATGGACTTCTCAGTAACCAATCAGAGAAGGCTACTGTCCCCTTTCCGATTGGTTAAGCATTAAATCCTTGTACACTATGAACCAATCAGAGAGCTCTATTTTTCTTTTTTTCTTATTGGCAAAATAAGTAAAGAATATAAGAAAATCAGATCAGGGCAGCACTATGATTGATAGAGTAACCAAACAGAATCCTCAGATTTTAATCAAAAAATGTTGCAGCTTGATTTTATTACTTAGTAACTAAAGTTCCTTACATTCAAATACTCTGGCTATAATATGTGAAATATTATATATGTTGAGGGTGCAGTCAAAAGCTATTATTTGGTGGGGAGCTCCTACTTTTAGATATTTTTTCTATATTGAGGTGGGGCTCTTTTATGACCTGAAGATAAAGAACAATGTTATTTAATGAAGACTGAAGAGGCCTTTTCCATGACGGCTAGAAGATGAGGATTTTGATGGCTTCAATAAAGATTGGATTGTACATTGTCCAAAACTGAATCATTATTTTCTGTACTATTTTTTTATTTGTTCAGTAATTCATTTTAATATGGTGATAGGTTAGTGGTCCATAGGGGGTCCATATGGTCCTCCGCTGTACTGGGTTAATATTAGGTGTTATGCAAGTCCAAAAGGATGGATAAAAGCCACATAGGGGTCCCCTGATTTTTTTCAGCAGCCTGTCAACATTTGGCCTAAAAAACAGATAGAAGCAGTGACTGTAGCGATACAGAAATCATAAGTTTCATTTAATGGGAAAGTTTCACCTATGCACATTTTACTCTTATATGAAATAGTACACTTAAAGAACTGCAAGCATGTGTGTACAAGGTTTAGAGCTTGAACATAGAAATGTTTATGTAACTGCCACAGTTTAGAACAGCAGCTTGATTGTTTTTTTAATGTTTGACCCAGTTCAGCAGTGTTAGTGGAGGAGTAATTGGCAAAATATGTATGTTCCATAACTTTAGAACTGTTAGTTAATTTTTTATAAAGTAAGCTTTTTTAAAAAATAAATTTAGATTGTAAGTCTGTGAGTTTTCAATTTTGTAAGGTGCTTTGGAAATGTACTTTGGTCACTGGATTCTAAGCTCAAAGACAGGGCCCTCCATATCTTGCACTGTGTTAATATTGTTTTGCTTTGAACACAATCCATATTTAGTGCTACGGAATATATTGGCGCATTACCAATAAACAATAATTATAATAATGTACATTTCAGTGTCACTTGCCATTTAAAATCTGGAGAGCAACAGTATATGGCAGTAAACTAATACAGTGACGGAACATGCCCACAACTTTAAAGAGGATTTTTTTTTTTTATTATTGTGAAGCAAAGAGCACATAGGACAAAATAACAGAAAAAGTAAATGTGCATAGCTATTCACCCCCCTAAAGTAAATACTTTGTAGAGCCACATTTTGCGACAATAACAGCTCCAAGTCGCTTTGGATAAGTCTCTATAAGCTTGTCACATCTTACCACTTGGATTTTTGCTCATTCCTCCTTGCAAAACTGCTCCAGCTCCTTTGAGTTGGATGGTTTGCACTTGTGAACAGCAATTTTTTGTAGATTTTCTATTGGATTGAGGTCTGGGCTTTGACTAGGCCATTCCAACACATTTACATTTTTCCCTTAAACCACTCAAGTGTTGCTTTAGCAGTGTGTTTGGGGTCATTGTCCTGCTGGAAGGTGAACCTCCGTCCTAGCCTCAAATTATGCATAGAGTGGCACAGGTTTTGCTCAAGAATATCCCTGTATTTAGCACCACCCATCTTTCCCTCAATTCTGACCAGTTCCCCAGTCTTGGCTGCTGAAAAACATCCCCACAGCATGATGCTGCCACCACCATGTTTCACTGTGGGGATGTTGTTCTTTGGGTGATGTGATGTGTTGGGTTTGCGCCAGACATAGTGTTTTCTTTGATGGCTGAAAAGTTACATTTTTTTTCTCATCAGACCAGAGCACCTTCTTCCATACATTTTGGGCGTCTCCCACATGACTTTTTTGCAAACTCAAAACGTGCCATTTTGTTTTTTTGCTGAAAGTAATGGCTTTCTTTTGGCCACTCTGCCATAAAGACCAACTGTATGGAGATAACGGCTTATTGTCGTCCTTTGTACGGATACTCCAGTCTCTGCTGTGGACCTCTGTAGTTACTCCAGGGTTACTTAGCTCCTTACCTCCTTGGTTTGCTGTTGTGCCATGTTCTTTCCATTTGTTAATGATAGATTTGATAGTGCTCCTGGGGATCATCAAAGATTTGCATATTTTTGTATAACCTAACCCTGACTTGTACTTCTCAAAAACATTGTCCCTTACTTGTTTGGAGAGTTCCTTGGTCTTCATGGGAGTGTTTGGTTAGTGGTGCCTCTTGCAGCCTATGGGGACTTTCAAAAAAGGTGTATATATGTAATGACAGATCATGTGACACTTAGATTGCACACAGGTGGACATCATTTAACTAATTGTGTGACTTTTGAAGATAATTGGTTGCACCAGAGCTTTTTATGGGCTTCATAACAAAGGGAGTGAATACATACGCACATGTCAATTTTCTGTTTTCTAATTCTAAAAAAATATTTTTATGTATATATTTATCCCATTTCACTTCACAAGCTTAGACTATTGTGTTCTGATCCATCACATGAAATTCAGATTAACAAAACATTGAACTTAAAGCTGTAATGTAACAAAATAGGTAAAAAGTCAATGGGAGTGAATACTTTTGCAAGACACTGTATAACTAATTCTATGAAAAAAACGGTATATGAAACAAATGATAGGGTTAAAGAGATATGGTGACCAAAATGTTCAGCTCATCAAAAAAACATGATAACATTAGAATAAAAAGGACAAGAACTGTTACGTCCAGAGGTGAGGGGGCACATGCACCCCAAGATTCTTCCTCTAGGTTGGGACTTTTGTATTCAATCTCTCAGAGCCCAGCAGAACACCTCTTAGGAAAACACTGAAAATCACAGGTTGCAAGCTCAGCCCAAAGTTACTAATTTATTGCTAATAACAAAACTATTTTCCGTCTCTTTGTTAGGATTAGAAGAATACAAGAAGTAGAAAAGGATATACTTTTGCTTAGAATGTCATACTCAGACTGCCAGCTTATTATTTATTTTCAGACACATTTAAAAAACAAAGAATAAGCTTTAGCCAAAGCCCACTCTGATTTTGCTCTGCTCTCAGGAGTGGTGGGGGTTATCTTTTTCGGCCAAGCTTATCAACTTTTACGACTATCTGAGGCTGTAGAGAGGGGTCCTGGTTACAATATGTCTTGTTTATCTAAGTAGTAAATGACTCATGTTGTCACAACATGTGGGAAGTTTATGCAGCCCAGGTTCAAGAAGCAGTCAAAATGACACCCGGCTATGCAAGATATATGACTACAATTAGCAGGTCCCTACATCATTCTGACTGATAATAAGTTCCACTGGAATTGGTAAGGCCATAATATCACTACTTAGAGCCTGTGAGCCACATTTTACTGTGTTCATTACATTCACCATATTGCTACCATACATCATTAACAGCACATACATTTTAACCAAGAAACCATGACAGTAACTTTATGCACACATTCATTCTTTAAACATGACACATAAATGAAAGACAAATTGTCACAGTCCTTAAAACACATCTCATGTCCATTTTGATAGCCTTTGATATTAGCAATCGCACATAAGTTCATTGTAAGACGATTCATTTTTAATAACAACCATTTGAATAAATACTTCTTAGAACCTTTAGCTTTAAATTATACCATATTTGGAAACCCCACTTTAATCATCAAGATAGCAGTATGTACATCTAAGGTATTTTCACATTCCCATACTGCAGTTGTACCGCATAGTATTGCTCTCAAAAATTCTTCTACTTATTATTATTGTTTTACTGTAAAAAAATATATTTTCACAAATGATCTATGAATAAACCTTACTTCAAAGCACTGAGATATATTTATCAATGGAATAATACAAGGGGAAAAGTGAAGTTAAATGAAGCAAGGTTAATATTCTCACTAACTGTGCTTTCTGTGCTTTTTTTTTTTAAACAGCTTTACTGTTTATCAACATTTAATAAATAGGCACTTTAGAAAAACACCTTAGAAAGTAAGGTTGTATTTTTCATTAATCCTGCATTACCTCACTTAAACCTGTTTAACCTTGCTTAACCCCACTCGGCTCAAATTTTTTTTTTCCTGTTTCATAATTATACTCTACGGTCTCCATTTTATCATTTGCTTGGTTCTTATACAGTTTTGTTGTCTGTTTTTGTTTGCATTAAAATAAATGTGTATTTTTTTTTTTACATATGAATTGCCCACAACAAGTAACAAAGTAATTAGCAGGGGATATATACATTCAACAGCATTGTTGCACCTAACTATAAAAGATATAGCCCTATTCTTAAAGACAACTTACTTATATAGATTTTATACAAAGCCAAACACAATGAGTGCATTCAGAATAGAGGTAAGTATAGTGTATGCTGTGAGTTAATCATATAAATAGCCCACAGTACCAAAATGGAAACAAAAAAGACAAGCACAATGGCTCACGATAAGACCTTCTAAACCATGGGATCTGATTAACACCCAAGCCAAAAAGCTAAAGCCATGCACACAGCTATGCAAATAATAGCCTCAAATTTCACCACAAATGTTCACCTTTTTCAAGGTATTCCTGACACTTGTTACCTACTATAACTTTAGCAATCCATTATATTCCTTAGTGAGAATTAAAGACATACTAACAATATGTAAAGAAAGTGACACATAAGAGGTTCCAAGTATGGTATAACTTAAACTATAATTAATAACAAGTATTTTATCGGTTGAATGTTATTACCATGTTTGGAACCTCACTTTAAGTAAGAGTATGTGTGTCCAGTTTACTGAACATTGACATTATACTAGTTATAATAGTGATTATAATTAGCTTAGTAGTTTAGTCACATTAAGAGGGGCTACTACTATAAAGGAGTTTCTTGTATCTCCTTCTAACTAGCCCACTCAGTGTTCAACCTTTACAAAAGCTACAACGTACCCTAGACCTCAGCAGCACTACAGAAAACATATCTCTGTGGTCTAGGTATTCCTCATCATACTCTGTCAAAGACCTAATAGCCACATGGCAACCTGCAAAAGCACAGTTTTGATTGGAGGAATGCCTCACTGTTCAATATATACTGGACACACACACATTTACTTAAGTATTTAGTCTCAAACAGCTCAATTAAATGATATCAATTTGGGTTAACTTTAACAGAATAGGTAGATGCCACTCTGAAACCTTTGAGTCAGGGTGCAGTTCAACCCTGGCACTCTCCTAGGCTTACCCCAGGGAATTAGTGTACTAAACCGGTTTAGTGGTCTTATAGAAGGGACTCTAAAGAATAATTAAGTTAAGCTTGATAAAAATAAAAAAAAACTCATTATTAAACTTTTACTGTGCATTTAAACAAGTACTTACTATATTTTTCAATGTACCTCAGACTTTATAAGATCTGGATCTCTCCACCCCCTGGATAATTATTGTGGCTGGAGTGGATCTGCCTAGGCGAAATCACCAAAATTAAAGCTACACTTTGAAACACACATTTGAAGCAGGGAACAGTGTGACCTGAGTTGCAAAGACATACTTTCTAGTCACCACCCAGTATCATAATATAGATGTATGCCAATTAAGATAGCCCTCCCCTCTGGGTGGCTCCGCTCCAGACACACTACTTCTTTCAGGGGGTGGAGATATTTGGAGCTTATTTAGCCGGGGGGCGTGATTGAAATAGAATATTTCATATATTGAAATGAATTGTTTAAATGTACAGTAACTTTTAGTAATGTTCTTTTTTTCTTAACTATCCTTATCAAACTTGTTTTTTATAAAACCACTAAGGTGGTATTTTAAGATGTTTATTTTACTATGAAAATCCAAACAATTCTTTGGGATTTTCACAGTAAATGAGATCTTTTCTTTCTTTATATTATCCTATTTTAGTTTTTCTTGATTCCATTATTCACTTTAATTATTGTTCGTTCTGCAGACTGTACTGCAGATATCATCAAGACGATATTAGACACTATTGTGGATGAATTTAAGGTGCGCTTTCTATTATGCCAATTACTATTCGTTTGTGCATTTGTCAGTGTTTCATTATATACAGTACAAGCAAACAAATGGCAGCTTATTTCTTATTAAATGCTTCCAACCTATTTTGTCAGCTAAGTACTATACCCAGCTTTATTATATTTGTGGGCTATTTTTTAAAGTTGGGCTGTATGTCTTATTGACCTTCCGAAGGTTGATTTGAATTGACAATATAAATATTAGTGGGTCTACATGGTTATCGGTTGTTGATTGTATTTTTTATACCATTTCTATTTGTTATTGATATCCTTTGGTTAAACGTTTTTTGTTTTTTTTACATAATGGTTATTTCCCATAATTTTCTGGTCCTTTCTTAACCAGTATCTTGAGATATGTAGCATTATAGTAATTTTCTTTCTTGACCTTTACCTGCTAATTAAGTAACACCATTACTTATTTCAGACACTGAAAATCTACCTTCCATGAGTAAAGAAGGCTTTATCAAACTGAAAGTTAAGCCAATAAGGATTTCTACCTGTTATGCAATTCATGTTGGATTTATGCTCACAATAAATAATTCAATGAACTTCCCAGGGAACCTTCAAGAATAGAAGGATTTACAGTTAATAGTGATCATATTGGGAATAAAACTGCTATTAGCTCAGAATCTCAAAGGTCTGTACTGGATTCTATAATAAGTAATAGGTTCATTAGTGGTATCACGAATGACATGAAGTTCACAACAATATTTTTAAAAAACCTGACACTTCTAATTTAGGAAGATTAAAAGTATTAACAAGTGAAATACATATATAATAAGTAAAGGGCGCAGTATATAAATTCACTCAAAACTGTGAAATTAATCCTGGAACATTTTTCTTTAAATCATTTTTTGGTTATTTTATTCAGAAATATTCTAGGTACCAAAATTACATTTTACAATGTAAACTGCATGTTCTCAATATACCTGAGAAATGCCTATATATTGTCAGCACTAAAAATGTCTTAGGGAAGCCTAATGTGCAGTATGAAAATATGCTGAAAATATGCTCGACAAAGCAATAAAAGTCAGAGATATGAGAAATATAATATAGAGGAATATATTATGCAATAACATTGAAAGAGAGCAAGATACTGAGTCCATAGCACATTTACTCATGGACTTGACCAACCACAAAATAATACAAAGTTATGGGAATCAAAGAATCCTACTTTTAGCCATTTGTGGCTCTGATTTGCCATTAGGACTTTCAAGCTGAAACCAGTTGCGTCATTAATGAAAAAAGGAAACCCAAGCAAAATAGTTAAAACATTAAAAGCAAGATGTTTTGATTTCCTTATGTCTTGTTTATTGTTGAAGGAGAAATTAAACTTATTTTCTCTAGAAAAAAGGATATGATTACCCTATATGAATACATCCAGGTCAATATAGGGATTTGTCAAGTGTACTTTTTGTGCCAAGAGGTTTTCAACTGACAAGAGGACATCCCTTGAAGTTAGAAGAAAAACAATCCCACCTTAAAGAAAAAAAAACTGTACTTCACAGTAAGGGTGGTTAAACTGTGGAATTCTCTACCAAAGGAGATGGTGACAGCGGATTCGAACTTTAAAAAGGGGTTGGATATATTTTTTAATAAAAAGGGCATTCAGGGTTATCTTGGATAATTAGGGAGTAATGATCCAGACAGGAGTCCGATTGCCAGTCTCTGAGGTCAGGAAGGAATTTATGTTTTTTTTTCCCTTATGAGACAATTGGCAAATGTTTCAATGTTTTTTTTTCTGTTTGCCTTCCTCTGGATCAATTACTAATGATCAATTAAAAATTATTACCAGATAATAAATAATCCACATATTATAATGATGAGAAGAGATATAAAAAAGGTTGAATATAATGGGCTGAATGTCTTTATTCAACCTCAATTACTATGTAACTATGTAACTATGAGATAAATGTGCACTTCAGTGGTACAATTGGTACTGCAAATTTGGATTAAGCTTTACTGTAGACATGGCGACCTGAGTACATACAATATATAGATGAGATGGTTCTGAAAGTTAAGTCTGACAGCCTGATAGGGGAATGGTGCAGCAGGTCGAGGAGTATAGCAGACCGAAATAGTCTCAGCAGGTTCAGAATTCAAAAGTAAGCAGAGATTAGAATACAAAATACATAATAAGTAGTAACTTTGTTCCCTATGTAAATGGGGCATTGTTAACTGCGGCACATCTGTAAATCTGCTGCAGTAGCTTTTTTCCCCTGTTACACCTTGATGTTAATCTTTTGCACCTCAGCATTATGGCACTCAAGTCGCCTCTGTAAATCCTTAATTTGCTGCAAGGGATTTTAGTGTAGGGGGTACCCAAACCAAGCGTGATGAATGAGAAAAGTCTCTAGGAGCCAATAGTAATTGAGAACATTAGGTTATTATAATGAGCAAAACCATGTGCAGTACCTGTGGCAAGGAATCAGAATACATTTATATATAAATGTATCATCTTTTCATTATTTTTATTTTACAATATTAAGGGCATTATTAAATTATCCCTCGTAGTTCTCTCGGTGCTCGCAAAAGGCAGTTTATCTGCTGTTTGCGAGTACCGAATCTCTCGCAGCCTGCTTTGCGATATGACTAAGAAAAAATGGCCGAGAATAGGCTCCGAGAGAGCTACGTAGTCACACGCAGCCTTAAATCTACGCATGATTATCACATTTAGTAAGAATCCCTACGGGCACAAAAAGTGCCCGCATGGGATCCTAAAGCCTCTACGTGCTGCCTCGGAGCAGCCCGAGACAGCCGTGTGAGGCTCCCCCCTGCTCCCTATACATATCCCCATGCTGCAGGGGTCTCTATCGGGACCCCTGCAGCACCCCCACATTAACCCCTTGCAGCGGGGGTCCCCGATCGGCACCGATCAGGCCCTCGCTGCATTTAAACATTTTAAATTCCCCAAAGCGGCTCCTTAAAGGGGCAGCAGCACACTATGACGCAATCCCTGTCGCGGCCCAAAAAATTAACCCCCCTCTTTGCTGGGGGTCCCCATGGGGACCCCCGAAGTGTCCCCACATTAACCCCCTGCAGCGGGGGTCCCCGATCGGAACCGATCATGACCCTGCTGCATTTCAATTTTAAATATCCCGCCTCGCGGGTCCTTAAAGGACCATAAAGTTCCAGAAAGGACTTGCACTAAAAATATTAACCCCAGGCAACTATAATTACCCTATAATTCATGGGGGTCAATACGGATCCCCATAAGGCCTTAATTAACTCTATAACTCATGAAGGTCAATACAGACCCCCATAAGCACTTAATTAACCCTGTCACTCATGAAGGTCAATACAGACCCCCATAAGCACTTAATTAACCCTATAACTCATGAAGGTCAATACAGAGCCCCATAAGGCCTTAATTAACCCTATAACTCATGAAGGTCAATACAGACCCCCATAAGCACTTAATTAACCCCATCACTCATGAAGGTCAATACAGACCCCCATAAGGCCTTAATTAACCCTATAACTCATGAAGGTCAATACAGACAACCATAAGGCCTTAATTAACCCCGTCACTCATGAAGGTCAATACAGACCCCCATAAGCACTTAATTAACCTTATAACTAATGCAGGTCAATACAGACCCCCATAAGCACTTAATTAACTCCATCACTCATGAAGGTCAATACAGACCCCCATAAGGCCTTAATTAACCCTGTCACTCATGAAGGTCAATACAGACCCCCATAAGCACTTAATTAACCCCATCACTCATGAAGGTCAATACAGACCCCCATAAGGCCTTAATTAACCCTATAACTCATGAAGGTCAATACAGACCCCCATAAGGCCTTAATTAACCCCATAACTCATGAAGGTCAATACAGACCCCCATAAGCCTCTATTTAACCCCATCAGTCCCATAAGGGTATATTATGACCATTATGGGCCTGTTACAACCCAACATTAACCACATAAGTTCCATGACGGTCCTCAAGGACCATCATGACACTAACTACAAACACTACACTATAACCCCCAATAAACCATTTAATCTAAACTAACCCCCCTCTACACTAATATATTAACACTTACACTACCTACCTACACTACCTACCTCCTAATAAACCTCCCCACTACAGAAAATAAAAAAATTACACACCTGAAAAGGAAAGACAGATATACACAATACAATACATACATACATACATACATACATACATACATATAATACATTACATTACATACATTACATTACATTACATATATTACATATAATACATTACATATAATACATTACATATAATATATTACATATAATATATTAAATATAATACAAATTAAATACCCCCTATCTACCTAACATACAATCTATTTAATATAAAATAAATCCTAACTATATCAAATACATCCCCCTATCTATCTAATATACAATAAATCCTAACTACATACACAGACCCTAATTCTAAGCTAAAAGAAAATAATTACAGTCCTAACTACATACACAGACCCTAATTCTAAGCTAAAATAAAATAATTACAGCCCTAACTACACAGACCCTAATTCTAAGGTAAAATAAAATAATTAAGACAACTTACTTTTAAGATGTCCCTTCAGATCACTAACCTAGGGGTAAAACAAAACAAAACAATTCGTACAAAACATTAACATGAAATAAATAAACATTATATACATTCTAAATATTCTACTCACCTTTCCAGCATGTCCCGTCATTGTTCAGCTCTTCCGGAGCGGCCCTGTTAAAAAAACACAATACATTTATACAATATACAAACAAGAAATAAAATAAACATATAAACATCTAAATATACATTTAACTTACCTCCCCGCGATGTCCCCGGCCTCCTCCCCTTCAGCCCCGGCTGGGCCCCGGAACCATCCACGATCTAAAAAAAAACAACTAATGGAGATCTGCACTCGCAGACCTCCCCGACGCTAATGAGCCTTCCGGAGTTTTTTCCGGGAGGAAATTGGCAATGGCGGCTTGTGATTGGCTGAAAAAGCTGTCTATCAATTTCAACCAATCAGAAGTCGTCAATATGTGAGCCAATCAGGATGGGATACACCCCAATATCCCACCCTGATTGGCTAAAGCACCTGTCAATCTTTATTGGAACCAATCACAAGGCTCAGATGCCTTCAGCCAATCACTATGGGATACACCCCCACTGAGTGATCGGTAGAAGACATCTGCGCATCCTGATTGGCTCACACACTGACGACTTCTGATTGGCTGAAATTGATAGACAGCTTTTTCAGCCAATCACAAGCCGCCATTGGCAATTTCCTCCCGGAAAAGACTCCGGAGGCTCATTAGCGTCGGGGAGGTCTGCGAGTGCAGATCTCCGTTAGTTTTTTTTTTTTTAGAGCGCGGAGGGTTCCAAGGCCCAGCCGGGGTTGAAGGGGAGGAGGCCGGGGACATCGCAGGGAGGGAAGTTAAATGTATATTTAGATGTTTATATGTTTATTTTATTTCTTGTTTGTATATTGTATTAATGTATTGTGTCTTTTTAACAGGGCCGCGCCGGAAGAGCTGAACAATGACGGGACATGCTGGAAAGGTGAGTAGAATATTTAGAATGTATATAATGTTTATTTATTTCATGTTAATGCTTTGTACTAATTATTTTGTTTTGTTTTACCCCTAGGTTAGTGATCTGAAGGGACATCTTAAAGGTAAGTGGTCTTAATAATTTTATTTTAGCTTAGAATTAGGGTCTGTGTAGTTAGGGCTGTAATTATTTTATTTTAGCTTAGAATTAGGGTCTGTGTATGTAGTTAGGACTGTAATTATTTTCTTTTAGCTTAGAATTAGGGTCTGTTTTGTTAGGACTGTAATTATTTTCTTTTAGCTTAGAATTAGGGTATGTGTATGTAGTTAGGATTTATTGTATATTAGATAGATAGGGGGATGTATTTGATATAGTTAGGATTTATTTTATATTAAATAGATTGTATGTTAGATAGATAGGGGTATTTGATTTGTATTATATGTAATATATTATATGTAATTTGTTATATGTAATATATTATATGTTATGTATGTAATGTAATGTATTGTATGTAATGTATTATATTTAATATATTTTATGTAATATATTATATGTAATGTATGTAATGTAATGTATTGTATGTAATGTATGTAATGTAATATATTATATGTATTATATTATATGTAATGTATGTAATGTATGTAATGTAATGTATTATATGTATGTATGTATTGTATTGTGTATGTCTGTCTTTCCTTTTCAGGTGTGTAATTTTTTTTATTTTCTGTAGTGGGAGGGATGTAATGTATTTTTTTTTCTGTACTGTATGTTTTTTTTTCTGTACTGTAGTTTTTTTTTCTGTACTGTAGTTTTTTTTATTTTCTGTAAGGTAGGTTTTTTTATTGTAGTGTAAGTGTTATTAGATTAGTGTAGAGGGGGGTTAGTTTAGATTAAATGGTTAATTGGGGGTTATAGTGTAGTATTTGTAGTTAGTTTCATGATGGTCCTTGAGGACCGTCATGGCACTTATGTGGTTAATGTTGGGTTGTAACAGGCCCATAATGATCATAATATACCCTTATGGGACTGATGGGGTAAAATAGAGGCTTATGGGGGTCTGTATTGACCTTCATGAGTTATAGGGTTAATGAAGGCCTTATGGGGGTCTGTATTGACCTTCATGAGTGATGGGTTAATTAAGTGCTTATGGGGGTCTGTATTGACCACCATGAGTTATAGGGTTAATTAAGGCCTTATGGGGGTCTGTATTGACCTTCATGATTTATATGGTTAATTAAGGCCTTATGGAGGTCTGTATTGAACTTCATGAGTGACAGGGTTAATTAAGACCTTATGGGGGTCTGTATTGACCTTCATGAGTGACAGGGTTAATTAAGTGCTTATGGGGGTCTGTATTGACCTTCATGAGTTATAGGGTTAATTAAGGCTTTATGGTGGTCTGTATTGACCTTCATGAGTGACGGTGTTAATTAAGGCCTTATGGGGGTCTGTATTGACCCTAATGAGTGACGGGGTTAATAAAGTGCTTATGGAGGTCTGTATTGTCCTTCATGAGTTATAGGGTTAATTAAGTGCTTATGGGGGTCTGTATGGACCTTCATGAGTTATAGGGTTAATTAAGGCCTATTGGGGGTCTGTATTGACGTTCATGAATGACGGGGTTAATTAAGGCCTTATGGGGGTCTGTATTGACCTTCATGAGTGACTGGATTAATTAAGTGCTAATGGGGGTCTGTATTGACTTTTAAATGCAGTGGGGGGGGCCTAATCTTTGCAGATCGGGGACCTCCCGCTACAATGGGTTTATGTGGGGACACTTGGGGGGTCCCGATGGGGAACCCCTGCATAGAGGGGGATTAATTGTAGGTGCCGCGGCCGGGATTGGGTAATAGTGTGCCGCGGCCCCTTTAAGGAGCCGCGGCGGGGAATTTAAAACTTTTAAATGCAGCGGGGGTCCTGATCTATGCAGATCAGGTCCCCCCGCTGCAATGGGTTAATGTGGGGACACTTGGGGGGTCACGATGGGGTCCCCCAGCATAAAGGGGGGTTCATTTTAGGTGCTGCGGCCGGGATTAGTCATAGTGTGCCGCGGGCCCTTTAAGGAGCCGAGGCGGGGAATTTAAAAGTATTAAATGCAGCGGGGGCCTGATCTGTGCCGATCGGGGACCCCCGCTGCAAGGGGCTAATGTGTGGGGGCTGCGGGGGTCCCTATGGACCCCTGCAGCAAGGTGTTAATGTGAGGACACTTCGGGGGTCCCAATGGGCACCCAAGCATAGAGGGGGGGGGATTTTAGGTGCCGGGGGGTAGTTGGAGTACCCCCCACGGCAGGGCTTATGTGGGGGACTGCCGCGGAGGTCCCGTTTAGGACCCCTGCACTACTTTTTGAGGTGCGGGAGCCTGTGATATCAGATCGCAGGCTGTCACTCCTCATGTACATTTACGCATTGTTGATACGTACGGCCCTGCTGCGTAGCTCATACGTTGCTCGCAGCAGGGCGATTGTAATAGCATTGGAACTTAGAGAAACTTTGCAGTACGTAGGGCTTAAGTAGAAGCCTCTTATTTAGGAGGCTGGAATTTAATAGGGCCCTAAATATATGTGACAGTTGTAATAATAGCTGAAATATATAAAACAAGTGTATTTAGTGTTAATAAAATATATACATATAGACAACGCATTAGAGCATTTGTCCCTAGGCAATGTGGTTTCTGACATGTATTAAGCCCATGAGTTGATTTGTGTGTTACCCGAGATCTTGTCTAATAAATGGGCATAATAGTATATTATAATAACTTGTAATTACACATATGTTGATACAGACTGATTATTGTAAAATAATGTGTAAATGTCACTTTTTGGTGCTAATCATGTCACTTTAACAGCGGCTGCGGCACTCAACAGCGGCTGCGGCACTCAACAAAGTTTTTCAAAGCCTTTGCGAGGGATCCTTGGTACCCCTAATATTTTCTTCATCTTTTTACAGTTACGGCACTGCCCTGGTTTGCGAGTGATCTGTAAAATCGTATTAGCATATGGTGTTGGTGTCAAAGTCTAACAGAGTAAATCTTAATTTTTTTGTCAGTGCTGACCTTGGCTTTGTTCTCACAATCAAAACGGAAGTTTGATTAGTAAGGTGCAGGCATAGGTTGTATAAGTAAGATGAGGGCTGTGACAATTTAAATTTAGATTCAATGCTTACATGGGGTAACCACAAAGGAAGAAGAGTGAATCAAGAGATTATAATGTACTGTATAAAGTATCCAACCTCCCTGCAAATCTATTTTTTACAGTTAAGGATGCTAGCAGAAAGTGGATTGTAATTGAAAAAGGAATGCAAAGACCACTTTAATACTGCTAGAATACCCAATGGTGAGTGTAGCTAATCCTTACAGTTATAGTTTAACTGCAAGGAATGAGGAACATTCTAACGTTTAATAATATCCACATTAATATTAGTAATTTTTTTGTGGCCTGGTTATAACTGCAACTAGTAAGGAATGAGAAAAAAATCTGATGTGTAACAATTTTAATCTGATATAATAATATGAGTGTATTGCACTGACTGAGGACAGAGGTACGCAGAACAACTCTAATAAAAATAAAACTTTCAAAAAACAAATGTTTTTAATTCTTAAAAAAAAAAAAAAAAAAATACAACCAGGTCCAACATAAATATGATAGTATTTAGTTACTGGATATTGGATACCATTATGCCCAATGGGCAAAATAAAAATATTAATTTTACAGTATTCATTTAATTCCCCAGGCCAGCTCTCCTTACTAAGGGCCTCATTCAAATGTGATTTGGCCAATTGAATAGGGGCTCTATATAGGCACAGAACATATATTTTTACAGAAGATTTTAGTTTGTAAAGACCTTGCTTTTGGATAGAAGTTCTAAAAACTTCTGTAAAAAAAATATGCTCTGTGCTTATATAGAGCCATATTCAATTTTCCAAATCGTATTCTTAGAGTTATTTTCCATCTATAATTAGGGGAAATGTTCACTCCAACAAGTTTCCATTAACTCTGCTTCCACAATTATTGCTTTTAATAATTTCTTAGTGTTGAATCACTTTTAAAGCATTTGTATAAATTGCATACACTCAAAGGTTTTGCACATTATATTTATACTAGCGAATTGCCCGTCAAAAAATGACGGCAATAAAATTGTAAGCCAGGCAATGTTATTTGCCACACAATGTGAGGCTTTTGCTTCTCTGAGCACCTTCAGCGCTGCTCATTGCAGGGTTCATTAACCTGCAAGTTTTGTGATTGGGATTGCCATGTGTCTCTTTTAAGCATCTCCCTTCTGTCCCTTCCCTGTGTGTTTCTCTTCTGTGTGTCTGCTGAATGTTTGTGTGGCGTGCGCTGACTGACGTTTGTTTCATTTTCAAAGTCCCGTGTGCCTGGCGTTGTTGATGTAAGTGTTAGTGTCTTTGCTGTTGTGTATTTTCTAAGTCCCGCGTGCCTGGCTTTGCTCAGCCTCGTTTTCATCCAGTTTCAGAATTATTTCCGTTTTTCGTCCGCCATTTTTTTTCTAGCTTAGCCGATTTTCAAGTGACGAAACACAGCAAAAAGCAAAAAAGGCTCAAAATCACTTGCAACCTCACTCCCATGCTTCCTGGCTCTCCTCATGTGCTGTGTATGATTGTGTTTTTATGTTTTTGTTTTATTTTTCTTGTTTTTCGTGGGTTTAGATTTTTGCAATTCGGTTGTTAAATTCATATTTTTCCGAGCTTGCATTTTGTTGGTGTGTTAGTGTCTTTGCCTAAGTGCACATTTGTGCCTCAACTGCTCGCATTGCTTCGCAGGGCAATGAGCGCTTTTGGTGCTCATTGCCTAAGTCCTGCAAGCTCGGAATGCTTCAATGCCTCAACGGCTTGCCGCGAGGCTCGCAAGCGTGACGACAAATTGCAGTTTGATAACTATTATATGTGATGGCCAACTATAACTTACTTAGGGCCATATGTATGATTATTAGATAGAGAGATAAGTAGTATTATTATCAGTTACCACACCCTAAGTTGGTATAACAGGTCAGTTATTTATTTCACTTAATTCACCTATTATTAGGTTTGTGATTCACTTTTGTTTAATTAGTTGTCCGCATGTATGACAAAATTAAGAACCTAGATTTATCGTTATTCTGATGAGAATTTTGTTTGTGTGTTTTTATATTATAAATTATTTTATTGATAGGTTTTATAGTAGTTATTTGTATTTATTATGGTATTAAGCATGTATTATATTTATGATGTCTACTTTATTTTTATTACACTGATCTGTTCATTACCTTATTTATAATGTTCTGGCAATTTATATATAATCACTTTAATTTTGTGGTCCTTTCACATCATTATACTCACTTATGTGCATGTTTTTATTAATTATTTTCACTTTATATTTATTTAGATTAATTTGAAGTGACTCTCTCCCTTTTGATAACTATACTCCAACCTTTATACTTACACTGTAGTTTTACAGTGTAAGATTTCAATAATAATACATGTACCACATGATTTTTGGTTATTACCTTTTTTTATTGCTAGGCAAGAACTTACACATAGTCTGTCTCCTGCACTATTTCATATTTTATTTTTCCCTGCTTTGCTATTTTTTGTTGGGTGTTTGCTATTCCTTTTATGTTATTTATATGTAGCAGAGTTTGGCCTTTTTTGTTTTGGCAATTTATAAATAATCACTTTAATTTTGTGGTCCTTCCAGATCATTATACTCACTTATGTGTGTATTTTCATGAATTATTATAGTTCATATTTATTCAGTGACTCTCTCCTTTTTGGAAAATATATTAACCCTTATAATTACACTGTAGTTTTACAGTATTGCTTCCTTTTGTTATTTTTGGTTATTGTTTTTTTATTGTTCTATAAAGACTTGCACAAGTTATTGTTTCCTTTTGGAGTCTGCTTATTTCATGTGCTATTTCATGTTTTGTTTTCTTGCTTTGGCACTTTCTGGTGGGTATTTGCATGGAGATAGTGGCATTTGTTTGTCTTTTTGTCAAGTCCTTATGCCTGTAAAATAATTAGTAACATATATGATCTGTTAACCAATCAGATTTAAGCAGTTACTTTTAAATACCCCCTTTCCATATGTCTGGTTGGCCTCTGGGGAAGCTGTGAGGCGAAAACATGTTCAGGCCGGAAGCACATGTGCGTCATTTTTTAGTGACGGCTCACGCTACAGCATCAGTATTTTGGCTAGATTTTAACACTGATGTTTTTTGCTGAACTTAAGTAATTATTCAAGGTAGGGCAGTTTTCTGGACAATGCATTGCCCCTCTATCTTGTTGGCATCATATAATATTTGATTTTGGTCAGATACACTTCAGTGATATTGGGGCCATTTTTGGTGCTTGGACCTTAGTGGGTTCATAGAGCCCCCAAGGTATAGAATAAAAGAGAAAGCACATATTTTACATAATTTATGCACACATACTTTTTATCCTTGAGATTCTTCTTACTATTTATAGGATGCTATTTTGGGGGATAGCCTGACAATATTCGGGATACAGATATATTTAATTTGCAACCAATGACTGTGTTATTTTTTGATTTAGGTGTCCAATACCTGCCTCCTTTTTTTGTATAATGTCAGCAATACATTGGGAGTGAGGTTGTTTTCTCTGGCAATGTGCCAATACCTCCTTTGGATTTAGGAATAATTTCCTAATGACTTGCTTCCAGTAATAATAATTACTAGCATCTACCTAGCTTTAATATAACACATAACACTACTCACTACACTGTATATACATAAACGATTCTACATCTAATATATCAAAGCAACAACATTTATATAAAATCACTACATTAGTGAGAGCATTAAGGCCCTTCATATAGTTACTAAGCTGTCTTCACAGCGAAACGGTCCATCAGGCGTTATTCTGTTTGCCAGACAAGTGATAAGTAATATTTCTATGTATTCCAATTTGAACTATGAGGTTCCCTAATGGGCAGTCTACTGTGGCATATATGGTATATAGCAATGTGAGGCTGTGACAGTGGTGGTTTCATTGTTTTATATTACACGATTCACTTTAGGTACTGGTTATTTTTATAATATCTAATATGCTTTATCCCGCATTATGGTAATTCAAGGATTATGCATTGCAGATATGAGGATTACCTTAGTACCTATATGAAGGGCCTTTGCTGCTCACACTACTGCACTGATATGAGGACATTCATTTGTTAATCATATTGATATAACTGAGATGTCAAGCAGCTAATGGAGTTAAGAATAGATTTCAAATAAGTAACAATAGTGGTAGTTATACTATAATTGTAAGGATTAGTTACACTAACTATTGGGTATTCTGACAGTATTTGAGTGGTCTTTGCTCTCCTTTTTTTCTTTTTTTTTTTTGTGAATCAAGAGATTAGTTATCTCACCCGTACCCTTTAGGCTGCACTATGGGCCATATTCAATTGAGGATTTGGGCGACCCGGTAGCCCGTAAGTGAGGTTGCAAGTTAATTTGCTATTCAATTGGCGTCTTTTTTTCAGGCTCCGAACAGCTTCCGAGCTACGGCATTGAAAAAATGGCAATGGTTAAACTCGTAACTTACAGCCTCCCGATGCCTTTGATCTCTCAAGGCCGCAAGACTTCCAATAAAAAATCGCTTATCGCTATTCAATTGCAAAAATCGCTCAACACTTCAGCCGCAATCAAGCTCGCAGACACCACATGGCAGCCCAAAGTTTACGTGTTCCAAATAGGACCCGCAAACGGCTTACAGACTAGTTGGTAACAATGCAAATTGCAATATAAAGACATGAATGCACTTTAAAACAGGGGGAAATCAATGGAACACATTACAATTACTTGCACAGCAACTTCCAAATATCAAATCTTGCAAAAAAATATTTTTTATTTTCCAATTAGGTTGTAATGGTCAGGCATATGCCAATATGAAAAGCCATACTGCAACATGCTGAACGCTATTAAAGACACACTAACTCATTAAACTGCAATACAAATACAAGCAAATAGCTGACATATTAACCCTTTCACACTTACAGAGGCTGTAATGTGGACCCTAAAATTACAAAGATCATCTTATAAACATTTCACTCATCGCATCTACATTGGGAAAACCAATAGTGGCCAAATTGCACCACCACATGGCATATATCAAGTACCAGGGGAACATTTCCCATATGGTTGTTCAGTACCTCACTTGTGTCCGACTCTCTGTGACACTGTGGTCTGCAGGACACCTACTAATGTCTCTGTCTGTGTGTATCCACAAGGTTTGCATGCCAAAGATGCTGGAGTGGGTTGCCAGTTACTACTCTAGTGGACTGGGATTTTGTCTGACCTCTCAGCTATCATCTGCCCACCTACAGGGTCCCTACATGGTATAGCTCGCAGCTTCATTCAGGTACACAATCCCCATTCACCACCACCACTTTGCAAACCACAAGGGGGCCAGGGGAACATACACCACACTAATCTACTCTACAACATCAGGAAGGACAGCAAAAACACATGGAGGCTGTGCAGATGCACGTGGATCAACAGCCATCTCACCGCCATCACAAAAAATCTCAGCTTCATCCATCCTGGAAGCAGTTCTTCAGCTCAGGGGAGCAGGTTCTTGAGTACACTCAGGGATCATTATCTGGCCCAGGTTATACAAGAGCCTACTAGAAATGAGGCTATCTTAGATTTACTCATCACAAATAATATCGATATAGTATCAAATGTTGAAATAGGGCAACCTTTGGGAAACAGTGATCACAACACAGTCTCATTTGAGATTGAATTTAAAAAAATATAATTTTAAGGGGCCAACAACAACTCTTAATATTAAAAGGGCAGATTTTAACGGTCTAAGGCCAGCAATACAAAGTATAGACTAGGACAGAGAACTGACGGGTAAAAATACGGAATATAAATGGACAACATTTAAATCCTTACTAAATGAACATACACATCGGCACATACCAAGTGGGAATAAAAGTAAAAGGCGTAAATAACATCCAATGTGGCTTAACAATGATTTAAAGATCAAGATACGGAGTAAAAAACAGGAATTTAAAGTAAACAAACAAGAGGGGACAGAGACTGCTTTACGTGAGTACAAGGAAATCAACAAGGCTTGTAAAAGGGCTATTAGACAGGCTAAAATACAAAATGGAAATTTTTAGTTGCAAAAGAGAGTAAGACTAACCCTAAAATATTTTTTAAGTATATTAATGGCAAGAAGGCGGGGAAGGAAGCTATAGGAACATTACAATGTGACACAGGCTGTCTGATAATTAGTGACCAGGAAAAGGTAGATGAGCTAAATAGGTTATTTTCTTTGGTATACACAAGAGATTTGCCAGTGGTTGGGACACTGCAACATAATGTGGCTACACTACCTTCACCAAATAACTGGTTAACACAGGAAGAAATCCAAAAAAGAGTTGGAAAAAATAAATGTTATTAAAGCCCTGGGTCCTGATGGAATTCATCCAAGGGTTCTGAGGGAACTGGGTTCTGTAATAGCAAAACCATTATATTTAATTTTTCATGATTCACTCAACACAGGGTCTCTACCAGATGACTGGAGAAAAGCAGATGTGATATCTATATTTAAAAAGGGAGCAAGAGCAAATCCGGGGAGTTATAGACCAGTTAGCCTCACTTCTGTAGTGGGAAAGCTTTTAGAAGGGTTAATAAGGGATAATATACAAGAATATGTCTATTTGAACAGGATTATAAGTAGTAGGCTGCATGGATTTATGAGGGATAGATCATGTCAAACAAATCTAATTAGTTTCTATGAGGAGGTTAGTAGGAACTTGGATCAAGGCAACTCAGTGGATATAGTCTTTTTGGATTTTGCAAAGGCTTTTGATACAGTGCCACATGGGAGACTATTGTGCAAAATAAGAGATACAGGAATTGCTGTAAATATCTGCTCATGGATTGAGAGCTGGCTAAATGACAGGAACAAAGGGTTGTTATAAATGGAACATACTCCGATTGGACTAATGTGGTAAGTGGGCTTCCTCAGGGTTCAGTATCAGGTCCTCTCCTTTTTAACATATTTATTAATGACTTAGAGGTGGGACTGGAAATTAGTGTCTCCATTTTCGCTGATGACACAAAGTTTTGCAAGGTAATTAAATCAGACAACGATGTGCTTTCTCTTCAAAGGGATTTACATAAAAAATTGAGGAATGTGCATCTAAATGGCAGATGAGATTTAATACGAATAAATGGGGAGAAATCCGATCGCCAGTATCTGGGGTCAGGCAGGAATTATTTGTTTTCCCTTTGAGATGATTGGCTAAGTTTCACTTGGGTTTTTTTCTGTTTGCCTTCCTCTGGATTAATTAATTAATAATTAAAATAAATAAATAAATAGTTGATTAATAATTAATTAACAATTAGCAACTAATTAGTTAATAACTAATCCTCATATTGCAGATCAGACGAGATCTTAAAAGGTTGAACTTGATGGACTGAAAGTCTTTTCTCAACCTTAATTACTATGGCCCTCATTCAATTGCAATTTGGCCAATTGAATAGGGGTCTAAATAAGCACATAACATATATTTTTTAAAGAAGTTTTTGGTTAGTGAAAACCTTGCTTTTGGATAGATGTTTACTAACTAAAAACTTCTTTAAAAAATATATGTTATGTGCTTATTTAGACCCCTATTCAATTGGCCAAATTGCAATTGAATGAGGGCCTTTGTAACTATGTAACTATGTATGTTTGATTTTAAACTCAGTAACACGGCCCTCCATTCTTTTACAATTTGATAAAAAAAAATGATTTGTACTTAGCCCCAGTAAGGCGCTAATAAATATGTTGGCACATTACAAATAAAGTATAATAATAATAATTAGCTGTAAAGAGCCAAACTGTGGAGTTTTGTGAATACTGTTAAATCAGCAGATTACAGTGGAGATATGATTAATAAGCATGACCATGTGCTCAAAGATGACACCAAAGCTATGTGCAAGAGAATAGGGTATAAACTGAATAGGGCAAACTGTGGATATGGGCGGAGAAATATAGGATTCATGCGCATAAAATTGACAGGATGACAGTGAGTAAGATTGAGATCTAAAAAGATAAATTATAGGTGAAGGCTGAGAAGGAGAATACAATAAATACTGTAGTGAGAAAAGCAGGAAATGTGGTATCCTAAAGTGAACCCTGTGGTAAAACAAAGGGAGGAGAGGTGGAACTACTGAGATGTGAAAGATCAGATAGCATTGAAAGCAGAAAGGTGAAGTGCCAGCAATGCCAGTGGCAAGTAGCGTGTGATTAGTGATGGTGTGAAGGAGTGTAAGAGATAAAGGATGAGTGTGGAGGAAATGCCAAATTGAACCAATATAATTTAGCTTTTTTGTTAAATGTTACTTTCAATTTATTAATGTAAATAAATCATTACTTAATTATTAAATAAAGTGGTCTGTGAATAAAACAGACCAACATGTGTTTATTACATTTGTTTGGAGCTTAGAAAATAAAGTCTTATTCCATGACAAGTAATTCAATTTATACTGAGAAAACAAGTGTGAAACCCAGTCAAAAATAACACATTGAAATTATATGATTTTAATTTAAAAAAGGTGTTCATATTAGACAAAAGGTCAGCAGATAATTATTCATACCTCATGTAATTATAATTGTGGAACGCTGATTACAATTTTTCAGTCTCAAACTTCAATTTCAAAATGTTCTAACAACAGGAAGAAAAAATATATTTTAATATTGTTTTGCCAATAGGTTATTCTCACCAAACTAACAATTCTCAAGGGCGTGCTGATTGTTCCGTAGGTGAGGAATGTGTGCAATTACATCATCTATTAGAAATAAAGATAATAGGAGAAGAGTGTGTGCAAAATTACACAATTAATCATATTACTTTTTCTGAATCACAGTGCCAGTCATAATTCAGTTACAAATAAATGATCCCTTGCAGAGAATATGGCCTCATCATTTGAAGTATTGCCCCATATTCTAACCTCTTCACTTACAAAAAAAATTAAAGAAATGAATCACTTCTCTGGGGACATATTATGTTCAGTTAACCAAAAACTGTACAGTAGATCCAAAGTCCTCGGGAAATCATTGACCTATGTGTTATTGTCATGGTCTTTTCCTGCCACACGCCTGCGGTTTGGGCTCAGTTAGAAATTATGTTCCAATTATGTTCAAAGGAAGCTTTCATGTTGATAGATTATTTATATTAGCATTAAGTAGGTGCTGTAGAGTTTGGTTTAGTACCTCAGATTTTCATTAGGGTTTAGTGAACATTGCTTTCAAAGAGAAAGATAAATTTTGGTTTCTGCCTAAATCATGTTATTAAGAGATCTGATATGTGACCTATTACATCTCTCCTTCTATACCACAATGCATTAGAAACCATTCCAAAAATGTAAACTCTTATGTTCATTTGTGAACATTAGCAAAAACTGTTCCTCTTCAGCCTTTAACACTTGATTATCATTTGCAAAGCAAACTAAACACATTGGGCCCTATTACATTCACCAAATTGTAGTTCCTGAAGCCCGTAAAAGAGCCAGCAAAAGTTACGGCTATTAGATTGGCCTCTTTTAGAAACCCGCAAAAGATCTGCGGGCTACAGGCTGAAAAACAACTGTGGTTGCCAAAATTGTAACTCCGACCCAATAAAGCCTGTGATCTTTCAAGCCCGTAAATGTTACAATTGCAAATCGCTATTAAATTGCTATAAGTCCTCAAGCCCGCAATTGTTTTCACATCGTAAATGGCAAATGTACCCAAAAATCCTGCGGGTACTAGAGAGGACCTGCAAGGGGGTTAATCAGCTGTTTGTAGCACTGTAAATGCAAATAAAAAATCAATACTGTACTTTAAAAGATGGGAAAAGCTTATTGATGTTCACATTGCTGGATTACGAGCCTGATCGCATATCAGGCTTCGAAACACTAGTTGATTGACGTTTAAACCGCCCCTTTAACTGACGTCATGATGACGGTCTCATTTACTATTGGCTGTTTTTTCATCGGCTTGCGAATTTGATCATGATCTTGTCCTGAAATGCTACATATGAAAGCATGGTTTATGGTTTTGGATTTCTGCCATGTAGTTGCAGCCTTTTCTAATTTAATCGCAGACTTATGGACTATATGAAGGTACCTGCGGGCTTGAAATTTAATAGGGGCCATAGTTAAAGAACAATAAAGAACAATATAGTTTTATTTTACCAAAATGAGTATTTCACCAACGATTACATACATTAAAATAATGTGCCCTGAATTGGCTATAATTACGATTTTATATTACATTAAGATATTTAATATGGCATTCCAATACTACAGATCTATACTGTCCCTACAAATTCAGTATTTTCTCAAGTTTGTGAATAAATCCCTTGAATGCCTATATTGTCTTAGAATTATTTTTAGCATTATACTGGGCAAATCCATTGTTTACTTACAGCCTCATTAAATTGGGGCTATGTTTCAAAACGTAGCCTTTAGTGAAAAGCGTAGGGCTGAAGGCTAGTAAATTAGCCTTGTAAACCTCTATGTTGCCGACTTGCATGTTAGAACGCAGGACGGCCGAGAATAGGTTACGTGCTGAGCAACGTTGAACTTCGCGCCCGTAGATCCTTTGATCTGTCCAGCCCATAACCGCTACTTGTCCAATTCAGCTATTAAATTGCAACGTGGTCACTCACGAGCAAACATGCAAATGGAGCCCAAAGGCCAATGTGTGCTTGAGAGGACTCACAAGGGGGGTAAAGTCCAATCCGTAGCACTTGTAATGCAAATACCAACACTCTACTGTACATTTATTAAGAGTGAAAGTGATGTTAGGTCTTAGAATTAATAGCTCAACATTCCCAAGCCCGCAAATCAGCCCCAAAAAATGCATGTAATAGAATATCATATTTACTGCTTTATTAATATTGCATTATATCTGTAATGTGGGTCCGATCGCAAACTGTAATCGAACAAGGTAGGACTTCGAAAACTACTCTCCTCTTTTTCAGGGCTGTAACACTAACAATCTTTTTTTCCATTGGCTCCATCTGAACCCGTAACTACGTGATTGCTTAATTGTTTGTGTTCAAGCACGCAACTCTGACGGCCGAGAATTGGTTTACAAAATAGTATCTCTCGCTCGTAGCTCGCAGCCCCTTCCAATTTAATAGTAACATAACTAGGCGAAATTTCGAGCCCACAGCCGCTGTAAGGCTCACGTTGAAGATACAGGGCTGTAATCTACTGAGGCAGTTAACCAGAAAAATATACTAAATATAAAAACAAAATGAGCAGAGTTCACATAACCAGGACACTGAAAGTACAATATGTATTACAAACACTGTGATTGTTCAAAATTTACATAGATTAACACTACTCCAGTTATGTATTTACTAGTAACTTGCCAGTCAGAAATGGTGGCAATAAAATTTGAAGTCTGGAAATGCTGTTTACCACACAATTTGAAGTCTGGCAATGCTGTCTCCCCCCTCTAACTTGCGGTCCTTCTGCGCTAATTGCGAGCTTCTCCCACCGTCTACTTTACGGACTACGCAATGCGTACCAAAGGCGCTCATCATTACGGCCACCATTTTTTTTCTTGCTTAGCCGATTTCAGACCTTCCAAAAATGCCAATTAAACATCAAATTAGCTTGCAACCTCACTTACATGCACTCTGCCTCTCCCCCTGTGCTGTGTGCGAGGTTGTAAGTTAATTTTTTTATTAATTGGCGTCTTCTGATGGCTTCCGAACTAAAGGCTTGAAAAAAATGTCGGTTGTTAAAGCAGCAATTTTTCAAAATCTTGCATCCTTGCAATGAGCGTGAAAGGGCTACAGCCTTTAGCTCTGATCGCGAGCATTGCTATGAGCGCCTTCGGTGATGTCGAGCCTTTTTCTAAGTCTTGCAGGGTTCGCAATGAGCGCCGAAAGCCTACGTCCTTCTGGGCTCATTGTGGTCCTGGCAATGAGAACCTAACCCTTAACTTTCGGGCCACGTGATGAGAGCCTTCGTCGCTTATTGCGCATGCGCAAGCCCATAATTTTTAACATTGCGTGACAACAACTCGCAATTACGACAACTATTATATGTGATGATACAGAGTGTGTTTTCACTATATAGAAGAAGAAGGGTTTAGGAGGTAGGACAACTAATTTTATTGGATATTGATACATATATTGATACAGAAATATTTTGTAATTAATACATTTCTAGACCAATCTCACAATATCTCGCACAATATTACAGGATATTTTTGTTCTCCTCTCTGTAAAACTACAGTGCCTTGCAAAAGTATTCACCCCCTTGCCATTTTTTGTGTTTTGTTGCCTCACATCCTGGAATTAACATGGATTGTTTGAGGATTTGCATCATTTAATTTACAGAACATGCCCACAACTTTGAAGATGTTTTTTTATTTTTATTGTTAAGCAAACAACAAATAGGACAAAATAACAGAAAAAGTAAATGTGCATAACTATTCACCCCCCTAATGTCAATACTTTGTAGAGCCACCTTTTGCGGCAGTAACAGCTCCAAGTTGCTTTGGATAAGTCTCTGTAAGCTTGCCACATCTTACCATTGGGATTTTCGCCCATTCCTCCTTGCAAAACTGCTCCTGCTCCTTCAAGTTGGATGGTTTGCTCTTGTGAACAGCAATCTTTAAGTCTGACCACAGATTTTCTATTGGATTGAGGTCTGGGCTTTGACTAGGCCATTCCAACACATTTACATGTTTCCCCTTACACCACTCAAGTGTTGCTTTAGAAGTGTGTTTGGGGTCATTGTCCTGCTAGAAGGTGAACCTCCGTCCTAGCCTCATATCATGCACAGAGTGGTAAAGATTTTGCACAAGAATATCCCTGTATTTAGCACCATCCATCTTTCCCTCAACTCTGACCAGTTTCCCAGTCCCGGCTGTTGAAAAACATCCCCACAGCATGATGCTGCCACCACCATGTTTTACTGTTTGTGAATCTTTGGGTGATGTGATGTGTTGGGTTTGCACCAGACATAGCATTTTTTTGATGGACGAAAAGTTCAATTTCAGTCTCATCAGACCAGAGCACCTTCCTCCATACATTTTGGGAGTCTCCCATATGCCTTTTCGCTCTCAAAACGTGCCATTTTGTTTTTTACTGAAAGTAAAGGCTTTCTTCTGGCCACTCTGCCATAAAGCCCAACTCTATGGAGTGTACGGCTTATTGTCGTCCTATGTACAGATACTCCAGTCTCTGCTGTGGGACTCTGCAGCTCCTCCAGGGTTACCTTAGGTCTCTGTGCTGCTGTTCTGATTAATGCCCTCCTTACCCGGTCCATGAGTTTTTGTGGGCTGCCGTCTCTTGGCACCTTTGCTGTTGTGCCATGTTGTTTCCATTTGGTTATGATAGATTTGATGGTGTTCCTGGGGATCATCAAAGATTTGGATATTTTTTTATTACCTAACCCTGACTTGTACTTCTCAACAACATTGCCCCTTACTTGTTTGGTGAGTTCCTTGGTCTTTGTGGCAGTGTTTGGTTAGTGGTGTCTCTTGCTTAGGTGTTGCAGCCTCTGTAATGACAGATCATGTGACACTTAGATTGCACACAGGTGACGTCTGAAGGTAATTGGTTGCACCAGAGCTTTTAGTTACATAGTTACATAGTAATTAAGGTTGAAAAAAGACTTTCAGTCCATCAAGTTCAACCTGTTAAGATCTCCTCTGATCTGCAATATGCGGATTAGTTATTAATTAAATTATTGATTAAATAATTATTAATAGTATAGTATTGGAGAATGAATAAAGAGTTAGTCCATCAAGTTCAACCTTTTTAGATCTCTATTGATCTTTTTAATTTGGACTATTTATTATTATTGTTAATTGTTAATTATTGTTAATTGATCCAGAGGAAGGCAAACATAAAAAAAACCCCATTGAAACTTTGCCAATTGTCTCATAAGGGGGAAAAAAAGCAAAATTCCTTCCTGACCCCAGAAACTGGCGATCAAATTTCTCCCTGGATCAATATTCCTTCGCTAGTTATCTAGGATAGCCTTGAATGCCCTCTTTATTCAGAAATATATCTAACCCCTTTTTGAAGTTGTCTATCGAATTCGCTGTCACCACCTCCTTTGGTAGAGAATTCCACAGTTTAACCACCCTAACTGTGAAGAACCCTTTTCTTTGTTTAAGGTGAAATCTTTTTTCCTCTAACCTCAACGGATGTCCTCTTGTCAGTTGAAAATCTCTTGCTACAAAAAGCTCACTTGACAAAGCCTTATATGGACCCTGGATGTATTTAAATAACGTAATCATATCTCCTCTTAGACGCCTTTTTTCTAGCGAAAATAAGTTTAATTTTCTGTTTTCTATTTCTAAAAAATAGTTTTATGTATATATTTTTCTCCTTTCACTTCACCAACTTAGACTACTGTGTTCTGATCCATCACATAAAATTCAGATTAACAAAACATTGAACTTAAGGCTGTAATGTAACAAAATAGGTAAAAGTCAAGGGGGTGAATATGGAATTGTAGGAATTGTATTTTATTCCTACTCTTTAATTTACTTATTTACTTAAATTGCATAAAGGGCTGTACGGTGTTTTTTTTTTTTAATTAAAGCTCTCAATGAAAACCTATACCTTTTTTTTTTTTTGCATTCAACACACAAAAAAGAGGATTCTATATATTTACATATATACTGTATATATATATATATATATATATATATATATATATATATATATATATATTAACATAAAAAATAAACTTCTTTTTCAGTGGGGTATTTTCACAAATGAATTAATTGCTTTGAAATGAGGGTCTGCTGGATAAAATGACACATGGCCTGTGTAGTTACATCAATGAAAAATCTCTGAAATTGATGTTTGGCTATAAGCAACAACAATGTGTCAAAACAAGTCTGGCACAGGAGAGATACCTCCTTGATAACGTTAGAGTATAAAGAAGATGTTTACACTGTGCAATTTTGATCTATTATTTGCAGTTTGAAGTGCTTTACGTTAATCGTCGATTGAAGTTAGTAAAGTAGACATTGTTCATGAACATGAGCACCACATTTTAAGTTTGTTATATTTTAAAGATGTAGTGTAAAAATGTTAGACAGTTATGTATTTTTTTCAAAAATAATAGCAGCAGAGATAACTATACTGATTTGAATACATTGTATAGTTACCGTACATTGTAGTTCAATAATAGATTCATATGGGTTTGGATGCAGATAAGATCTTTGTTCATCTATATTGATGACTATCACAATGAAGGTGCCTTTACCAATAGGATTAAACTGGAGTGCATAAACCTGTTGCAGGCCAACAAAAAATCCAAGACACAAGATCACAGACATATAAGCAATTTGCTTGCATATCATATTTTCTCTAAAAATGATTTTATACTCATGAATTAGCTACTATTGTTGTTACAGACTTCATAAACATGTAAATGTTTTTCCCAAACTACAGTTGTTAGATTTATTAGTGTTTAGGAAATCAATAAACCTACTATGAAATCAGATCTATTGCACAGGTTTAATGTATAAAATATTTGGTTCTTTCATAAAGCGTAAAAATACTTGGAGGTGATCTGGTTCTTTACTGCTCTAGTCCAATTTAGTTATTTTTGTCCTACTCTTGGTCATCTCTCTCCTCCTCTTCTGCTCATATTGCCTTACATATTTACGCAGTGATACACTATTAACTGGGAGCCCTGCCTTGTGATCTAGAGCATGAAACATGAATACATATTCAGTATTACAAGTTTGCAAGCTTATAGACTGAAGGGACTGACTGAATGGATGACATGTCATAATGAAGTATTGGGAGGGAAGGGTAGTGGGTTATCCTCATTGCAGCAGCACTGGTAATTGCAGGTGATGATACAGATGGCTGCACTAGAAAAGACAGCATTGATATGATATAGAGTTGTATGCTAATGCAAAGGGTCAGGATACTTAGCTGGACCATAGATAGCGTATAGTTGAACATAGAAAGAGCAAAGAAATGTAACATTTGCATGGATGTTTGATGGAGTGAATGTAAATAAGAATTCATACTACAGCTTCAAATCATGGTCTCTTTTCTTGCAGTAGAATATATTTCACTCTTGACCTTCATTAAATCACCCTATCCCTTCTGTCCTCTAAGCTATATAGTATACCTCATTTTTGTGTTGGCATTTCTTCTTCCAATACAACCAAGTATCTTACTGTCTTTTAATAAAGATTTGGTGCATTCTTTTTAGTTATATAACAAAAATATGTTAACAATAAACCTACTTTGACTTTTTTTTATTGATTACAGTTGATGTCAAATGCATTGGTTTGGAGTTATTGGAGTTGTCTCTACTACCCTGTTTTTACTACCCCATTAGCCCCATCTGGATCACTACCTTGTCATGGTGAAGTGGATGCTGTACTTCAATGAAGCTATGGCCATACCATGTAGGGTAACCAGAGGTATACGAAATGGCACAGGAAGATGATCCGCTCAGGTCAGAAGATTCCTACCACATTACTGAGGAAGAGTAGAGGGAGAGTACGAGTAGCACCATTTGGTTGGGCCAAAGTCATGACAATGCCTTGCTGCAAATGTGTCTGGAGGGGAAAGGAAAGTCCACTGCTGCAAAACAACAATTGAGCTTAGGAAGCTGGAATGTTAGAACTATGAACAAAGGTAAACTGGACATAAACATGAGATAACAAGTTTAACATTGATATCCTGCGAATTAGTGTGCTTAGATTAACTGGAATGGGACGTTTCATATCAGACAACTACTAGATCTTCTACTGTAGTCAAGAACCCTGCAAAAGAAATGGAGTAGCCATCATAATCATTCAAAGGATGGCCAAAGCAGTGCTTGGTTAAAACCCAATAAATGAAATAATGATTTCAGTTTGAATACAGAATAAGCTATATAATATCAGCATCTTCTATGTCTATGCACCAACCATGGATGTTGAAGAGACTGACATTTTCCAATTCTATAAAGGATATTCAACACCTCCTAAACCCACTGTAACACCAACAAATCTTACTCTCATCATGGGAGATTGGAATGCTAAGGGAGTGTATTAAAATATACCTGGAATAACTTTGCATTGGAGTACAAAATGAAAAAGGTCAGAGATTAGTAGAATTCTCTCAAGATAATTTTCTGGTCATAATAAACACCATCTTCCAACAGCCTCAGAGATGACTCTTCACATGGAACTTACCGGATGGACAATATAGAAATCAGATTAACTACTGTATATACTTTGCAGCCAGATGGAGAAGCTATATACAGTCAGCAAAAACAAGACCTGGAGCTGACTGCGGCTTAGACCATGAGCTTCTTATTGCAAAGTTCAGAATTAAACTGAAGAAAAGAGGGGAAATCATCAGACCAAGCAGATATGAAATACATATTATCCCTTGTGAATATGCAGTGAAGGTAAAGAATAGATTTAAGGGACTAGACATGGAAGATAGAATGCCTGAAGAACTTTGGGCTGAAGTTTGCAACATTATCCAAGAAACAGCAAAATATCCCCGAAAGAAAGCAAACTAAGAAGGCAAACTCACTGTCTGATGAGGCTTTGAATGTAGCCCAGGAAAGAAGAAGAAAAGTGAAAAGTAGGGAAAATAGGAAAAGATTTGTCCAACTGAATGCAGAATTCTAGAGGATAGGAAGAAGAGACAAGGAGACATTCTACAATTAGTGTTGTAAAGAGATAGAAGAAGTTAACAGAATGGGAAAGTCAATAGATCTCTTCAAGAAAATGGGGAACATAAAGATATAAATATATATCAACAAAGGTATGCATGGGTAAAACTATGGTATTCCCAGTAGTAACATATGTATGTGAGAGCAGGTCCATAATGAAGTCTGATCTTGAGGTTAAAACTCAAATATCTTGCCAAATCATAAGAACACAGGATTCACTAGAGAAGACTCTGATGCACATGAAGTAGGGAAAGCAGAGATGGATAGATGAGGTAATGGAAACAATGAACATGAGCTTAATGGAGCTCAGATAGGTAATGGCTGACAGATATTCCTGGTGTGCTGCAATCCATAGGCTCACAACTACATTAGCAATTCTGCAGATATCCAGATGAAAATGTTCAGTTACCAGTGCTGCAAGCAGAGATTAAAGCTGCTTTAATACACTTGAATGTTTATTATCTAGACCTAGTGACTTAAATTTTCATGTAAATAATACTAATAAAATATAATCTGATCCGTAAATAGACACTGTTAATTATATTATCACTTTTATAGCTCCACTTAATGGGGTTCAACCTCAAACATAGTAGAAGTTGTCATTTAGATGTTTTTCTATATCCTTGTTTTATCTGCATATATCTCCATTAGCTTTTCTCTCTCTTTTTCTTTTAGTAATACACCTGTAGAAAGATTTGTCTCTTTGTCACTGATTGTGAAATTTTCTCTTCTGCTTGGGCCTTTGCACTTAAGATAATCTGCTTAGTTTGTCTGTTTGCTTTTATATTCTTATCTATCCTGCTGTGATTGAGCCTGTTGTTATCTTCACTAAGCTAGTTATTTTATTTACAAATAACTGCCACCTCTCTAGAGTTCAGATTGGCTTTATTTTCTTTTTTTGTTGTTAGGTTGTATCGGAAATTGCTGGTTTTAGGGTTTCACATTATACCCTTCAATATGTTAGTCCTGTAAAGTAATGTTGTAGGTATTTTGCATATTAAAATGTATCTTTTTCAAGATCTTATTTTTTTATGTGTTTACCCACAGGATTTACTTGTATAAAAATTATACTGACTGGCGATCACCATTTGTGAGTATTAACTCTTACATATCTCCATTGTGATTAAGCTTCTTAAACAAATCTGTAAGTGATGCCGCTTGCAAGGAACACATAAGTTGGATGCTACTGGCTGATCGAGCAACAAAAATATATCAGTCCATTTCCTGCATATATTTTATTTTTTTCTTAACTATTGTATGTATTAAGATCTTTAATGCTAAACAACAAGTACGCCAAACAGCTTGTTGTGTGTATGTGTCAAACAGAGTACTCCATTAAGTCATAGTATCAGTGAATACAAAACTAGTGCATATCTAAAATAGTTTGAAAGAAAAGCTATCTATAAGCTATTTTGTTTTACACTGATATTTAATGCTTCTATGGTGCACAGTGGGATAACTCAGCAAGCTATGCTTCTGATTTTACTCCTTGGTACTTTTCAAAATCAAAACAGCAGCTCAAAAAAATTGAACATGACTATGAGCCTTCTGTAACTGCAAATCTATCTACAACAGTAGTGGGAAACTGAAAATATTTTTTATTATAAAATAACATTTTTTTTTCTAATTCAGTGAATTAAATGTGGTATATACTGAGTTGCAAAAGCTAGTCCATTCCATTGAAAATCTGAAAGCCAGATCATTAACATTTAAACAATATATTTCTATAGAAATTTTCCTTAGGACCATGAAAATTTTACTAAAAGAAACAACACAGTATCTTGGTTTACTTTTACGTAAAGAGCAACACCGTATTATATTTGCTGCTGATAGATTGTGTAATATTATTGAGACTGGAAACCTGAGGATGCTACATGTGGGTTATGAAATACATTAGTCTTCATTTTAGTACCTACTATAGAGTTATTGTAAGCATTTATCCAATAACCATATGTTATGTGCATGCTTAGAATGTCTCACAATATGTAGTCCTCAGTTAAATTCACAGCACCATATTCTATTTGTCATAACTACAGTATTAAACATATCTTTTCTTCGACCGGTTTATTGCTAAAATTGTTCTCAACAGCTGTGGATAAAATTCATCATCATTCTGCTTTTGCACTTTTTTTCACAGGAAAGCCGAGTTTGGAAAGTGTTCGAAGAAAAAATAATATCTGCCCTGCGATCTCATACCATGTTTGGTTACAGTTACAGATGTATTTAATAGACTCAAGTACGCAAGTACGTAGCATTTCAGGACATGATCAATTAAGCAAGCCCATAAATTACAATTTAGACATAGCCAATAGTAAATGAGACCGTTATCACGACGTCAGTAAAACATTGAGTTTAAACTACAATCGATTAGTGTTTAGAAGTACAATTGTTGATCAGACTTGCAATCCAGAATAGTAAATATCAATACAAATTAATAAATCAACTGTTCTAGTCCATGTGGATGGCCTGATTCCTGGGATCAATATAATATGGAAATAAAATGTAAAAAAATGTTTTTATTGCAAATTTGCGAGCTTGAGACTGCTCTGCAATTAATTATAATGCTTTTCATTGCTTTCCCTGTATTTTTAAGTACAGTATTGTGTTTTTATTTGCTCTTGTAGTGTTACGAACAGGTGTTTAACCCACTTGTGAGTCCTCTAGTACTTGTAGAATTCTTTGATATTTTTGCCATTTCTGGGTTTGAAGTCACTTGTGGGCTTGTTGAACTATTGCAATTGAATATGGATTTTGCGCACTTTACTACTGGTAAAATTTGTGGGCTTGAAACATCAAAGGAGGAGATAGGACAGAGTTACGTTTTTGACAACCGCAGTGATTTTGAGCCTGTAACTCGCAAATGGATAGCGAGTAGCAAAATGTAGCCAATTAAATATCTGTATGTTTTACAGACTCTATTATGGGCTTATGTCATTGTGATTTGGACAACTGAATAGGGGCCTGTGTTGGCATGCTACAAATAAAGGAAATAATAATAATAATAATAATAATAATAATAATAAAGAGACCATTATTTCCAAAAAAAACTGAGTAGTAAGTAGTAATAAAAGACCACTGCAGATTAGGAAAAAAAGTCACATTTGTGAAGAATGCAAAAAAAGAACTACCACAAGAGCTGTGTAAGCTATGAGCAAAAACATTTTAAAGAGAAAATCGTCTTTTTAGCAGACTTTGCCAGTGCATGGACGCTGTTATGACAGTAATACTTATTTTCCAGTGCATGAAGGGGTTATTACAAAGCGGGGCTTGCAAGTTTACTTACAATTGTCATCTACTGAACATGCATGTGGAGGGGCATGATGTAAAATGCTAAAAGCTTATCTGAATCAACCAATTAGTCAATAAATCGCCCTTCCTCCCCTTCTTCTAATTTAGAATAAATAAGTCTAGAAATCACTCATGCACAAGCAGAATCTGTTAAAGATTTGCAATAAAAATGCTTTTATGTTCATGGATTAAATAGCAGCTGATGTTGTTAGTTTGTTTCATGCTTGACATACAATTTACATTTTTCCCAAACTACTATGCAATTGCTACAATTCCTCAAACCCGCAATTGCCTTCAAATCTGCCAATGGCAAATGTAGAAGAAAATCCTACGAGTACTAGATAGGACTCGCAAGGGGGTTAAACATCTGTTTGTAGCACTGGAAATGCAAATAAAAAATCAATACTGCACTTTAAAAAATGGAGAAAACGATGAAAGACATTAGAATTCATTGCACACCAGTTTCAAGCTCGCAAATTGACAATAACAAAAATATTTTTTAATGGTTTATTTCCATGTTATATCAATCTCGGTAATCAAGGAGTTAATACATATCAGGCCAACCACATGGACTAGAACAGTATCATCATTCACTTGTATCATTTTGTACATTGCCGTATTGCATGTCCGATCGTATTTCAGACTTCAAAACGCTAATTGATTGACGTTTAGACATCATGCTTTACTGATGTCCTGATGACAGACTCATTTACAATTGTCTGTTTCTAAATCGGCAGTTACGGCCTTGCTTAATTGATCATGATCATGCTCTGAAATGCTATTTATGGTTTAGGCTTTCGGCCAGGTAGCTGCGGGCCTGATCATTTGAATCATTCTGTAACTGTTGCAATTTTTTTTTTTTTTTAATGGAGGCCATAGAATTGCAATGTATTTGTGTTATTACTCTTGTCTTACTTGATATCTTTAGTTCTGTTACCATAGTTATCAACATGATTTAGTTTATGATGTGAAAAGTTGATGGTTTGCAAGAAAACAACAGTTAGGGTGTTGCATTTTTTTATATGCCTGCCTATAAAACTCTTTGCTGACAGTGCTTTTTCCAAAGATAGAATCTTATTTATTTATTTATTTAAAGTGAGACAGTAATTGCACAGCAATATGACGAGTTAAAGGCTGTTTTTAGCACTAAAGATGTTATAAGGAAAATATACTAAAATAGCTAGAAAATTATTCATAGCAATGACAAGTTGCCAATTAAACATTTTCAGTTTACATATGATGGGCGTATCTAAGTATCATAATATTTTAGACATGTTTAACTTTCTTGGCAAATACTCTTATTTGCCTGTGCATTAAATGCCAAAAAATAAAATTAAAATTACTCAATGTAAATGTTTTGCTTTGCTGCTACTGTCCTGAAATACTGGCAGCACGGAGTAGGAAATATTTTGTTCGGCCAATCTGATCACCCTGGAAATGCCATTCAGAGTTTATTCTGAATCTATTGAAATTGGACAGCTGTGTAAATATAACATGCTCTTGTCCGCCATGCAGAGTTTTATTTGTTTGAAATAAATGGCAAACGAAGACAAAAAAAAGGTATTGTCAAAAACTAGGCTTTGTTATTTCGAGCAGCAGTATCAGAAAGCAAAAGATTCATTTAAAGGGAAAAAAGACGTTATTGTCTGCTTGTCGCCCACATTACACCGACTTCAAATGAAATATAATTGGAAAACAATGGTGTTGCTCTCTCCAATCCTAAGCATTGTTGAGAATTGTTCTGTTTTGTAGCTCGGTGTAGACATCTGGAACAGACAAAGGTGAGAGTGATAAAACTGTAAGTAAAACTCAGTTTATGATATATTTCCTTATGCTGCTTCTGGAAGAAACAATTCCTTGAGGTTGTCTTTACCACTTTGTGTATTGTTGCATGGTATTTGCTGACTATTTATAGCAAAAGCAGCACGTCGTCCCTCATTGTTACACAGCACAGACAGTCTCTTGGAACCACTAAGATTACACATATCTTGTCTGACGATATTCAGGCTGACAACTGGATTTCTACCTCCAGAGAGCATCACACGTTTTATGTACACATTGTCACTGGACATATAGGCTACACAAAAATAAAACTGGCCAGACAAAAATCCCAAATCCACCGTTATAGTGCAAGCTCCCAGCTAACCCACAGGCATTTGAGCTAATTACTGAAAGACTTTATGTTGCTGGTGTAGGGTTTTTTAGGCAATTTTTTCGCAGTGCTGTTTCTCACTTCATCTGCCAGCTACAGTAAAGCAGAATGAGCTTGTTTTCTTTTATGTGCTAAATCCTATGTAAAAGAGATTAACTGCATATCACATTTAAAGCAACTCAGTTATAATGTCCATATAAACAAGGGATATGATGGCAGAATAAGGACTGACTGGGCCATGTAGTATATATTCTAATGACTGCAAAGATAAATAAATGTACTATGAAAACTCTAATTTGTCATATTTATTCCTCAAATCTCACCAAAGTGGGTGCAGGAAGAGAGAAATTATTTTTCCTATTGTTACAGCTTATAAGAGCATCCAATATATTTAAAAGTTTAGGGGATTCTTTCCCAAGAAATGTACATTGTATAGTATTATTTCTGATTTTATCTTAACTTCATAGATTCTGATATACATAGTACAATTTGCATAATGCAATTCATATAGGTATAGGGATTTGAAGATTTACCAGTGTTTCTACTCTCTAAATTGAGGGTTCCTTTTTTTCCTTCTATCTATGGTAGAGACTTTAGCATGGGTGTAGGAGCCCCCCCAAAAAATGGGGGGGATAATTCAACTTTACTCCTAGGAGAGGAAGCAAGGGAGGATCTACCGCCAGTGCCCATGGTGCAATGCACAGGGCCCTGCTCTTGGGTCCCTGTTGCTGCAGTGCCCCTCAAAAACGTTTCTATTTAATTTCTTTGTTTAAATTCTCAATGCCGCCGCCCCCCCAATATAATAATAATAAATAAAAAAATATATATATATATACAGTATATATATATATATATATATATATATATATATATATATATAAATTATGGGTCAAGGCTTTCATGGGAAAGACAAATCTGGTAATGCATGATTAAGTTTAATTTTGCCATGTTTTGTGTCCCCTATTCATTTAATCTGGGGGGGATTTGTCAGTTCCTACGCCCCTGGGCTTTAGCCAGATTTGGGTCCGCTGTTAGAGTGCCTTCCAGGTAGGAGGACCCACTGAGGTCACAGTCCTGACCTTCTGCTATTTATTTGCCTAAGACACTGGAAAAAGTGTGTATACATGTAGATATCATGAACCGTGGAGTTTTTAAGGAATGCATCAACATTTGAGGAACAAATATGACAAATTAGGGTTGCCTTAGCACATTTATTTATCATTGCAGTCATTTAAGTAAGGTGTCAGACACCAAGTTGATTTTTACTATCTATAGGTTTATGTTTCCGTATATGTTTTTAAAAAATGTGGCTTGTAGGTTCTTCTTAACCAATCATGTTTTTCAACCACTACTCCTTCTACAGAAAGCTTGTCCAGTGGATGCACTAACATTTCAATAAATTAGTTATTTCTACATTATTTCTGCACATTGATACATATTATCTACTTTGCTACAATTCCCAAAACTGGTGCATAGCACAAACATGATAGAAATGGTGGTAGATAAGTGGTACAAGCTTCCAGCAGAAGTGGTAGGGAGAGACACACAGAAGGAACTCAAGCATATCTCTGTGGAAGAGTATCCAAGAGACACCAGAACAAGACGACAAGAGGTATAATCATGGCCAATTGCTTCAAGAACATGGACTTGCAGCAAAAGACAGACATATTGTAAGAATTTAAAGAAAGAAGAAATCTAAAGCAGAATCCAAAAATCAAAGGCAAAAGTTAGGAACAAGGTAAAAAACAGGAACAAGGCAACTGAACCACTTTAGAGTAAAAACGTCTACGACTCAGCAGTCTAAATTTATTCTGCACATTTATATAGTCGGCCTGGAGGTCACCTGACTCGCCAGCACAAGACAGGTTGCCACCAGATCACAATATTACCAGCACACAGAATTTAAAAAATGACAGCTGTAGATTGTAATGCAAGCTGACAATATCTGAACCATCCATATATGCGTTAAAGCAACAGGACGGGTCCATTGTAGGGAATTACCTTTAAGGAAATAGCTCTAAGTGGCTGGATGGCAGTTGTCCAGGATATTCATAACACTATGTTGAGGATTTATTAAAGGCATATCTAAATTTAACAACAAAAAACATTATTAAACTTACCCTAAAGTTTGCTAAATCCCTTCTGTTTGTTGGCAGTTGATTTTAAGAGTTAACACCCTTGAATTAGCTGCTAAAATTAGCATAGAATTCATAATTTGTTGTGGCCAAACAGAGGAAGTTACAGTAGTCTCTGCAGCAATGCATCGTGGGATTTGTACGCTTAGTTCCCCAAATCACACTTCTCTTTCCTCCTTTGAATGATGCAACTCACCAGTGAAGCTCTGAATTTTTTTTATTGTTTTTGCTGTTGAATTGAAGCATGTATAGGGTTAAAAAACATACTTGAATGCAGTGTTTCTGTTGGCTAAAATAAGGTGTCTATTTAGGCAGCTCTGGGGATGTGGAAACCCCATTTAAAAAAAAAATTAAAAAAAATCTGCATTTGTATTGAATGACTCAAGTAATGTGTGTTTCTGATATAAGCAGGATGTATTAGATTTGAAAAAGCTAAAACCAAGAAATCTTAGATACACCTTTAAGTCCGACTTTTTAGGTATGTTGAGCAGACTATATGGGTTTATGGTCTCTAATCTACAAAATATATTTGCTTCTATGTTTAAGACTAATTTAATTTTCAAAATATACCATACTGCATATACTACAAATAACAGAAGTAATCCTAATGGTCTTATTATTAAATGTCATGTTAACACTTGCAAAGTACAGTCAGTTTTATAATTGTTGTTGTTCAGTCCTCCAGTCGTGTCTGGCTCTCGATGACCATATGGACTGCGGCACACCAGGCACATCTGTCTATGTTATTGGTTGTGCATATCCATATGCAGAGAAGATACTGGAGTGGGTTGCCAGTTCCTTATCCTTTTGTGACATCTATCTCCTTTACATTTGGAATAACGGTTTTGATGAGGTTCCTGATGCTGGTGATAACAACACAATTGATAAAATAATCAAATATTTTGAGATTACGCTGTGTTTTTGGAGCATATGCTATTTGACATATGCAAATGTCTATAATATGCCTTTACATTTATGATATACATATGGGAGTTAATGAAACAAGGGCCATCTCTTTATATGAATATAAGCCCAGTTCATGGGACTCAAAGATGTTGATGATGGATATGTGGCTTTCACTTTGGTGTTGCTTATATTATGAGATTGCAGACTTAAAAATGACAGTTGCCAACAGTTGGGGTCTTCTTGATTACAGAGCGTTATGTCAGATGATTATCTCTCTTCCTGGTTATGTTTCCTGCTATAGACATCCGTACAACAGCTCGATAATTATTTCACATTAGGAGAGTGCTGTCCCCACAAGCATAGTCATTGGTGTTGAGCAACCAAAGCTCATAATTTACCTTTTTTAGCTCTGAATGTAGTATATAAATTGCTTTTATATTATGCATGTTCTATCCATAAAACAAACATATTATATAAATGATTCCTAAATTTAATTCATTTCATGAGAAGAACAGCTGTGAGGAGAGATGCTGCTCATAACTCATAACCACACAACAGAAAATGATACATGACTCCAAACCCAAGTCACGAATGTATGTAATATTGAACTAGAGAGACTTATGCATTTAATGTCAAAAATACATTTCCAGGAAGCCATACTAAATATTCCAGAGACTCTTACCACACCGTAACTCAAAAAAAATGTTGTTGTTTCTTTGCCTTTTGTGAAGCATAGCAATAGAGTTCAAAGCTCTGGATTTTGAAAAGGATTCACTTTATGAAAGCTTTATGGTTTCCATCAGCAGCAGAATCATTATGTGACTGTTTGGATGGGAACGTAAAATGAGGAAGAGGCCAATGAAACTATTACAATTTATTAGCTATTGAAATAATAAAGCTCAAATATCTTTTTATGAGAGATGTATGTTCTATCTGTGTTTGATTTTCTCTTCCTTCACTCTATTTAGCTTTTGTCTGGTTTATCTATATTGTTCTATATTATGTACTTAAAGGGATAGTGTAAATACAACACTATAACATTTATATATATATATATATATATATTGCATGCATAACATACATGTCCTGTGTTACTGCTTGTAAAATGTGATTATATATTTAATTGTATCTATCTATCTATCTACACAGTGGAGTCACATTATTATGACCCTAATATCCCAAATATCCGCTGTGTGCAGTACAGACAGCAGCTGGACCGAATGATAGTGAGTCAATAAGATGCTGGAAGTGTATCTGGAACCATGCAGACAGCAGTGCATCTGACAGCAGCTGAAGAGTATTTGGTAGAGGATCCATAAGGTGAACATGGCCTTAGAGGTGATCCCACATGTGCTTGATGGGGTTCAAGTCTGGGGAATTAGGATCCCAGGGAAGTACTTAACAACACTCCCACCCACACTCTACAGTACAACACACAGACCCCTCCAATTGACTAAACAAATTGCATTCACGTTGCCATTTTGTATTTGTCACCCTCTTGTATCACACCTAAACCCTTAGATTGTAAGTTTGAGAGTTTTCAATTGTGTGTCTGTGTCTTGGAAACAAGCACTATGTGCATTTGATTATATGCTCAAAAACAGGGCTTTCCATTCTTTATAAGGTGTAAAGTTTGTTTTTTGCCTTGTACAATACCACTGTACAGCGCTACGGAATATGTTGGCGCGATATAAATAAAGACAATAACAATAATAATAATAATAAGTACTTGGAAGTCTTTGTCATGCTCCACCAACCACAGCAGCGTTGTGCTGCTGTAGGATTTCATCTGCTCCAGGGAAGACTAAACATGTATTGGTGTACTTGATTTGCAAGGATGGATAGATAACCCAGTCGGTTGAGAATGCCTTCCAGAGGTATGAGTGGACCCAGACAATGGCAAGAAAATATTCCCCAGACCATAACGCTGCTGCCACCTGCTTATGTTCTTTCAACAATGGTCTCAGAGGTTTTGTGCCCGACACGCCAAAATCCGTCCAGTCAAAGGAGCAGAAAATCAGTAAAGGCAACCCTTTGCCAATCAGAAGAAGTCCAATTTAGGTACTGTCATACAAATTAAAGCCTTTTTTTACGATAAACCGCCATCAGCATGGTTGCATTGATCAGCTATTTGCTTCAGTGCCCTATACACAACATTGTTTGCTTTACTCCTATTTTAGACACATGGCTGGTAGCCCTCTGGTTTGTTGGCTGGTGAGTTGCTCAACTGTATTGTTTCGGTTGGGCCTCACAAACCTTCGCAGCCGATGTTCACCTCTGACATCAACAGCACGTGGTGCTCCGCAGTGTTCATACCATTTATTCACAAGGGTGCCATTTGTCCAGCAGCACGTAAACAGTTGACAAATTGCACTGTTTCAGAAATACTGAAAGCCATTGATCATCCCCTTTTCAAGGTAGGATTAATTTCACATTTTACCCATGACAGCGATGGTTTATATGTTTGCAGAATGCCTAGAGTTAAATGTATTTCTCCATTCTTCAATTGTTATGTCCACACCAGTTATGTTTTACCTGCAATGTTCATGTAACACTGTTATAACCCTGTTTCCCTCAATAAATACAATAAAAAAGAAATACTGATTTCATCCATAATAAGGCCAGTAACCACACCACTATGCAATAGTTACTGTAATCCTAGAACAATGTTAACGTTCACTTCACCAAATGCTAACTAAAATTCAGTCCGTTTAGACCACTGTCCCTTACGCTTCACAACAACAACATTTGCATGATTCATTGTTTCTGGCCCTACACTGTAAATAATCACTAATTGTATTGTAAACATAATGGACTACATCAAGTAATGTAGGCTTAACTTGAAGTTAAACAAGACAAGATTTAAACCCACTACTTTTGACCCACTACTTTATGGAGCTTGGTTTCAGCAGGATTCACACCGAAAGTTTCCAGCCTCTTTATAAACAAACAAGCGACTTGCCCATCAAAAATGACAGGGCAATAACATGGCAATGCTGTTTGTGACACAATGTAAAGCTTTTGGTACTCTCGTGGTACTCGTGGCTCGCAATGAGCCTCTCTTCTTGTGTACTTTTGCTCCTCTGAGCACCTTCAATATGATATATATAAGTGCAGTGTAAAAATGATTTTTTTTTAGTGTAGTGTAAAGTATATATTTTTTATTTTCCATTACTAATTAATACTTATTAAATAAATGTACGTTAATAATTAATTGTGAATGAACAAATGTATTAGGGATTATTAATGTATTTATAAAGTAACGGCAGTGTAAAATATGCTATTTAGCGTTTTTTTATATATATTTGTTTTACTATTAATTAATTAACTAATTACGTAATAAATTAATATACTTTCCCTATTTCTAATGAATATATCTAGCAATCAATATCCTGAAGAGCTAACAATCTCTTTTGATTTTTCTGCAGCATACAATGTACATTTGGACTGTTGCTGACCTGAGGAGAAAGTGTCAGCAATTTGGCAATTGTGCAGAGTAAATAGGCTACAGGCGCGAGACCAAATTGTTTGTTTAGTTGGGTAAAGTGCCATTTTAGATTTCTAATGTTATTAGTTGCAAGTTAGTGTTGTAAAATGGCGGCGATTGTGTATGTGTTACGCTGTTTGTGAGCATTTTCCGTCCTTTCTAATAGTGTATTTTGTACCTCGTACATTCTTGGGTAAGCGTTACGTGTTTTTTCTCGCTTAGCAGATTTTCAAGTACCGAAATTCACCAAATTCGGCTTAAATTTGCATGCAACCTCACTCCCAGACGTCCTGACTGTCCCCCTCTGCTGTGTGTAAAGTTTTTTTTTGTATCTTTTGATGTTTTTCGATTTTGTATTATTTCAACCTTGTATTTTTGTTTCTAAGTTCCGAGTTACTCAACTGCTTGCAGCTTAAGGCAATCCCGCGCTTCCTAACTACTTGGAAGCTAAGTCCCATGTTTTTCAATGCCTCAACGGCTCGCTTCGTGAGGCTCTCAGGAGCGCCTTCGGTGCTCATTTCATCTAAGTCCTACGTCTTTCAATGCTTCAACTGCTCGCCTCACTACGCGAGGCTCGCAAGCAATGAGCCCCAACATTTTAATACCTCAACTGCTCACCTCGCTACGCCTACACCTAAGTGCTGCGAGTTTTAAGCCTCGACTGCTCACTACATGAGGCTCGTAGGCGATGAGCGCCTTTGGCGCTCATCGCCTAAGTGCTGCAAGTTTTAAGCCTCAACTGCTCACTACGCATCTCGCAGCTTGACAATTATAATATGTGATATGGAGTTAGTCAGTGCACCCTGTCAGTGTGAATGTTTTCCCCAAACCTTGACAACTCTGGATTTGTAAATTGATGGTTTGGATGGTTTGGATCTGAAATCATGATGAATAACTTTGACTTCAAAAAAATTTGTTTTGACTTACCAACATAGGCTAAACTTCTTATGGTTTACCAAGGAGACTTAGGAGTTGCAGTGCTTATTTTCTATGGTGAAGTGAGCACACAGACGCTCACTTACCACATCATTTACCCCATCATTGGACTTTACTATGCTTAATCTAAACTTTGATTTATAAAAATACCAAACATATTTTTACTATATTTAAAACTGTACAGATATTGTGTTTTGCACTGGGAGATAGCCAGATGCCTGAAACACAGACATGTACTTCATGTTGTAAATGCTAAATACAGTATTTGCACAGCACAAGGAATCCCTCTAGTGCCTGCCTGAGTGTACTGTGTAAAAACACATTTTAGAACAATCTAATCAGCAGAAAAAATGCTATTCTTTATCCTACAGTATAAACTACTATATGCAATGTTGCGATTCTCTATTAAACGTTTAACTTCAGAAGGAAACACAGTAGAGTTTGGGAAATATGTTTTGCTGGATTTTACTTGAGATGTTTATGGACTTTATTTGCAATATCAAATTTAAAATATGGTAATATGAGCCAGTGATGTAAGTATTTCTGACAGTTTGTGCAAAATGAATATGATTTCCGAACAATACACAATAGAAGCAGTCCATACCTCCTAGTTTAAAATTGCATTAACATAGAATAAATATACTGATACTAGAAGTATTATAATAAGGGATGTATTCTTAGGGCATATATTGACTTGCATTTTTTTATCATTTAAAAAAAAGACTGGGCAGTCATTTAACAAATTCAGTTGCATATTTTTTATTAAATGAGTTACTCACTCTTTTCAGTTTAAGATCTATTTGCTAAAGACAATATTAAAATAAAAACAAAGAAAGAGTTTAGTGGAGTAAAAGTAAAAACGGTATAAAATAGTGACAGAACCCTTGCCTATTGGTTAATATAATTAAATTATGGTTTTAGGTTGGTATTTACTACTTTTTTGAATCGGTATGTAACTGTTACAATTTTAAAGCCCGCAGTTGCCTTCATACAGGCCATAAACCATGCACCCAGAAGTAGCATTACAGGCCATGATCATGATCAATTAAGCAAGGTCGTAACTACCGATTTAGACACAGCCAATAGTAAATGAGACCGTTATCATCATGACATCAGTAAAACATGGTGTTTAATTGTCAATCAATTAGCGTTTAGAAGTTCAATACGCGATCAGACACGCAATCCGGCAATGTAAAAAATAATAAAAATGATTGACGACACTGCTCTAGTCCATGTGGGTGGCTTGATATCTATTAACTCCTTGATTACCGAGATTAATATATAAAAATATTGCAGATTTGCAATCTCGAGACTGTTGTGCAATTAATTATAACGTCCTTCATCGCTTTCCCCGTCTTTTAAAGTGAAGTATTGATTTTGTATTTGCTTTTACAGTGCTACAAACAGGTGTGTAACCCCCTTGCGAGTCCGATGTGGTACTTGTAATATTTTCTTCTACATCTGCCATTGATGGGTTTGAAGGCAATTGCGGGCTTGAGCATTGAATAACGATTTGTGATTGTAACATTTAAGGGCTTGAAAGATCAAAGGCTTAGATGGGTCGGAGTTACAATTTTGACAACTGCAGAGATTTTCAGCCTGTAACCTACAAATCGTTTGCGGGTTGCTAAAAGATACAAATTGAATAGCAAATTAGTTACGGGCTATTTTACGGGCTCCAGTAACCTACAATTTCTCAATTGAAAAGGGGCCGAAGTGAGTGTGCCAAATGCCTTGACCTAATTTACCCTTTTTATCCTCAGTTTGCTGCCTGTCTAATGATTCCCACTTGCTTGGAACTCAATAAAGTGTATGACTCCAAGAAAGACGTGTTTTGGACTTGGGTCCTCTTAACCTCCCAACCTCATTCTAGTAAAATAGCTTTTTGCCCTGTCAAGAGCAGTATTACAAACTATTAACAGTTTGCGTTTGGAATAAACCCAGGTACCACTCACAACATTTATTTTTAAAGCTTACCAAAGTAAACTAAAGATTATATTCTTTTGGCCTTGCATTGTCAGTTACTTATTTTTTTACAAACATCTAATACATATTTAAAATGTTCATAAATAATTCACCAGAAAATCCATTAATTTGACATTAGTTAAACCCAGTACTACCTAATCCTACTTCAGTAAACTATGATAGTGTCAATAAGAGCTATGTTCTTTTAAACCAAAAAATCTAATAAATATAAGTTTTAACGTATTAGCTAAATAGTTAATTATTTTAATAATTAGCACTTTAAGAGTTTTGAGAGTTGGTTTTAATAAGTGATACTAGTTAGAAGTCCAACATTTTAAATCTTTTGAAAAATCCATATGGTTTTCTTATTTCAAAAGATGATTAAAATACTATGTAGTTTATCTAATAAGGGAGTTGAAATGAATTCCCCAAGACCACAGCTAAGCATATATGCAGGTGTGGAGCTACTGCTGGTGTACAGGCAAGAAACACCAGAATCCACTGCAGGGTAGGCTAATAGTCGCAACCTGGGGTAAAGGGATACTCACATTTTGTAAGGGAGGAAGGAGATAAAACATCTAATTTGTTGGTCCCACAGGCACCTAGAAAGGAGTTATTGCAATTAACCAAATATCAAAATTATTACATTTTGGTGGAATCAGGTTCCTTATTTATGATACTTATAATAAAAGATCGTACAAGGAATGTCCTTTATATATGATAGAGGTGGCAGATCTATTTTTTCTCAACCCATTTATGCAGAGTTTCAAAATGCAGTAAAACCACAACTGAAGTAGCTTACAACCCACTTAATCATGTGGTACCTTCCAGGATAAATTCCAGTCGAGCTGGAGTTTAACAGCAGCATAGTAGCTAAGCAATAACACCCAAATAGGGCCAGAGGTAAAGGAAAAGTCAAGAAACAGTGCAAACATCAGCTAGGGAAACAAAATGGATAAACAAAGCCAAAGCTTATAGTACTAGAGAATTCAGGTACAGAAGAAAGAACACCAAGTAGTAGCACCAGGGCAAAACAACTGAGCACTGCTCTGCAGTTTCTGGTGCCCTAAATGAGTGGCAATCTGGGTAACTCAAACCATCATCATGAGTGGCAGCTCATACAGGCACTAATTGTGCGCCACAATGTGCTTATATGCCATTGATACCAGCACAGGTAAACAACTAAAAACTTATTTTTGTATTTCTCACATGCCTTTCAAAAGTAACTCTTTTGAAGGAAAGTCCCACATTACATGGACATGGTGGCCTTCCATCCCTAACCTGCCATAAATATGGCCTTCTTTCTCCTGTTGCTCCTGCTGTGTTCTCTCAAAATCTAGGATAAATATAGAAGCCTGGAGTGTTAGCTCTACAGAATATATCTGTGTATGGAGAACTGCACATTAAAGGCATATCTAAGTTTCCTGGATTATAAATGCATCTGATAGATGAGAATCAGTAGTGTATGTCAACAATTTTTTGCATGAAAAAATACCAAAATAAACATGAACAAACTCACCCTTATGTTTGCTAAATCTCTTAAGTTTGCAAGCAGCAGCTTTTGTGAGTTAACACCCCTGAAAATCCCTGCTAAAATTAGCATAAAATTAATAATTCATTTTGGCCAATAACAGGCAGCTAATATGTTTTAATACAATGTGACAATCAATGATGGCAGTTTGTGCTTGAAGGAATCATGGGATGTGTAGTCCCCCTGTAGAAGAAAACAAGAAGAGTCAAACACTGATCTGTAGATCTCTGCATGAAGCTGCTGCTGGCTTGAAGCTTAGTAAAGGGTTAAAATCTGTACTTGAATGCAGTGTTTCTATTGATAGGTATCAAGTGCCTATGTAAGCAGCTCTGCGGTGTGGAAAACAAGTTTTATCTTTAAACAAAATAAATCTGGATGTGTATAGAATGACTCAATGTAATGTGTGTGCCTGATATATGCAGCAAGTAATACATTAGAAAAAGGTAATAACAGGGAAACTTAGATATGCTTTTAAGTGTATAACACTAAAAAGTAATATTGTACAACATAGCTTTACATTACCTAACATTTCACAATTTTTCAAGAATATGTGTTCCAATTTGGCTATTTTAAATATTGGTAGCTATGTATAGACCTTTTTTATAAAGGCTATGTTATGTTGATCATAAGATTCTCTTTGTCCTCTCAGCCATCGATGCAGTGCTCACTCCCAGCAGCACATTTAGGAACACGAAACATAGGGCCTTCCAGTCAGTCTCAGCAGTACGCACGCAGGATCCCCACAGCAGCACATTTCAAAATAAATATATTTGGAGCAAGAAGCAAAGGTGCAGCTAGTGTGAGCAGTAATCACTCTGATCTCTGATATCAGTGCATTATATCACATACAGTAGCAGGTACCACGGCCCCCTCTCCAAGACTCTTAATAGCTTATTCAGGGACCTTGCAACATCAGATCTCACACAATGTATTAGCTGGCTGCACAGGCCTTCAGTGCTAGACTCTGCAGTGCTCCATTTATTTCCCTGCAGAACGCGATTACTGTATTTGCCCCTGTCCACGACTGCTCTCTCAGTAATTGTCAGCCATATCCTCCCATCATAAAATAACAGAGAGATTTAGTACACAGCATGTACAAGGTCTCGATTAGGTGTATTCCATACACTGCATTATGTGCAAATTCACATTGTCACCATGGTAATGGTATAAAAAAATATTTCCTTCAGACATAAACATTTTCAACTGTATTATTCATTTTACAAGCTGTATCATGTCTGGATGTCTGTAAAAGTCGGTTTGCAGTACACAGTTTCTTAAAAGCAATCACATCTTATATAGAGATTTTTACCTGGACACAGACAATTGGAAATATGCAATGATTCTGATAATTGAAATACAGTTCCTGTCAGTGTTTTAAAAATTGATCCAAACATAGGAATATGTGAAAAGGTGAGTATTTAGTACAAGGTGCATTTATCAGAATGATACAAAAATACAGGCATTTAAATTATACAAAAAAAGGGGACAGAGACTGCTTTACGTGAGTACAAGAAAATCAACAAGGCTTGCAAAAGGGCTATTAGACTGGCAACCCAGTTAGTTGCAAAGGAGAGTAAGACAAACCCTAAAATATGTTTAATTATAGAAATGGGAAGAAGGCCAGGAAGGAAGCATTACAATGTGAAAAAGGCCGTCTGATATTTTGTGACCAGAAAAAAGGCAAATGAGCTAAATAAGTTATTTTCTTTGGTATATACAAGGGAGGTACCAGTGGTTGCAACTAAATGGGGCTACACTACCTAATCCAAATAATTGGTTAATGCAAGAACAAATCCAAAAGAGGTAAAAAAAAAAATGTTAATAAAGCCCCACACATAAAATAAAATTAAATAGATTAAATGTGTTTCTTATCTACCATCAAGTTCTATTTTTCTAAAGAAAATTGACTGGGTCTAGGAGCCATTGGTATAATAAAGTATGTTACATAATTTGAACATATTTAACATGTGTGTCTTGCAAAACTCAAGAAAAAAAATATTAGCTGGGAAGAAGATGTAAGAGGCAGTGAAAGTACTGTCTAAACATGGTCTTCAGTATAGCTGATAAGACTTGACAGGTAAATAAGTTAGAGATGTTTAAAAGTACTAGAAAAAGAGAACTTAATAAGCTACAGGGACCCATTCAACACAAGTGATTAACTAATTTGAATTTCAAATTACAAGACTTTGTGTATTCAGTACCTGTAATTCTCAGATCATTTTGTAGGCACACTGCAGAAAATGATATACTTCAAGAAACCTTAAAGTGCATAGCAAAATCCACTGAAAATGGAAATGGTGGCCGTCATTTGGATGAATGTCCTTTGTGCACATAGTTAAGGTACAGATAGTATTTTTCATGTCGTATATATATTATATGTATATATATATATATATATATATATATATATATATATATATTATTAATTATTAAGGTATTGCCTATATATTTAATACGTATGATATAATACAGTATATATATAATCAGAGACAACTACAGTTCTTTAATTTTGCTTAATGCAGACCCCTGTACACTTACTAACAGCAGAGAACATATATCAGCTGACTGAAGTACTCACGGTTTTATTTCTTTAAAGTGAAACACATTTTTTCTAATTTTCTTTTAACATGAGCCAACACAGTGTATTCAGTGGTTAAAGTGGAATACAGTTTAAAAATACATATTATTACAACTAAGATGTTATAAGGTGGGCCAACCCATGAGTGTTAATGTCACAACCCTAACTTAGCTTTTATCAATGGTGCCAGTATCTGATGTGCAGAAAATAAAGTATTGTTGATATTTTTGTTTTTAAAAGTAAGAGACAATTTAACTTTAAACATTTAAAATATAAATCTGTGAAGATTCCAGGAGGGGGCACTCTTCAGCTCCAGAAATTCCTGCCTTTGGCTACCAGAACCCCCCTCTCAGGCTATTTTATTAGAAGGAATGGGCCTCTCGGTGCCCTGCGTTCAGATCAGGATAATCAGCATCAGCTCATGAGCCCAGGGTCAGCTAACCAGTATCATCCGTTTTGTTCAGTGGGCTTGAAAAGGCCAAGGAGACCAATCCTACCCAGGAGAGTCAAACCCGGGAATTGGATCCCTTTTCCCAAGAGAGGAGTAGCAAAGTGATTTTAGCTCAGTAGTCTTCCCTCTAAATGAAACACACCATTGCCTATGTTTCTCAAGAAGAGCATGTTTATTTCTGGTTACAGGCAGTGTATTTATACAATTTTAGCACAAAGGATTTACAAGTTTTGTGGGCTGAACATATGCTATCTCTCCACCCAGATTAGAAGTAACCAATAACAGATGTGCCTCTGGGGGTATGCAGCTGATTGGTCCATAAAGAGACAACCAGGAGGCAGGGGAAACTATGGGCTTAGCTTGCCCGCCTTGGGGGTGGATCTATAGGAGGCATCTATAGAGAGAAAGAGCGGGATCCCACAAACAAAGGAAAAATAATCTACTTAAATAGCCACAAGATATCACTACAGGATAACAAATGGAACGGTCCTGAGTTCGGCAGTGAATTGGCTACATAATGTGAAAACAGAGATAAATATATGGAAAAAAGAACAGACACCTTTAAGTTCCAATCACAAGTTATAAACCCCTCCAGCCATGAAAATTGGCATATATATGATCATATTGAAAAAAGGAGGATGGAATTGATATATTAAAATATAACTTTTATTTACAAACAATAAAAATTGTATATACAATATAAATAGAAAATGATCCAATTAATTATATAATGGCATCTATCAATAAGTAAATTACTCAATCAATAGTCATATAAATTGCTGACAGATATTACCAAATATATATAATTCATTGAGGGTGCCAAATATATCACTAAGGTAGCCAAAAAATGTCTATACATATATACAGAGAGGACTGAAGTGGAGACAGAGGGGACAAAAATAGATTACTGTGGCCCTATCTAACACTTATAGTGGAAGGCCCTAATGAGAAATCTATGGGGACCCACTATTTATCCCCTATCCCTCAAAGAAATCTAAGTCCTACACTATGAATAGCTTGAACTAGTCCCCTCTGCTCCACTTACCTTATAGTCCTAGTAACAAGCTTGCACAACACTGCATAATCAAAAATGGCTCAGAGACAGTGTGCACACGCTGTTAGTGACGTCATCAACAGGCGACCCGCAATGCAGCTGATCCTTCCGCTTCCTCCAGGATCAGTCTCAAGAAGAGCATGTTTATTTCTGGTTACAGGCAGTGTATTTATACAATTTTAGCACAAAGGATTTACAAGTTTTGTGGGCTGAACATATGCTATCTCTCCACCCAGATTAGAAGTAACCAATAACAGATGTGCCTCTGGGGGTATGCAGCTGATTGGTCCATAAAGAGACAACCAGGAGGCAGGGAGAGGGGTGGATCTATAGGAGGCATCTATAGAGAGAAAGAGCGGGATCCCACAAACAAAGGAAAAATAATCTGCTTAAATAGCCACAAGATATCACTACAGGATAACAAATGGAACGGTCCTGAGTTCGGCAGTGAATTGGCTACATAATGTGAAAACAGATCTTCACAAAATCCAACATGCTAAATTATATCACAAATATAAAATAGCAGTTTTAAACATTACGGATATCTGGCCAAATACTGCTTTGGGATCTTCTGTTGAGTCCAGTTTGATTTTAGCATAAAGCGAGATGAGTGTTGCAGACAGTAAAAAAAATTACTAGTATAGTAGATGCAAACTGTTTTTGCAAAAATTAGTCAAATTTCCAAAGATTCTTAGAAATGGCAGCCGGGTTTTCTAAGGATGTAATGGCTGTTTTATACCAAAAAGTGAATAAAGAACAGCAATATCACCCTAAGCAAATTTATTGACAGCCCTAAGAATACTGGTAAAGGGAGTCAAGCAAAATATTAGAAGTGAGATGTAACACACCTTTTACTTAAAGAGACTGCACAATTTGGTATTTTTAATTTTACATTTCTAGCACCAGTGGGTTCTGTTTTCTAATGCCAGTACCTCACCTGAAAAGGATTAACTGATTTCTTCCATAACTCAGTTTATGCAGAGTTCTAAGACCCTAATTACTGTTATGTGGAAATCCAAACAATCTTGTAATACAGCAAGCATTTCCAGAATTGCAAGTTATTTTCTAAATCTTTATAGTACTCATAAAAAAAATGTTATGGTTAAAATCTGCTCTTTTCAGTTTTGTGACTTGGCGTCCCTTTAAGTAACATATACCATATTTTGGCTCTGTCAGAAGTTTTATTAGGAAGTTAAATCGTAATGTATGTACTTTGTACATTGGTTTCTGTGGGAGAAATATTAACTTTTTTTTTCCTTTCCAGTAATAAGGTAGCTATAAAATGGGGATATCAAGAGATAACATAAAAGCCTTCATCTCAGATAACGCTTTTTCTATATAACCCAGTCTGTTGAGTTTGGATTATACATAATAGTGTGTGCAGGGAACTGCAAGAGAAAGAATTGTTATTTTATCAACCTTAACTGTACCCTAGAGCTGGGGCAGTTAGTATGTTAACAAAATTGCTCTGCAAAAGGCAATATTCCCTTCTAATAATGGTTGTCAGAGAGGGATGCGGTGTTCTGAATTCATGTGATTAAAGCACAGGCCTCTCTGCTAGCATTACCATTATGCAGCACCAATTTAACAGGAAAAAGAGACAAAGGGAGAAAATATAAGGATGGAAACACTAGTAAAATAAATGTGGGAGTCCAGGAAAAACTGATCCACAAAGAATTAAAAGAAATAACAGAGTAGAGGGAGGAGGAGCAATCACATTGATGAGTAGCTGTGTGATAAAATGTCTTTGCTAAAGTACTGCATGTGAGTTAAGAGTCACTATGGAAACCTCCTATTGAAACTATGTCTAGGATACTGAAGTACAACCTTGCCTGCTTCTTTTTAAGGCTATAATAAGAATGAACAAATGGAAACTCAAAAACTATTGTTCTTTCAGCCTTGTTCCTCTATTGATTTTGATTTCTTTTACCACAATCTTGATTGTAAAAATGTAAAGAATAATTATGGGCCATTAAAGAGAAATCCTGTGGTATTAAGCTTAATCACACACTGCCATGGAGCAAAAGGAAGAGACTGAAGATTCTACCTCTAATTAGTTGATAGTAATGACTTAGGTGCCATTTAAATCAATGGGATTCTCTGAATTAGTTCTGTGTTATCTCAAAGACCTTTCATGGTTTTTTTGTATTAAAAGGTGGCACATGTTTTAATGACATCTACAGTATGAAAAAGCAGAACAAGTTCCCTGATAAAAAAAAAGTTAATTGTTGTTACAAAAACTATCCACTATAGTATTTAGCAATAAGTATGTAACATCAGCGCAGTGCTTACTGCACTAGACATTGCTATTAAACAAGAGGTGCGCAGATGGGCTTTCCACCACTCGGCGGCCAAGAGGAAAGCATGTGCGAAAGACGGGAATGCCGGAACGTGCGCATTTGCATTGTCGGCTGGGACAGGAGGGGGAGAGAGAGAGACAGGAGAGAGAGATAGAGACAGGAGAGAGAGACGTGAGAGAGAGAGAGAGAGGAGAGAGCGAGAGAGACAGGAGAGAGAGAGACAGCAGAGAGAGACAGGAGAGAGGAGAGAAAGCGTGACAGGAGATAGAGACAGGAAAGAAAGAGAGAGAGAGAGACAGGAGAGAGAGAGACAGAGACAGGAGAGAGAGGAGAAAGAGAAACAGGGCAGAAATGGAGACAAATAGGACAGAGAGAGCACACAGACGGAGAGAGCGCACAGAGAGAGAGAGCACAGAGAGACTGCACAGAAACAGACAGCAGAGAGAGAGAGAGCACATATTGAAGATAAAATTATATGATGCCGTCATTTTTGACTGGCAAGTTACTGGTTTAACATAATTAACCCCATTTCATTTACTCAGACACATTGAAGTCTATCTGTGCAATAATAGGATGGGCAACTTTTCGTTTATCAAACTATCATGCTGTTTCGATTTTCAAAGACTTCAAGTCACACCTGATGCCAGACAGACATTGAAGCTATTTCCGGTTCAATAACCCCTGAAAAAAACATTCACAGGCTGGAGGAATTATTACTGAATAAATTCAAATTAAATCATTGAGATGTGTTTTAAGTAATGAAATGCTATAGTGATTTGCAAAAAAATACCCTCTGCCCACTATGGGGCATCTTACAGGACTGAAGAATCCCTTATAAGGGACAGAGAAAACATTTGCTTTGGTTTTGGAAGATGTTATTGGGAATCTTTCATATTGTGTTTTATTTCTAACAATGAAGTCCAGTGCTAAATAAACTGCAGTGAATACGCACTTGCCCTCAGGGGGATGACCCAGTCGGCCAGTGACTGGGTAAGTCATGATTTTCAGCCATCTGAATTTATGATTTGTGTGCAGAGAGACATTTTTGCAGGTTTCAAACAAGCTTGTATATGTTTTGCTTCATGCTTTTATAATAAAAAACATAATAAATGTTTTAAAATATTCTTTAAAAATGTATTAAAGAAAATGTACCTTTAAGAAATCAGTATTTTCAAATATAATAGCATGTACTGATATTTATTTAATCAGTTAAAATGTCACATGATTAATATAATCTCTGATTATTATTTTACTGTATGTTACAGAGGTGATGTGAAACAATGCAAATAACAAACAACACTACAAACAGAAGTTAAATATATAAGCAACTGTAATGTGAAAATGTAGTCTGATTAAATGATTCTCATATGCATAAGTTGCATGGGTACAAAAATAAAAAAAAAGTTACTGATGAATACAATACTATTATTGAGCCTGTGACAATATTATTTTTCATTGGTTCTTTATAATTCATAGACAGATTATATGTGTCACTCCTCTATAAATGTCAATGATATCTGAAGAACATATTAAAAAAAGGCCCAGTTGGTCAACTGATTTCACACAGTGACAGTCAAAGGTTTTCTTAGGGAGAGTCATAGACATAATTTATGAGTTTAAACTTAATTTATGATATGCTTTCCAATCTCTCTTCCTTCATAAAACAGAGCTGAAGCCATAATTCAAAGAAATCCCAGGATAATTCCAAACTCAAAGTTCAGACCTTAGCTTTTAAAGAAAATTAATTGTCAATCAGAAAATGCTATTCTTGGAATTAACCCCATTGCAAAATGGGAAATCATGCCATTTACTTTACTCTCTGTCCAAATGTGATAGTGCTAAAAAGTAAACACGAATACAAATTAATAGTATATATAGTACAGAATAAAAGAAACAGTATATGTATAAACTCCATAATGGACAAGAAAAACTATTATGAAAAGTATAGATCTGTAAAAATAAATTGTTAATCTGTAAATTCTACTGTTACAGCCTTATTAAATTTGCTATTTGGCCAATTGAATAGGGCTCTATATAAGCACACAGCATATTTTTTTTTACAGAAGTTTTTAGTTAGTGAAGACTTTGCTTTGGATAGAAGGTCACTAACTAAAAACTGCTGTAAAATATCTGCTCTGAGCATATATAAAGCCCCTATTCAATTGTCCAAATCACAATTTAATAAGGCTGTAAATTCTCATCTCACAGACAAAGGTTTATATGTCATGTCACACAAAGATATGTTTTAGAAGATCATTGGACATAATAAATAAGATAATACATTTTAGATAAAATGATTGGTTTGTACATGAAGATGGCTCATCCTAATTCATAGGTTTCTTAGTTGTAAGTTATCTGTACATTTAATTGTAAATATCCAACAGACACTTCTCTTACAACACAAGTTTTGTGGTTTCCTGTTATGGTGTAAAATAACATTTCTAGTAGAGAAAACAAGGAAGTTTGTCTATTTTCAATTGTCAAGAAACAAAATTACAAGACAGCAAACATTTCTGTAGCTCTAACAAAAATATATGGGTACAAGATGAAGGCAAAATGAAGATGACCAGAACAGCCATCTTGAGGAGAGCAGAAGCCTGAGTTATGTTCATGCCATTTTCTTATTAATTGCAGTCTTACAACCATAAAGTGTTCTCTCTTTTTATCTTTCTCTTTCCCCTTCTATCATAACCTTCTTATGGTTGATAGTCCATTCATTCAACTGTTTCATTTTAAGTACACATAACATTTTATTATTTTATTATTTAACATCACTCATTATTATTATTATATCTCAATTATATACTGCCAACACATTCTGTAGCACTGGGGTACAGTAAAATATGGGTATGATAATACATAATTTGACACAAGAGGAGTTGATGACCCTGTCCTTGAGCTAACAATCATACACATGACACTTTTATACAAAGTGCTTTGCATGACTAAGGGTTGGAGGTTATATACACACATACAGTATAAATATATATATATATAAATAAATATATATATATATATATATATATATATATATATATATATATATATATATATTTAGTAACACAAATCATAGGTGGGTTATAGAATCATACTTTAAAACCACATCATCCTAAACCCTCTGCAGTTTCTGCTCTCATATAGTGATGTCGCGAACATCAAATTTTGGGTTCGCGAACAGCGAACGCAAACTTCAGCAAAGGTTCGCGAACGGGCGGACATCGGCGAACCGCCATAGACTTCAATGGGCAGGCGAATTTCAAAACCCACAGGGACTCTTTCTGGCCACAATAGTGATGGGAAAGTTGTTTCAAGGGGACTAACACCTGGACTGTGGCATGCCGGAGGGGGATCCATGGCAAAACTCCCACAGAAAATTACATAGTTGATGCAGAGTCTGGTTTTAAGCCATAAAGGGCATAAATCACCTAACATTCCTAAATTGTTTGGAATAACATGCTTTAAAACATCAGGTATGATGTTGTATCGATCAGGTAGTGTAAGGGTTACACCCGCTTCACAGTAACAGACCAATCTCCCTGTTTAATGCACCGCAAACAACCGTAAACAATCCCTTTGTACAACCGCAAACTCCCCATTTGCACAAGGTTGGATACCAAGCTAGCCATGTCCCGTTCCTTGTCCTCACTGATGTCATTGAAGGTATCTTCCTCCACCCAGCCACCAAGGGTCCCCTGGGATGCCTGCTGTGTTTGGTCTTCCACCTCCTCAAAGCCACCTTCCTCCTCTGACTCCTCTTCTTCAGACTCCCAGAGTCTGGGGGCTTCCACTGCCTAGCATGGAAGTTTATACACAGGTCAGAGTCTGGGGGCTTCGACTGCCCAGCATGGAAGATTATACACAGGTCAAAGTCTGGGGGCTTCCACTGCCCAGCATGGAAGATTATACACAGGTCAGAGTCTGGGGGCTTACACTGCCGAGCATGGAAGATTATACACAGGTCAGAGTCTGGGGGCTTCCACTGCCTAGCATGGAAGATTATACACAGGTCAGAGTCTGGGGGCTTCCAATGCAGAGCATGGAAGATTATACGCGTTGCCTCTGTCTGCATTATTATAAGGTGTGTACTGTTAAGTAGTACTATTCCTATCGGTTTAATCCCTGTTACGTCCACTATCAGGGGACGTGTATATGGCACAGATTTTTGGAAGCGGGAGATGGAAAAAGATGCTTGGTCGGTCCTCCCACTTCAAATTTGGGGCACTGCGCGTGCAATCTAAGGTGCCACCAGATATGAGTGTCACTGTGCACTGGCAAAAGTTGGCAGAGTAGATGCAATAGGCTTCACACACACGCCTGTTGGCAGGCAATTGCTATTCAATCTATTACAGTCAAAAAAGTGTTGTTTTATGTCACTGTACACTACGGTTGCACCAGATATGACGTATCACTGTGCACTGGCAAAAGTTGGCAGAGTAGATGCAATAGGCTTCACACACACGCCTGTAGGCAGGCAATTGCTATTCAATCTATTACAGTCAAAAAAGTGTTGTTTTATGTCACTGAGCACAATATAAGCTGTGAGCCTGACACAGGCAGGCAACTGATATTAGATTACAGGAAAAAAATGGTTTTTTTCAATGTATGTTACACCACCAGGTATGAGTAGTGAAAATAAGCACAATATAAGCTGTTAGGTGTTAGCCTGTCACACACACACGCTGGCAGGCAGGCATAGATTACACAATTTTTTTTTTATAAAATAAAATAAATGATGTTCAAAGTTTCCTCAATGATAAAGTATAGGGGGCGAACCGAAAAGCGCATGTGTTCGCCGTTCGCGGCGGATGCGAACATGCGAAAATCGCCGCAAATAGTTATCCAGCGAACTGTTCGGGACATCACTACTCTCATACCTTCACAAGTCAACTCAACCATTTTTCTTATGAGCAACATTTAACATACTCTCTTACTGTATATGTCCTAAATCATCAAAACTATTCCTGAGGACCCTGCTATCCATAGTTGTCACTGTCCCCCTTTTTCCAATTTTTAAATATATTCTCAATTGTTGAACAGACCCAACCTTATCAATAAATGTAGAGACCCAACCTTACCAATTTCTATATATGGGCCATTTAGGAAAATCGTTTTTTACAGTGTAATGTAGCAAAATATATTAGTGATTTATTAATAATAATAATAATAATTAATAAACTGAATACAAATAATATATTTAGATTTTACAGTTAAGTTAATGTTAACACTTTATGTGGTGTACTTTTTTTTACAGGGTAAAGTAAAAACATCTCCTTGAAATGAAGTCAACGGTATTGCCTAGCAAATCAAACATCATGCTACAAAAAAACACAGGGATGTAAGTTTTAGACTATTTGTAGACTGTATGGGTTAGTTACATTTATCCAAAAGTAATATTTTCATTTTAAAAGTGTATTATTGAAGTGCTGTTTATATTTATACTATTAACTGAAAGAATATATTTTTCCATTTCACAAAAAATATTAGATTTTAATGCTGATTTATTTTCTCTTCTTAAATTAAGGTTTTGTTCTATTTTGAAATAAAATAAAATCTGCTCTGTTTGAGAGTTTTTTAGCACCTGCCTCAACCACATATTCTTCCAAAAAAGTTCCACATTATTTCTGTCATTACTGTCTTAACGTTTACAAGAAGAAAATAAATGTGTGGGCAGCTGTGCATAAATTAATAGTTCTCTACATTTTAGCAGTGAGAAACAAACATATTTTCTTTGCAAGTCTTAACAGTTATCTTTTATATTACAGTACTTCAGAAGTAAATAATCATGTAATGTAAATGTGAGCAAGTTGTACTTTACAGAATTGTATGAGGATTTATAAAACAATCAAAAAGGTGAATTTCCATCTCTGCTCAGCAGATAGTAATTTGGTTTTGGATCTACACTCACAGAGAACAACATAGTATGCAACACTAAACAAAGAAGTAAGGCCTCCATGTAAATCAAGTGAACTAAATTATGGCACTTCTTTAAAATGTCTGCGGGAACTTCATAACTTCTAAACTAATGTAAATCTTTTACTCTCCCAGATTAGAGCACTCAGCCCACAGCCGTAAATACTGCTTTAGCCGCAACAGATTTCTGTGTAAGGAGCTACCAAACCAAGCTTAACGGATGAGTCAGGGCTCTAGGCACCAATAGGAAATGTGAATGCCATGAATATTTTAATGAGTGGGAAAAACCATAACAAGTTATTTAACAAGGCTACAACAAGGAAACATTAGAAATATATAAAGATATTTTTTTATTTATTTAATAATATATTAAATAATAAAAGACATGTTTATTTTGTGTTAAAATATACATTAGAGTATTTCTTTATAGGAAATTTTGTTTTATGAAGTGTATTAACCCCTTGAGTACTGAGTTGTGTTTTACCCTGGATTTTGCATCATAAAATGGAATAATACTAACATATATTTTTAAATTACACATATTTTAATATAGGATTGTTAAGTATCAAATAATGTTGATATTTCACAATTTTGTAGTGCTTTTTTTGCATTACTCTCACTTTAAATGCTTCTGGGGAACTCAGCAAGAGTTTGAAAACTACTTGCTAGTGGTCTTTGGCAAACGTAAATCTTTCTACTGCTTTTTGCTATTACGGGAGTGCCCTGATTTGCAAGTGAGCCATAAAATTGTATTAGCATAGGGTTCAGGTGTCAGAGTGTAAGGAAGTAACTCATATTTTATAGTCAGTGCAAAAATCTATGGAGTTTTTTGTCTTGCTTTTCGGCTTTGTCATGGCATTCACTTGTAGCAGTGACCCGTAGCAGTTCTCTCGCAATGTTTTAAGGATGGAAGACTAACAAAGCAATGTTAGATTTACTGTGCTGCCATGGCACTCATAATTGTTTTTGCAGAGATTTATAGAAGGCCCTAAGTATAGAGGAAAAAGTAAAATATTGATACATAGGAGGTGAAATACTTGCAGTTGTCATAGTTGGTTTTGGGTGTTAGAGATAAAATGCAGGCACTGCTTGATGGATGGTGGTGTCATTGGGTAGCTCTTACTGGAATGTCCATGCTGTAGTTTCTAGTGTTTTAATTGGTACCATATTCCTGAATAAATTATGTTTCACTGAGTACTTTATATACTTTATCAAGGAAGATTGGTAGAGCTTTTCACACCATAGGGAAGTAATGTCTAAGGTTAGTCCAACATTGAACATATCAAATAAGTTGACATAAGTTATTTGTGGGAAGAGACAGAGGGGAAGGAGATGGGGGGGAAAGACACAGGGGAGGGAGAGGGGGGAGACAGAGGGGAAGGAGATGGGGAAGAGAATCAGGGGATAGAGATGGGGAAGAGGCAAAGAGGAGGGAGAGGAGGAAGAGACACAAGGGAGGGAGAGGGGGGAAGAGACATACTGGAGGGGGAGGAGAGACACAGGGGAGGGAGAGGGGGAAGAGACACAGAAGAGGGGCGAAAGAGACACGTAATATTATACCATTATTTATGACAGGTAAACGACTACTGTCCATTAGTAAAAAATAATTATATATGTGCTGTACAATAATATGGATTACACTTTACTTGTTTAAAAAAGTACTCCTTACCTGCAGAGAGGCTGTAAATGGAACCTGCCCAGCTTTCTGCATGGCTGAGTCCATGGCTCCAGTAACATCTACACATATACAGTTCCAAGAAGGAGCTAAACAAGATGGGGGAGGGTGTCCGAGATGGAGATTCTGAGGAGCACAAAGCCAATGCCTATATTGAGCTATCTGAGTGGAAATATAAAGAAAGTAAGCCCAAAATATTTAATATATTTCACAATTTTTTTAAATAAAAGAAATGAATTAGGATTCACTGTAAAACACCTTTTCAACTATATATATATAAAATCACTTCACAAGTTGCGTATATTTTATTACTGTATAGCTTATTACATGTTTTACTATGTTATATATCCAGTACAATACCATAAGCCACATATTCTCATTTCATTATTTTTTGCAAATCACAATGTAGTCTTTTGTAGAGAGCATTCATACCAACTCTTCAACTCTTTTTCAATGTTGAGTGAGCTCCAGAAGTCAATACAGTACATGACAAAGTTAAAGCTGGAAGACATAGATATTAATTAAAATGAAAAATAAATTTGTACAAAAGGGAATAAACAATAGCTCAGAGCTTGATATGTTGAACTTTACATATCACAAAGCTATGCAGGATTACTTTCCAAATATGCACGTGGCAACATGGGTTAACAGAGGTAGGAATAGGTAAGATAAGCTTATGTAGTGTTGGTGATGTCATAGCGCTTTAATGCAGACTATGAATTAAGTGATAGAGAAATTGAAATATTTACCTTGTGCCTGAGTTAACATATTCTCTTGTTCTCCTTTTCTCGTTCTCCTTCGATTTCTTCTCTCTCTCTCTATTTTATCTCAGTGTCTTCTTTCTCTTGCTTCTTCCTTCCATGATGTATTTTCTCTCTCTTCTCCATAACCTCTTATTTATCTTGCCTCCATAACCTCTCCACAATCTCTTAATGCTTTCTCTCTTCTGTGCCCTTTTCTTTCTCTTCTCCTTTTTTTATCCCCATCTTCACCACATATCTCAACTCACAGGGGACAGAGAGGAAATGTACAGTCAATACATATTTTCATGTCTCCATTCTCCTATTCCTGCTCATGGGTATTGTGAGGAGTCCATAATCCACTACTGTGCAGTTTGTATGGAGGTCACTGTGGATGTGATTTAGCAATCTCAACATATCCTCATTTCTTACTCACCTTTATCCCCCACCTCTTCCTCTCCTGGATCCCCATTCCTCTTCTAAACTAAATTTTTTGTCTGTACTTTCTCAGCTATTTTGAACTCTCCTACACCCTTCCCTGTGTCCCCTACCCTGTGTCCCATTTATTTTTATCTCATAAATAGATAGACGTGATCTTCATCTATAAATAGTTTATGCTTAAATATCCCATGGTATTAACTTAATATAATTTTTTTTCAAATATGTGATCAATTTGATATATTACTCTTGCCTAGTAGAAGTCTTACCTTCCCTGAGTTTGATCAAAGACAATTTTTAATATATACTGAGATAAATTATTTAGTTTTTAATACAGCTCTAAAATTAAAAAGTATAAACTTGCACCAATAACATTTTAGCATTAAGCAAATTAGAAATCGAATGTCACCAATTACAGATGTTTTTTTTTGTTTGGTACACAATTTTGAAATATGCAAAAATATTCTATATCTGATTTGAGATTATTATAGCCCCAATATAAAGGCATGCATCCACAAATCATGGTGGAGATGCCAAACTAATGAGTTAAATATAAATAATGTCCACCATCTAAATTCTATATATATTTGCATTTACTATATACAAGACTATCCTCTAGGTTCCCTAAGCTTTGCAGGAGCTGTGATGAGGTTGTGTTATTTGAATGCAAATAATCTTGTTTTAAATGGTTGTGAAGCAGCAAAGGTGCCAAACATGGCATATCAATTGAATGTTAGTTTTAAAAATTGCATTTTTCACCTGTCAGTCAGACTCTTTGATCCAGATATTAAGTACAACCTGTATGATTGCAAATCATTACAGTAATGGGTGGTTTTCCCCTGGGATTTTGAATGTTTTGTCTTCAATGTCCTATGTGAATCCAAAGACTGGGTATGCTCAGACACCAGGGAGTCACTAACCTATTTAGATAATGTATTTTTTAACATATGAATTGCGATGTGCGTTTTATGTAGGAACATTCAAGTTTTTACAATGATATTACATTTATAAATAATTTACTTTTTAACTATTGTTTTAAATTATATCATAATTTGAATCTCCACTGTGTTACTATATGCTTTACATATTCATTCTATGTATCCTTATTAAAACTATTATAATATTATAACAGAAATGTGGTGAGCTAAAAAATCTATTTGCTGTGTATTGTCTAAACTAGATCCATCGATTACTGTATTATGTACTCTTCCATCATTGCTTGCACCTTCTTAACACTGTGTCAGTACAAAGTGTTTATCAAAAATATGTTTCCACTTGTAACACAGCCTAAAGCTAGTGATAAAAACTGAACTGCACCTTTAGAATTTTGTGTATCTCACATTTATTTGTAATGAGTAGACAGTTTGATATTTTAAATATACAGAACTTAAATAATGTTTGTGATATACTCATTGGTAATGTATTGAGCTATTGGATATACATTTGCAGAAATGTAGATGATATTTTATGGCACAATTTTAATCCTTATTCATGAAGAGAAAAAGGAAAATTTGTACTGTATCATTAAAATAATTTGGGATACACTACAATTAAACTCTGAACCTCAAAAGGCTGTGAGGAAGCTACAATGTGTATGAAAAAGGATAAGACTTTATGAAACTATAATGAAATGCAAACTTTCTAATACTGCTCACTATTTTTTTGACAATTTGCAAAAAGTGTTACAAAATGATTTAACATGTAAAATAAGCTTACATTTTTTTTAAATGTACAAAGAACCTATATTTCCCTTTTAAGCTTGAAATGTTGAATCCTTAAAGATGGACCTTGCTGGTGTCTTTCTATAAAACATGACATTTTTTGACATAGGCTATTTTTCTGCATACAGTAGTGAAGCACAGTGAAGTAGACCCTTTGTTGACGTCAACCCAGTTAAGGTTTTATATTCATGAAACTTATTCAGAACAGGAAAAGTAATCAATCAACTTATAGTATTGAATTTATGAATAGGCCAACTAGCCCCAGGTACAGGGAGGCTACATTTAAGGGGTATTCAACATTCAGAAAAAAAATGATTTTGAAGAGAAAAGAACCAAAAAAACAAGTAAAAGAGAGTTGTTGTTGTTGTTTAGTCATTCAGCATGTTCAACTTTGTTCGACTTGTTTCTTGGCAAAGACACTGGAGTTGGTTGTCAGCTCCTTCTCCAGTGGACCACAATTTGTCTGACCAGTCCATCTTGGGTGATCGTACATGGTATAGCTCACAGCTTCAATGGTGTACACAAGCCCTTTCACACAACAAAGTAGCGATGCAGAAGGGAAAAGAGAGTACTTGATGCCAAATAAACAAAAGAGGGAGAAGAGGAATCGTGCTTGCAAGAGCTGGTATGGCGGGCTCATATCCAACTGGGCCTAGAGTAGCATTTAAACAAATAATAGAAATTAATCTTAGAACGATGTAGGCAAACAGTTACAGGATGACTTACAGTGTGTTGCATATTCATGTGCTTGTTTTCATTCTTATTGTCACATGCTCCATATGCTTTCCTTTGTCCTGATTCATTGAATATTGTTTTGTTTGAAGGCTGAGGTGGGGGGTTTGCTCTACTTTCCAACCTATTACTCTTCTTCACCTTGCACAAATTGTGAAAGTCAACTGGTACATATTGGAACACACTGGAAGAGAGTATGATAGCTTACATTTAGCGCTTTTATTTTCTCTACTGAATTTTTGATCAGTATAAATTAACTTAAATTTAGCAATCTGCCTTTAATTACAATGCAGGCCTCCACAAGAGTCCCAGGAGAATCAACGACTAATGGCTCTACCTGGGGAGCGAGAGCGTCATGCTGTTCGAAAAATTGCACAGAATGCATTTAGTGGAAAATGTAGTACTATAACTGATCTGAATTCATTGAAACAGTACAGCAACAATAGCATGCTAAATCCATAAATTGTTAAGTGTAGTGTTCTGCAGTCAAAGATGGCATATTTGTGTACATGTGTATGTGTGGTGTGTATTATGGTTCTTTTTATACAAAACTAACCTTGAAACATTTCTGAATGTTCCAAGCCTCAATCTCAAAAATGTTGGCACGAATTATACGTCTAAATTCTACAACTACAAATGTATTAATACACCTCTCATTCTTCCAACCTCAGGTGTTGTAGTTAAAAAGTAATTATGACAGTATTTTACTAATGCTCGCGCCTACCAACTCCAGACAACATAATAAGGGAATGAAGGTGAACATTTTGATGGGTGCATGAAAACCCATGGCTATCTGTTGCCCTACAATATCTACAAAGCTTTGTAATCTGGAAGAAAATGTGTTGGAATATACATATCAACAATTATGTAACTTCCATGAATCAAAAGAATAATCAAGCTTTTGTGTGTTTATATATAACTAGTAGCTTTCCCATCAAATTACGGTATCATACAATGCTATCTTGAATTGTCTGTGCTGCCTCTCTCTGTTCTGTCTCTCTCTGTGTGATGTGGTAGTTCTATCTCACTCTTTGCTACCTCTCTCTGTCTTTGCTGTCTGTCTCTCTCTCTCTCTGTGTGCTGTCTGTGTGTGGTTAGTCTGTGTGCGGTCTGTCTGTGTCCTATCTCTTTCTGTACAGTGTCTCTCTCCCTCTCAGCTCCGTAATGGTGGCAGATATAGCACTTTCCTGAGTTTTGTGGCATGTCACAGCACTTATTGTCTCTCTCTCTTTCCTCTTTCTCTTTACTTTGTCTATATACTGTATGCTGTCTTTTTATCTATCTGCTTCTCTTTATGCTATATCTCTCTGTCCTGTCTGTCTCTGAACTGTGTCTCGCTCCATTTCAGCTTTGTAATGGAGGCAGTTACGGCATTTTCTCAGCAAGACAGTGCTTATTCTCTCTATCTTTCTTCTCTGTCTTTCTCTCTTTACTCTGTCTCTCCTTGCTGTCTTTCTATCTCTCTTTATGCTATGTCTCTCTGTCCTGTCTCTCTCCCTCTTAGCTCTGTAATGGCGGTGATTATGGCACTCTCTGACTTGAATCTGCGCATGAGCGGCTGTGCTGTAATACGCCAACTCTACAGTCAATTATGCACATGAGAATTACTGACCTAACTAATGGAACAGCCAAACTGGTATTGGTATAATGGTATAATGATATTATAGATAAGCTAACATCTTTAATTCAAATCCATATAAATGTTAAAGCATTTCACGTATCCTTTTTTTAGAAAACATTTTAATTAGAATAATCAATTACTAAATACATTGCAACTTAAATTTATGTACCATAATTACACCTTGACATAAGATCACTAACAGTTAGCATCTACATATATGTATATATATATATATATATATATATATATATATATATATATATATATATATATAAATATATATAAAAAAAAAAATATATATATATATATATATATATATATATATATATGCAGAATTTGATTGTATGTCTATATTATTTATTATGATTCAATGAATTTTTTTCAGAGATAATTTTATATAGTATAAATTATCAAACAAGTGTTAGCACCTACAGGACATGCTTTAACTTTGATGAAAAGTAGCCAACCTATCCAGTTACATTCATATTTGTTTTTATTTTTTGCAGATATTCCACCCCACTTTCTGTGGGAAATATGACTTTCCCTAGAATGTCATTTTGTGGCCTTGTTTGGTCATATATTATTATATTTGATCTATGCTCATAAATATATTGCATTTAGATCTTTCAGTTTTACCTACATACCCAAAACCCCAGGGATCTGTCAGGACATAGATAACTTCCTTTGAATCATAGGTGGTAGAATTTTAAAATGTGAAAGCCTTTGAATAATTTATTGCAAACATTTCCTTTGATAAATACATTACAATGATTTCACTGCACATAATATGTTTGTGGATGTGTCATTTCTCAAAATATCACAGAAATTAGATCATGTGAATTGTCCTTTTTGTTTACTTGTAATTATTCTTTTTTTTACAATTCACTTATTCCAAATATAGTATTAATTAAATATATAGGCAATACCCGTTATTTTTCCAGTGTAATATTATTTAACAAAATGTACTGTATACTTGTGCCTGAAACTTAAATTGAAGTTTGTAAATTTTATATGTCAATTAACCTTGCTGACCAACCCATCAAACATGAGTTTTGTTATCTAATTATTTAGGGTGATGACTGACAATAATTGTTAATTACTCCCTGGGTTAGTATATGCAATTCCTAGTCATATGACATTAATTATGCATATTATTCTTATTACAAGATGGCTTTAGATTGAAAAAATATGACATTAAACTTGTCCAGCTGGACCTGGCACAAAGTATTCCTGTCAGTTAGGCCACAGTTGTTTTGGAGCTCCAGGAGTCATTTCAGCACCTAATCTGACTAGCCAGCAGAATAGTGCAGTAAATATTAAACTCTCAGTAAAAGATTATAATCACGAACAGCCTCCCCAGTAATGAACAACCAACAAGGTTTCCACTAGAGATGTCGCGAATAGTTCGCCGGCGGACTGTTCCCGCCCCCTATACTTTATCATTGAGCAAACTTTGACTCTTCAACTCACAGTCAGCAGACACATTCCAGCCAATCAGCATCATACCCTGCCTTCCAGACCCTTCTAACTCACGGACAGCAGCCATTTTGGAATCATAACTAACTTGCAGTCTTACTGAGACGAGGCTGAGTGTAGGTGATACTGCATCAATAGGGAAAACCATAGCTAGGCTACTGTACACAGTGTGCAATACAGTCCTGAAGGACTCTTTTGATCTCTGCTGCAAGGACACCCCTGTGTCTCTTCCCACCCTTATCATCATCCTCCCCTCACCTTAGCACCCAACACTAACACCCCTCACACTTAACCCTAACACCCATCAACCTAACACCTAACCCTAACACCCCTCACACTTATCCCTAAGACCTAACACCCCTCATGCTTATTCCTAACATGCCTCACCCTAACACCCCTTACACTTATCCTTAACACCCCTCACCCTAACACCTAACCCTAACACCCCTCACACTTATCCCTAACACCCCTTACCCTAACCCTAACACCCCTCACACTTATCCCTAACACCTAACCCTAACATCCCTCACCCTAACACCTAACCCTAACACCCCTTACACTTATCCCTAACACCCCTCACCCTAACACCTAACCCTAACACCCCTCACACTTATCCCTAACACCCCTCACCCTAACCCTAACACCCCTCACACTTATCCCTAACACCTAACCCTAACATCCCTCACCCTAACACCTAACCCTAACACCCCTTACACTTATCCCTAACACCCCTCACCCTAACACCTAACCCTAACACCCCTCACACTTATCCCTAACACCTAACCCTAACATCCCCCACCCTAACACCTAACCCTAACACCCCTCACACTTATCCCTAACACCCCTCACCCTAACACCTAACCCTAACACCCCTCACACTTATCCCTAACACCTAACCCTAACATCCCTCACCCTAACACCTAACCCTAACACCCCTTACACTTATCCCTAACACCCCTCACCCTAACCCTAACACCCCTCACACTTATCCCTAACATCCCTCACCCTACCACCTAACCCTAACACCCCTTACACTTATCCCTAACATCCCTCATTCTAACACCTAACCCTAACACCCCTCACACTTATCCCTAACACCCCTTACCCTAACACCCCTCACACTTATCCCTAACACCTAACCCTAACATCCCTCACCCTAACACCTAACCCTAACACCCCTTACACTTATCCCTAACACCCCTCACCCTAACACCTAACCCTAACACCCCTCACACTTATCCCTAACACCCCTCACCCTAACCCTAACACCCCTCACACTTATCCCTAACACCTAACCCTAACATCCCTCACCCTAACACCTAACCCTAACACCCCTTACACTTATCCCTAACACCCCTCACCCTAACACCTAACAATAACACCACTCACACTCATCCCTAAAACCCCTCACCCTAACCCTAACACCCCTTACCCTAACCCTAACACCCCTCACACTTATCCCTAACACCTAACCCTAACATCCCTCACCCTAACACCTAACCCTAACACCCTTTACACTTATCCCTAACACCCCTCACCCTAACACCTAACCCTAACACCCCTCACACTTATCCCTAACACCCCTCACCCTAACCCTAACACCCCTCACACTTATCCCTAACAGCCCTTACCCTAACCCTAACACCCCTCACACTTAGCCATAACACCCATCAACCTAACACCTAACCCTAACATTCTCACACTTATCCCTAAGTCCTAACACCCCTCACCCTAACACCCCTCACACTTAGCCCTAACACCCCTCACCCTAACACCTAACCCTAATACCCCCTTACACTTATCCCTAACAGCCCTTACCCTAACACCTAACCCTAACATCCCTTACCCTAACACCCATCACACTTATCCCTAACACCCCGCACCTTAACACCCCTCACACTTAGCCCTAACACCCCTCACCCTAACACCTAACTCCCTCACCCTTATCCCTAAAAACACCTTTTACCCTAACACCCCTCACACATCCCTGTGTCTCTCCCCCCCCTTATCCCTAAGACCTAACACCTCTCACACTTATTCCTAACATGCCTCACCCTAACACCCCTTACACTTATCCCTAACAACCCTCAGCCTAACACCCCTCAAACTTAGCCCTAACACCCCTCACCCTAACACCTAACCCCCTCACCCTTATCCCTAACACCCCTTACCCTAACACCCCTCACACATCCCTGTGTCTCTTCCCCCCCCCCTTATCATCAAGGGAGGGGGGAGGATGATGAGGGAGGGGGGAAGAGACACAGGGGAGGATTATGAGGGAGGGGGGAAACAGACACAGGGGAAGATGATGAGGGAGGGGGTAAAGAGATACAGGGGAGGGTGATGGGGAAGGGGGGAAAGAGACACAGGGGAGGACGATGAGGGAGGGGGGAAGAGACACAGGGGAAGATGATGAGGGAGGGGGAAAAGAGACACAGGGGAGGATGATGAGGGAGGGGGAAAGAGACACAGGGGAGGATGATGAGGGAGGGGGGAAGAGACACAGGGGAGAATGATGAGGGAGGGGGTAAAGAGATACAGGGGAGGATGATGAGGGAGGTGGGAGGATGATGAGGGAGGGGGGATGAGACACAGGGGAGGGTGATGAGGAAGGGAAGAAAGAGACACAGGGGAGGATGGTGAGGGAGGGGGTAAAGAGATACAGGGGAGGATGATGATGGAGGGGGATGTTAGGTTATTTATGCCCTTTATGGATTAAAACCAGACTCTGCATCAACTATGTAATTTTCCGTGGGAGTTTTGACATGGATCCCCCTCCGGCATGCCACAGTCCAGGTGTTAGTCCCCTTAAAACAACTTTTCCATCACTATTGTGGCCAGAAAGAGTCCCTGTGGGTTTTAAAATCCGCCTGCCCATTGAAGTCTATGGCGGTTCGCCAGGTTCGCCGGTTCGCCTACATTTGCGGCGGTTCGCGTTTGCAGTTCGCAAACCGAAAATTTTATGTTCGCGACATCACTAGTTTCCACTAATTAAACACTGTATCATTTTAAAAACAGGGCCAATTACATAATTAAATACTGGGAAGAGGTACAAACAATGGTTGTTGTGGAAATGTTTTCTGGCCACTCATTGGTTTCAGTCCTGCAGTGCCAACAAATCAGACAAGGCAGCAACCCCAGAATTGTGAATTAACCAGTGGCAAATAACAGGGACTGAGGAGGGTCTTGCCACTCATACCTTACCAGGGCCAATTATGATTTAGCCAGGTCACATACTGTATGTAGAGTTCCATCCTCTTTTAGGATCAACTTGATGTATTATTGTTGTTAACCACAGATTAATGAATGATTTTCCTCAGTTTAAGATTGGGAATCCATCCTCCCAGGTTAATTTTCTGTTCAGATTATTTTAAGTGGTGGTTCCAACATCTCCTTCATGATTAGGCACTATATAAGATTACATGTAGGGCTCCATAATTAAGATCAGCAGAGTCTCAGGATCCAAAATAATTAACAGCCCCTCCATTTGGAGACCAGAATGAAATGCACACCTTATTTATTTGTGTTCACCCACACTTTATTGGTAAAAGCATATATTTATGCATTACAATATCCAATCAAGTTGGGCCTGTATCTTAGGAAGATAAACACTGACCAACCACAAAAAATGCATTAACTGTCCCATATTAACCTGTGTGACTGGGGTGACAGGTAAGCTATTAACTGCCTCCTGTGGTTAGGAGTCGGTAAGTCTAAGGGAGTATGGCAAATTGCCATCTTACTTCTTCCCACTAGCCCTGTAAGGGGCAATTAGTCATCAAAGGGACAGATTTAAGAAGAGGGAAATGGCTTATTACAAATAAGGGTTACAAACACCAGTAGAGAGAGAACTGACCCTTCCTTGATATCCCCTGACAAGAGACAGGGTATGATTCTGCCGACTAAAGTCCCAGTAAATCCAAAATGGAGTCCTAGCAATATGTATCGATGTCAGTTACTTTTTAAAACACTATTGACTTATGTTGCATTACTTGCAACTGCTGCTAGTTTACTCCAGCTAGTTATAGGGCAATATATTATCAGAAACCGTGAGAAACAGTTAAATGCCCACAAGGTCCCAATGTCCAAGAAGTTGTGACAAACATTATAATGTCCCTGCCTTTTAAGGCCACATACTGTCAGAGTCCTGGTAAAGCCTCTGGTCCAGTGGTTACCAAGAAAAGAGTAAACAAGTAAAATAACAGGTTTTGGCCCTGAAATGCCATTTTTGGGATGGGCTTCGGGGGTTCCATCCTAGCTCCAAAATTCAGTCTTGACATTGTTTCATAGTTCTTAATGCATCTGATAGAGGAGATTCAGTAGTGTACAAAAACATTTTTTTGCAGGAAAAAAATCCCCAAATAAACATTAAACATTAATAAACCTTATTCTATGAGTTGGCAATTGAACTTATGAGTAGACAATCCCCCAAAAATTCCACCTAAATTAGCATAACATTCATTCAGTGAGCTGAGGATCCTGTTTCTGCAGTCAGGCACATATCCATTTAAGAAGGTGCTATATTTCTCTGAAGCACATTCCACAGATTGAACTGCACAGTTGTTCGGGCTAGTAAAATCCATACTTGAATGCAGTATTTCTATAGGCTAGGACGGGTTGCTGACAAAGGAAGCTCTGGGTGTGGAAATCAAGATTTAATTTTGCAAATAAATCTGTCGGTAGATTGAACTGTCCAATCTAATACTGTACCTATTTTTCTCATAATCAGTGGCTGTTAGATCAGAAACATTTAAAACCAGGGAAACTTCTATATACCTTTAAGTGCCATTTACTAAATGGCACTTTAAGGTAATAAACAAGATAAATAGCAAACATTTCAATCAAATCAATGATCAAGTGAACCTTTAGTAGATAATTCTGAGTAATAGCTAATATTTATGAGCTGACAATTTTTTTTGCACAAATAGTGCCTTACTAAATTGTGCTATGAGTTCCCTGGTGGCCCAGTGGTTAAGATGCAGGTTCTGTCACCACAGCATCCTGGGTTTGCATCCAGCCAGGGAACCAAGACGTCACACTGGCAAGTACTTGGATGGGAGACCACCTGTGAATACCAGGAGCTGTATGCTATGGCCCATTGGAGAAGGAACTGGCAACCCACTCCAGTATCTCTGCCATGAAAACCAAATGGATCAGCATGGTGTGTTGTCCACAAGGTCACAGAGAGTCAGACATGACTAAGTGACGCCATTTACACTTTTAAATTATGTTATAGAATCTAAATTACAGTATTCTGCAAATGGCTAAACTGTGGAAGGTAATCAATGAACATATACATCCTGTTGGGAAAGATATGTATAATCACTGCAGGTCAAGTAGAGGTTGACCACTTAGTTGAATCAATGTAGAACCAGATAGCTATAAGACTAGACCTGCCAATGTGATTTTATTATCTAGGGCATTTGTTAGGTCTAAGGTTCCATTATCACCTTTCTTGCTTTCTATCATATAACAATATACTTTCAGATAATTTTTCTTTTCTATTCATCGCTTTAAACGTCTGCTTCTGCATGCCTATTATAAGCATTTTTAAAATGTAGCAAACTGAAATTTGTTCCAACATGTAATTATATTATGGAACTACAAACAATTTAACTATCATGCTGTCATTTGTCAGTTCTTAATGATGCACGGTAAATCATATTTTATCAGCAGGTGAAAAGACATACATATTAATTTGCACAATATATGAGATAGCTTGAATATCAGGCAAGTTTTAAAACAGGCAATGTTTCAAAGCAATGAAGATTCATATAATGATATGAGGCATGGCTTGGTTTTATTTGAAAGGAGATTAGAAAGCCATTCTGAATGACTAAGATTAAAGTTATGATGCAAGAAGGATTTACTAAGAAATAATAACGATCTACCTTTCCCTTCTCTTGATGTGTCTAACACCACAATTTTTCAATGTAATCTTCTTTCATAAAGCACAAGGGTTGGGATAGTTTCAGGGTTTTTTCAATCCTCCCTAACACCATTAAGATTTAGGTGGACAGAACGTAGCAAATAAGAGGATGAACTCTCCGGAAAAGATAAAAGATATTATATTACAACTCATTTTCCTGCTTTTATAATCATATTTTTCCAGTATTTGCTTCTTTTCTTAAATTCATATGGGAAAACTATTTCCAAATGGGAATGTAATTGACAAAAATATAGTATATTATCTGTAAATAAAACTAAAAGCTTTCGATTTAAAAAAAATCTTCAATTACCATATAGTTTTGCAGATAAAACAAGAGACATAGATCTCGATTTTTTTTATTATGAATTAAAGTATATTTTATAACCTTATGGAATATGTTACCAAAAATAATATTCTAAATGTATTTCTAAAAAGGTATTTGGTATGTGACTAGCAACTTATATTTAATTAAATATGCACAAATTATACAGCACTGTAAATAGAAAATTGCTGGCTAAGGATCAGTAGAGTCTATTAGGACAGCTGACATGAAATTCACTTTGCATCACTTTAGGTGAAATTAGATATTGGCTAAGCAGTGAAAAGTACAGGTTAGAAAAGCAAAGTGGTACTTTTTCATAGCCACTACTTGGATGCTTTTAGATGTCAGAAGTAAAAAAAGAGATATGTATATGCTTAACGTGATTTGCATACTTTGATTATGATGACAAATCCACTTCATGTTCCTCTGCGTAAACTAAAATGATTACACAAAAAAATAAGGTACATTCTTTCATGTTAGCCTGAACTGGCATTTTAATTCAAGTTATTAAATCCTCCTTCAAATGCAGATAGAGAAATATAAGTGTACATAAAAATTCACATATTAGGTAGAATTATAATAATGTGCTGCTCCCAAAGACCAAACTGTACATATGGAAAGAACATAAAGAAATAACTCTCTAAAAGTATTATCAGTGGATTGGAAAAGAGAGAATGGGAATATTCATACAAGCTATATAAGTTATACAAGCCCAAGCAAAACATCATAACATAAAAAAAAAAAAAAAAAATAGGAAAGGAAGAGAAGGCGCACATGCTCTTAGTGCAGATCACTTTGGTTTCTCTACAGTTCAGCATTGTGGTATTATAGATACACTCTCACCTTTAAGGACCTCACGGTCGTGAGGTATACAGGACGCATATAACTCATAAACTGTCTGGTCACTTCCAGCTTGAGTCTTCAATCAACTATGTTGATTTTGGCATATTACCCCTTTACCACAGTCAGTAATCAAGGCATAGGTGTAACATGCCTACGCGTGTGTGTATATATATATATATATATATATATATATATATATATATATATATACTAGAATATTGCCTGTCAAAAAATGACGGCAATGAAATTGTAAGTGAGCTAATGCTGTTTGGTGTATGGTAATGAAATAAATAATACATTAATAAATTAATATACTTTACCTATTTTGAAGTAATATATGCAGGAAGCATTGCGTTGAAGAGCTGGCAATCTGTTTTGATGTTGCTGCAGCATACAATGTGTGTTTTCAGTGCTGTGTAAGTGTCATGAATGTGTGCAGTGTAATAGTGTGCGTGCGCGTGGCAAATCGGTTAGGGTAGCTGTGTACTTCCGGATTGTATAAGTTATTGTTCTAAAATGGCGGCTAATGTGTGGTATGCGGCTGTGGCTGATTTAGCGTGCTTCGTTTCGGATGTCGTCCGACTTTTTCGGAATATCCGTAGCTGTTTGGTGGTGTGTTGGGTGTTTAGGGTTCTTTAGCCTCGTCTTCGTTTTGTTTGGCGGCCATTTTTTCACTTGCTTAGGTGATTTTCAGGTGTCTAAACTTTGGAATGTGGAGTTAAATCGAGGTGTAACTTTACTTGCAGAGGTCCTGGATGCACCACCTTGCTGTGGGTAACCTTTTTATGTGTTTGTTGTGTGTATTTATTGTGTATGTAATGTTTTTGGCATTGCGCGGGTTGCGTCCTTGTTTTTGAATCTTGTACATCTTTTTCGGGAAATCCATAGGTGTTTGGTGGTGTTTTGCGTCTTTAGACTGCTGTAGCCTCGTTTTCGTTTTTTTCGGCGGCCATTTTTTTTCTCGCTTAGGGGATTTTTGAGTGTCTAAACTCTTTTATTTGGAGTTAAATTCAGGTGTAACGTCAGTTTTCGAGGTCCTGGGTGCACCACTTGCTGTAGGTAAGCTTTTTATGTATTTGTTGTGTCTATTTATTCTGTTTTTCATGTTTTCATGTGCGCAGGTTTCAAACGATTTTTGTGAGGTCGTAATGGGTTGTAACGGGTCTCGTATTTTGCTTTCGTAACTACCTAAATTTTGCGAGGTCCGCAGTTGCTGGCAAGAAGTGCCTTTAGCAACAGCCCGCTTGCTCACAACTAAAGTATATATGTGATACAGTATATATATATATATATATATATATATATATATATATATATATGTACACAGATGTGTGTGTTGTCTACACAATAATATCAGAACCACTGGTTATCTTGAATAAGGATTTGTTTAAAATATTACTCAGATGTTCCCCATCATCATTTGGTAAAAACAACTGAATGACAGATCTAATAGAATGTCAATAATATTTTATTCAAATAATAATCAAGGAGTATCAGACATACAATTCCCCATATAAGATCAATAAAAAATTGTAAAAAGGTGTATAACTAAAACGTGTTTTGTCGCCACTAATCTGGCTTCTTCAGTTAAAATGATTCTGAGACTTCTCATTCAGATTATGCAAAGGATAGTACCATGTGATGGCAGCACTGCACGAAACAGAAGAACTACATTCTAAGCCTCACATATCTAGGCGTCTGTCGCTGGGGGACAATATACTACTCACTACTGAGTCCAGATGACAGAGGGTCAAATAAGAGGAAAATTACTGCTAACCTCCAGACAGGATAAGGAGAACTATTGACCTCCATAATTGTCTATCCCAAATCCTTGTGCTCACCTCCAAGCGCCAACTGAAGTGCTGGTAACAACCACTCTCAGCACCACCCTTCATATAAAAAACTCAGACTTGCTTATTCACTTCACAATATAAAGCACGATTCCATCCTACAGGTAAGAACAAAAGACACAGCTTTTTACTAATTTGCTTAACCACAGTGCAGCACACTGCAAGCCTGCTGCTGCAGACCTACCTCCTCCCCCCAAAAATAATGTGTTCATGACACCTTGCTAGAGAAGGTATGGTCTATGTCTGATACATGAAAAAAAATCATTACTATGCAAATGAGGTGCTACATCCAAGGAGGCACCTTTAGGCAGCAGTCTTGTTTGCCTAGTTATAAATCCAGCCATGGAGGTATACCTTGCCCCTGCCAGTTTTAAGCAACTGTTATTGGCCATACTAGAAAGATCATGGTTTGAAGTACATGTTCATTGACAATCATTCTAGTTACTTATCTTTCTTTTGCTCCACCTCTTCTCTCTCCACCCTGTTAATGTTTACACTTTCCTTGTTTCCTGTACTGTGATCAGTATTTACAGTAATTTATGTATGATTTAAGAAAATGTATCCCAAAATAATGATTTCGCCATTAAGAATGCCAAAGGTGGTTCAGTTAAACAGATTATAAACACATTATTATTGAGTATTTTTAGATCTCATTTTAGAAATTATTATTTACCACTTATTTATAAATGGACATACTTTATCCTACAGCTATATGTGTTAAATAAAAGAGGGTATAACATAGCTACAAACTGACAATTTCTCTGATAACTAAAATGTTAAAGTAATGCAAATAGGTTAAACAATGTTTTTTGTATTTAAAGGAACACTGTAATAATCTAAGGTGAGCTAACTGTTTTAATTAAGCAATTAACATTAAAAAAAAACTATGTGATTTAAAATGCAACATTTAACATTAAGATTACTTTCAAAGGTGAGACTCAGTTGCTTCTGGTCTCTATATGCTCTTGTTTTGTCTAGCAAGCAGCTGCTAAATTTTAAAGCACAAAGTTAACAAATAATGATCTCTATTGTTTAAAAACTATTGGATGTTTCTTTTGACAGCAAGCTTTTGGGGCAGCCTATCAATGATTGTTTATTCTCTTATTATATTAAACTCGGCTAATCTCCTCATCCTCTCCTTAAAGACAGTACTAAGGTGGAGACAAACCGTCAGCAGGAAGCTGATACTCTTTTTATTGAATATTACAGTAAATTATTTAACAAGAACTTAATTTAAAATAGCTAGCTCTTTTTTTCTAGGACAGTACAGTAGGCCTGTAACAAACACATGATGAAAATGTTCCTACATGTTTGTTACTTACAATAATACATAATCTTCTATTTTTCACAACTCCTGTTAGGGCTGATTTCCCATTATTATCCATCACTATATATATATATATATATATAAAAATCACCCACATTTATCACTGTACAATTAGACTTTTTTCTAACCTCAAGCCATTGCATCATTATCTATTTTTTTTTCATTCATTTTCTTGTTTTAATTTTACATTAAGTCTGTTTTCTTTCTAAATATGCTCACGAACAATCTTTCTCCCTACATTTTTTCATTCTACAGTATTGTTTTATTTTTGTTTCATTATATTGTATTTATGGGAAACATTTTATTTCCCTTTGACTGTTCATCATAGTATTGGCTCTGCAGATTCAAGCTCTTTTCTTTTTATTAGTGTCTAGGTTTTTGTTCTGACCTTATCTTCATATGTGTTTCCTTTTTATGTGAGACTCCAGCAATCAAAATTTCCATCAATACTTCTTCTATGTATTTACTCTCATGGGATATAACTCTCTTTTGGTTTGTTCTATTTCTGCATTCTCTTAGTGTCTGTACTAGCTCTGTCATTCACTGTACATTGCCTGCTTATACAACCCCAGTGGGACTGTTGAGACAAACTTATGTTTGGCATTTATATTTGCCCCCTAGATTTCAAAATGTACCTTTAGTTTGTGCTCTATTATTTCAAAATATGCCTTGTATTTTCTCTTTCATTTCAGCTCCTTTGGGACAGTTTATACTTTTAGTGTTTTTGCCAGTAAAATAATGTATCCCTTCTATTTCTTTTTTGTCTTTTGTATCTTATTATATTGTATTTCTTGCTCAGTTTCTTCAATTGTACACTATAGTTATAAAAGCGCAGCTGTCAAATTTAGAAGAAAGTGAACATTCTTAATACAATACCCTCCACTAAACCAGGATTATTTCATATGGACTAGTGCATTTTAAATGGTGTGGATACATATTGTAATATAGAAGTATATAAAATATAATTGAGGTTGTGACAGTGTTTCATAGATATATTATGGGTATGTTTAGGTTTTATGGTGCCCTAGACCTATTCATACTTAGGCCCCCTGACATCTCATTTACTTGAGCACACCCACGCACCACACCTAAGTTATTACTCCCACTATCCCCTTGCTCTACACCCCCATGGTAACCTAGAATTAACACATTAAGTGCCATGGTGGTCTACTAGGACCTCCTTGGCATTCTAAGTAAAAACATCAAACTACACTATAATATGGCACATCAACCTTTAAGCGCTTCAGAACATTGCACCATCATCAAGGCACCGAGAACTGCACCCTGATGATGCTGTGCACTCCACCCTGCATCCCATCTGCCCTAGAGGCCCCCCATCTCATATTTACTGGACCTGCTTGGCAAGGTCTGACAGTGTGCCATATGGGCCATGCATTGTGTGCATGTGTCACTAGGAGCATGTTTTATTGCATGTTTATCATGTATGCAGTGATAAACATGCAATGCAACATTATCCTAGTGACACATGCACACAATAACAGTGACAATACATTCAATATGCTCCTAGTGACACATGCCAGTCCCGCATGGCACACTGTCAGCCCCTTGCCTTAGCCTTGGCAGCCTACAGCAAGCATGTCCAGTAAATATGAGATGGAGCAGATGGGATGAAGGCTGAAGCGCAGAGCATCATCAGAGCACAGTTCTCAGCGCCCTGATGACGGTGTGCTCATTTCCAGCACACGAAAGACATGCCACCCTATAATATACATCCTCTAATAAAGTACAAAGATAAAAAAATAATTATTAAAAAACCTAAAAGTACCAAAATATAATAAAATATTACAAAAAATAAAAATATTACAAATAAAATCAAAAAATACATAAAAAAAAAAAAAAAACTTGTAAATTAAAATAAATAATACTTACCTACCCCAAATAATCATCCAGCAATGATCAGTGGTGCCCTGGTCCTCAATCTTCTGCCCTAGACCAGACAGGCTATCTATTTTGATTGAAGAAGTTCAGGCTCTCTTTATTCTTGATTAAAGACCACGATCCTCTATTCTGGCCTCGCAAGGAGGATCTCCCGCACCGCAAATGTCTGCTGCTGAGCTTTCTGCAGCTTAAACAGGAATGACAGAGTTAAACTCCTGGAGGACTCCTAATTGACCCAGCTGAAACTTCACTTTAAAGCCTGCAAAGCAGAGATGGGAAGGGTTTGATTAGGCTCTGCCCTAAGTGCAGTGAGGAGTCTGTGTGGAGCTGCAGTCTATTTGGAGAAGCTGGGATAGAGAACCTTAGACAGCACTGCTGGATCCTGAGAGCTGGGAAGCTGTGAAGTGAGACAGTAAGGAAGACTGTTTGGACTACAGACAGCTGGATCCTGAGAGCTGGGATAAGCTGAGAAGTGAGGATTCCTGGAGAGTACACATTTACAGTTACAGTGTGTTTCAGCACAAAACCCACAAGTAATGTGCTTTTTTTTAAGCCACACTTATCAAGAAATACAGGCTGATACTGCTCACCTGTGGATGACATCACCATATATCACAGTTGATGACGACATAAAGCCTGACAAATATTAGTCATGTTCTATTCGAGATAAGTAAACTAATAACAAACATATTTTTTGCTGCAGGAGTTTTTGCAGCATCATTATACATTTTTTTCAATTCTCCCCAGCTGTAATATTACTGAGCACGCCCACAACTAATAAACCAAAGTCACAAAACTCAGTACTATGAGTAAGGCTGTGCTCAGTAATTCTGTGCTCAGTAATATTACTGAGCACAAACATACTGACACTAATGAGAATCCTTGGGGGTTCCCTCCATCCATACATGCTGTAGAGGGAATCCCTGTTCACTCCCTGATCGCCCCTTCCTAGCTTAAACCCTATCCCTTTCCCCAATCAACCCATCTACGTAGCCATGGGGGTCCATTGAGACCCCCGTGGTACGTAAAAGTTAACCCACACCACGGGGTCCCTATTGGAACCCAGTGGCACCTAAAATTAATAGCATATTTAAGTTTCATGTAATATGAGTGCAGGAAATTGCAGGAAAAAATACCAAAATAAACCTTATTAAACTTACCCTAAAGTTTGCTAAATCTCTTGGGTTTCCAAGCAGTTTGTTTTGATAATTAATACCCCTGGAAATTACTGCTAAAATTATAATAACATTTGTTTTGGCCAATCAAGACAGCTAATACATTGCTTCAATCTGTGATGGCATCATGGGATGTGTAGTCCCATGCACAGGGAAGAAGGAGAAGGCCAGACATTGCTCTGCGGATCTCTGCGCTGTGCTGCTGTTGACTTGAAGGTTAGTATAGCATTAAAAACCGTACCCAAATCCATTGTTTCTATTGGTAGGTACAATGTGGCTATGTAAAAAAGCTCTGAGGGTGTGGAAAATAAATTTTATTTTTAGGTAAAATAAATCTGTGTTTGTATATAATAAATCAATGTAATGTATTTCTGATATAAGCAGCATGTGTTAGATTAGAAAAAGGTAAAATCAGGAAAACTTAAACCTTGAGGAAGCCTTGATACTTCAAGGCGAAACGGACCGCTGGCACTGGTTTGCTGTAGTTTTGTTTTGTTGTTGTAGAGACAGTGATTTTAAGTTTACAGTATAACATATATTTACAACACGTACATAGTAAAGGACTAACTCCTCTAAAAGGTAGAAGTATAGGATTTTCTCCTGTATTTTTCTCAGGAACATGCCTCTTAAGAGTCCAACAGTAATCCGCAAGCATTGCTGAACTCCACTTGCCCTAGTACCACTTTTCCATTTTGGAAATTTCCTGGCGAAATGGTTCACCATTGTTCATCCCTGACTCCTCCAAGATTTGCTAGGAAGGAATCCATGTGCAATCGAAGGAATAGAAGAAATGGATTTTCAAAGACATATTACATCCCATGGTCTTGTAAGATTGCAAAAGATCATCCACTATTTCTTTGTAGCTGTCTGCCTTATCATACCCTAAGAATTTCTGGCAAACACTCTTGAAAGATTTCCATTTAGCCTTTTAAGCCTGATTCAACTGACTATCAAAGTTCTCCTCTTTAATCAGTTATCTTATTTGAGTTCCTACAAAGATCCCCTCTTTGATCTTTGCATCACTGATCCTTGGGAATTTTGTTTCTTAAATATGTAAATCCAGGTCCACTTAGATCCATCACTTTGACAAAGTTCTTCATAAGACAAGCTTTATATGTAATGGAGGTAGATACACTTTTTCGGGATCACGTGATGTATTGACAACATGCTCCTGTCCTGGAATTAGTGATGTTCATTTTAGCAATTGTTTCTAAGTGTAACTTATGCTTAAAATTCCTAAATACACAGTTGAATCAGAAATATACTGTTCCTAACACAATAGGACTCAAGTTAAAATATATTTAATAATAGTTTAAGCTGAAGAAAGGTAATAACGTATTTTTACACTATCGATTAATGAACAGATTGATAGAAATGTAATTATAGATGTGTTTAAGTTCCATATGTTAAAATATTATTGGAAAAACAAATAGAAAAGTTATTTGTAATTCTGTAAGTATGTAAAACATTCAGTAAAAATGTATGAGTTTATAATGTAGCAAAAAACAATAAAGTGGTGACTCGAGTTTTTCTTGTAGAATGTGGTGCTCCAAGTTCAGCTTTAAGATTCCTTAACCGGTAAGACCTATTGTTCCTTGACCCCCCCCCCCCCCCCCCCAAAGAAAAGACACAACACAACTGTTGGAGGTACAACTGTCGGCAGCAAGTTTTATTTAACATACTATGCAAAAGGCATATGTAAATCCGCTATGAAGGCATTAACCCCATCCCTTAAACCCAGGCTGAAGAGGTCAACCTCTGTGCCATCGTCACACCTTCCATGGGGTAGGGACGGTCCCTTCTCATCATTGGCCCGGGCAACTCCCCCACCCGTCACCAACAAAACCATGTAAAACTCTACTGCGACAAACAACATAACATAAGCTCACCACGTGAGCAACACATTATTGTATAATCACTTTCTTCATCTTTTTGTTTGTTTGTTTTTGTTTTTTACTTATTTCTCTCTTTTTTTTTTTAACATAAAAATATTTGAACATTTTAACATTCTTAAACATTTTTTTTAAGGGAGGGAGGGTTGGTGCCTGCTTCCCTGCCAGCTGAAGGGGGGGGCAAGATACCGCCCGTGCAGAACCTAAGGGGAGGGGCTACCGCAACCCCTCGCGAGAGGCCCCACCTCCTCGGCCGGCACTTGGTTCCCCTATGTCAAGGGACCCCCACTGCGATTCCCAGCACAGCTGGTTCCGCCCTGAGGGTCCTTCATGACCTGGTAAGACCCATAGTCCCCGACCCCCCCTAAAAAAAGACACAACACAACTGTTGGAGGTACAACTAGACGAAGAGAGTTTTATTTAATATAATATGCAAAAGGCATATGTAAATCCGCTACAATGGGGGGAGATTCCCGGGCTTAGGCAGTAACCCCATCCCTTAAGCCCACGCTCAAGAGGTCAACCTCTGTGCCGTCGTCACCCCTTACCAGGGGTAGAGACGGCCCCTTCTCACCACTGGCCCGGGCAACTCCCCCACCCGTCACGGTGATTCTGGACGAATCCTCTACAGAGGCGCTCCCCCCATCGCTAAGGCCCGCTGAACCCTGTCTTTAAACTTCAACATCAGCAACTCCAAGCCTATTTCCGTCAGATGTACTCCGTCTTTCAGGAAAATACCATCAGCATTAGTGTCCTCCAGCTCATGGTGGCGCAGAGATATCCATCCCATCTTTCTAATGAAGCTCAGCATCAGCTTGTTTACTTTCTGCTTGGCCCTGTCAAGGCTACCTGGGTCCCTCACATTTCTCCATGTGCTCTTTTTCACCATCTCTGACCATATAATGGTTATTCCTGGGAACCTCTCCTTCCTGCCACTGATGTCTCGCTTCATATACCTCACCAACCTTTTCATAGGGATGTATCCCAGATCATTGCCCCGCACATGGAAGAGCACGATCTCTGGCTGACCAAAGCGCTGGGTGTATGAGGCCATCAATGCACTAGCTTGCCTTCACCTCATTCCCCTCGTACCAAACCAGCGCACTGCTCCGCGCTCTTTAGGCATACTCAACTGCACACAATCCTTCACCCAGTATATGTAGGAGTGCCCAATCACCCAGAGTTGGATCCGATAGTCTGCAACGGCATGCCAAACTTAGTAAGTGACTGTAGCCGGATGTATGTATAACTTGAAACGGCTCGATTGCCACATTCCAATCCTCTTAAGCACCTCATCCAGATGTCCTAAACTGGCGGCTTCCGTCGTCGCTCCTATGCGGGATGAGTGAGTTCTAAATTCAGCCTGGCATAGTCCCAATCTGCTCAAACAACTTTTGAAGACTTTAGAAAATTGGAAGCAAGACAAAGCGAGCCCATCAAAGTGCGTTATTAATGGCCCGGGCAAACCCAGCCGCCGCTCCACACACTCCACTGGGCAACATTCCATTCCTACCCGTCTCAACAGTATCTCCTTGCCATGACCCGCCTGGTCTGTTTTGGACTTTCTTAGCCATAACACTACCCTGTCACCTTGCACCCACACGTCCTCCACTTGAATGCCTCCCGGGCTGTGTCTGCTAGCCAACTAACTTCTGATTAGCAACACTACTTCTCTGCTCCGAGCTCCTGTAGCATGAGCGAGAACTGCTCTCCCGTCGCTGCCGATCGCCCCCTCTAAAAACAAGACAGGGCGTTAGCTATGTCGTTATCCATGCCTGGAACATGCCTAGCTCTAAAACATATGTTCATATGTAAGCAGGTTAGTACTAAGAGTCAAAGCAACCTGATGACCAGTACTGATGACAACGTGATGATATTTACTGCGGGGACAACCGCCATGTTGCCTGAGAAGAGATGACGTGCCTATTCCGAAGCTCAAGGAAGGCTAAGTTCTTGGATAGGCAAGCCTCCAACCATTTTTCTGGCCATGCTGCTGCACACCATTTACCATGGAAATATTCACTGAATCCATGAGACCCTGACGCATCCGTAAACAAAGCCAGCTCGATGTTAGACTGCCTCCTCGTTTGAATCAATGCCCTCCCATTGAAGGATTCCAAAAACGCCACCCAAACTGCCATGTCCTCTTTCATGGATGCCGATATCCTGGTGAAATGATGCACTTGCTTGAAACCAACCGTAGCTAACGCGATCCAGCGCCAGAAGATATTTCCCATGTGAATGATCCTACATGCGAATGCCAGCTTACCAAGAATGGACTGGAGCCGACGGAGAGAAACCCTCCTAGCACCCGTAAGAGCCGCCAGTTCGCCTCTTAAATCCTCGACTTTTGTCGCTGTTAATCTGCACTCCATCTTCAGGGAAGTTATCATGATGCGCAAGAAGGTAAAGCAGGTGGTGGGACCCTCCATTTTCTGTTCTGCCAAAGGAACTCCAAAGGAACAAGCCACTCTGGAGAACGTGGCCAGCAAGTGCGCACACACTTCTTGCCCGCCCGGGCCCACAAACAGGAAATCATCCAAATAATGAACTATGCTATGATATCCTGACTCCTGAATCAATACCAACTGCAGGAAACTGCTGAAAGCCTCGAAGTAGCCTATGGGAAGGCATAGGTCCACAAAGTAGCTGCTCCCTAAACGACAGCCTAACAGCCAATGGCTTGCCGGGTGAACTGGGAGCAAACGAAATGTAGACTCTATGTCCAATTTAGCCAACAGAGCCCCGACGCTAGCCCGCTGAACAATCTCAGTCGTCGAGTAAAACGACGCATATGAAACCGACGACAGATCCTTGTCGGTACCATAGTTTACTGATTGAACGTTCGGGTATGACAGGTGGTGTATCAGCCTAAACTTTCCAAATTATTTCTTCGGCACCACACCCAACCGAGATATTAGTAAACAGTGGATGGGGGGTTCCGCAAACGGGCCTGCCATCTGGCACAATTTGACTTCCTTTTCAATTTTTTCTTCGGCTACACCTGGAAACTCTGCCACTGATTTTAGGTTCGTAGGCTGTATGGTTAAGGATTGATCCACCTTAGATGGAATAATAAAACCCTCACGAATATTGTCGATCAGCAGCTTTGATTCTTGTCCTTTACCTGGATTTTTAACGTAGCGTCTTAGCCACGGCAGCATTGCTTCCCACGCTACCTTTTTCAGAGGGCTCACCATTTCTGACGGTTTCCCTTGCTTTTCCACATCTGTGCACCGAGTGCTCACCTCCACAGATCGAGCAAAAGTGCCTATATCGACAGTTAGGCGCCTACTTGCAAACTCCCTCATTGAAGGAGTTCATATTGTTTTGTACTGACTGCTCCACCTGGCGTGGCAAGATGTCTGGACCCGCCAGCCCCACCTTGAAAGGGTGCCACCACCCGAATGGGGGTCATTTCATTCAGCCAATGCCTGACAGGCTTGTCACTCCCCGGTCTAGCAGCCATGCACATACGTGCGGTGCGTTCCCCGTATCTTTACAAGGTAAATTAATTGCGCCAAAGACTGCTCGGTAAACCTCTCACCGATGATGCACGCCAGGATGGAGAATGCCTGCAGCCAGTTCTCGAATGTCTTAGGAAATCTCCTAAAGCCCTTCCGCTCAGCCTCGCCCTACACTGACCCTCTGTCCTGTGCATCCACGAATCTCGAGGAGGGTAGTAACGCAAATAATTCGATGAATTCCCTCCTCCAAATTTAGTTCCAGTGGTAGATGAGTGCTTAAGCTATCCAAGCTACATAACACCGTCGACTGAGCGGATATCTTGACTTTGCCGGGCACTGGTATCGGGACCACCAGGGCTGCTGGTGAAACTACACTCGAACTACTCGCTGCCCAGGAGGCACAACCCTTCTCCTGTACTGTGGCACCTTGTCCTCCCCAGGCCTATTTGCCAAACCTGACATCCATTCTCCTAGCTCTTCATTGTTTACATCATAAGACCTCAAGAATCCCTTTAACCCAGCCAAAAATGTTTGTGTCTCTGCATCCCTGACACTACCAGTGTAACCCAAAGTGAGTGTCTCAACTGTATCCAGCCTGGTGGGCTCCTGACGTGGCCTCTGTTTGGCTGGACTGTTCCTGCCCCGGGATCTCAGAGACCTGCTTTTGCCACTCATTGCACATGATTCCCTCTCCGAACTAGAGTCCGTCTGTGGAGAGGAATGCTTCTCCCAATGCCCTTGGAGGAAACTGCCTCCCCCGCTGATAAAGGGGGTTCATCTCCCATAATAGAATGATAGCATCTGCTGCAGCAGTCAGCCCACAGCCCAGATGTTCTTCCAGCCATCTTACTCCATGGATGATGGCTCTTGACTGCACCTCCGCCAAGATGCGCTCTAAACCCACTAAATCCCCTACACCCATACCCACAGACATACCAGACTTGACAATGAAAGATAAAAATGAAAACAGACACACAAGCAAAAACACACACCTACAGCTAGAGCTAACTGGGAAAAAGACCCAGGGATAGACCCCCACCTAGCCACTGCACAGAGGAAAAGCTGGGGAAAAAATGAAGTTGCTTTATGCTGATGTGAGGAATTGACTCTGCTGGGATTCGAACCCTGGTTTCCATGTTGCTGGACCTCTTCCCTACCGGTACACCAGCCTGCCTCTTGCAGATTTGCCTGAGATCTGATACCTTGACTCTAAAAGCAATGAAATCAGTGACAACTCTCTTTAGTTGTGTCTGGTCAACTGTCTGGTTCTTGGCCTATATAAGGCACTTCCTGTCTCTGTATCCTTGCCAGATTATTGTGTGGTTCCTGATCACTTCAATAAAGCTTGTTCCTGTTTCACCTACAAGTTGCTGAACCTTGGCTGCTGGTCTCCACAACCTTGTGATTCCTATATCATTACAGCTGAGCAGCCTAAACTGAGAATATAAGCAAAGCAGAAATACTGCTATAATGTAAATAAAAACATATAAGTACCCCTAAACCCTGCTAACAGATACAGATAATAAGGGGAGAAAACTAAACAGAAATAGACAGCAGCAACAGCCTGCCTAAATAATATAGAGAACTATCCTGCACTACCATGCAGTTATACATATGCATGAAAACCACTACCACTCTGTTAACCAGACGCTCCTGCACTCCACGATGCTGCCTTCTTCTATGCCTGCCGCGAATTGAGGCAAGATGGCGCCCGTGCTTAGCCTAGGTGGCGGAGCAACCCCTTGCCTGAGGCCCCGCCTCCTCTGCCGGCACTTGGTTCCCCCCTGTCAAGGGACCCCCACTGAAATCCCAGTGCAGCTGGTTCCGCCCTGAGGGTCCTTCAATTCCACAACAATCATTTTCTACAAAATAATATGTTTTTGAAATTTTAATAGCTAAAATACTATAATGAATGTTAAACAGGAAATGTAACACAGTTTGTACTTTATTCTCTGACAATAAATCTAAGAAGCTACAAAGTCCTATAAGGAATTGTTTTGATGTGCATCACCAATATAGTATACTATTGAAAAACTAAAGGAGAGCTTAGATATAAAAACTATCTTATACAATGTGATCTGTATGTTTAAGGTAATCACGTAGTAATGGGTATTTTACCATAATTATGTGTTTGGATTATCAGATATCTACCAAGATGAATGATTCATGAGTGCGCACGATTAACCCTCCTGTCGGGATGATTATGTCAGTATTTAGAATGTTAAAGCGGTACATTCTAAAATACTGACATAATCATAACGCATTGTTCCGCACCTCTGAGTCGCCTACGCTCGATAATATAAAAGTAGATACATAGGTATATTATATTTGTAGTGAAATCCAGAAACTCTCCATGTCCCATTAAACATCCCCACAAACAATCTTGTATAGCCATCAACAAAAATACTAGATAACTAAACAGTATAATCAAAAGAGTATTGGTTATTGGAGAGAAGAGAAGCTATGCTTATGTTACCTGGTAAGCCAGTGACCAGAGATTGCAAGTAAAAATCCATTCACTTTCTAAATGATGGAAATGGGGGGGGAAGAGACACAAGGGAAGGGAGAACAGACACAGGGGGAGGGAGAAACAGGGGGGAAAGAGTCACAAGGGAGAGGGCAACAGACACAGAGGAGGTAGAGGGAGGAAAGAGACACAGGGGAGGGGGAAAATAGACACAGGGGATGGGGAAAGAGATGTATGGGAGGCAGAGGGGGGTAAGAGACACAGGAGGGAAAGAGACACAGGGGAGGGTGTTAGAGACACGGGGGGAGAGGGGGTAAAAACACAGGAAGGGAAGCAGACACAAGGGAGGGAGAGGAGGGTGGAAAGGAGACAGAAGGGAGAGAGAGGAGGGGGGAAATGAGACACAAGGGAGGAAGTAGACAGGGGGAGAGACTCGCAATGAATGAAGCGTATGCACAAAGCGCAGTGAAAGCCGACCATGCGCAAAGCGCAACTTTAACCTTGCATGAGCAAAGTGCACTAATAGCCGTGCATTGCACATGCACGGAGTGTAAGGGAAGGGGGATGAGACACAGAGGGAGGGGGAAAGAGATGAATGGGATGGAGAGGGATGAAAAAGAGACACGGGGAAAGATACACAGGGGGGAAGAGGGAGGGAAATAAACACAGGGGGAGGGGGAAAGAAACATGGGGGAAAGAGACACAGGGGAGGGGGAAAGAGACACAGGGGAAGGGGAAAGCGACACAGGGGAGGGAGAGGTGGGGAAGAGACACGGGGGAGGGAGAGGAGGGGGAAGAGACACAGGGGAGTGAGAGGAGGGGGAAGAGACACAGGGGAGTGAGATGAGGGGGAAGACACAGGGGAGGGAGGGGAGGGGGAAGATACACAGGGGAGAGAGAGGAGGAGGGAAGAAACACAGGGGAGAGAAATGGAGGGGAGAAGAAACATGAGGGGGGAACAGATACAGGGGGAGGGGGGACAGGGAGGGAAGAGACACAGGGGAGGGGGAAACAAACACAGCGGCGGGAGAGGGCAAAAAAGATGCATGGGAGGGAGAGGGGGACAGAGACACAAGAGGGAAAGAGACACATGGGAGGGGGTTAGAGACACATGAGGGAGAGGGGGGTAAAAACACGGGGGGGGAGACACAATTTTATTGCGTCATTCTTGACGGGCGAGTAGCTAGTCATATATATAGTTGTGGTGGTTACGAATTGTCAATCACGCTATGTTAATGAGACCCGAAGGCCCGCACAACGGTGAAATGACGGGGGCTGCAATGAGAGTTTAAGACACACATTGAAAGGCCCACAAGACTTTGAAAAAGGCTGGCAATGAGCGCGGAAGACACTTATTGCCAGGCCCACGATGAGCATCGAAGGCATTCATCATGAGGCCAGCAAGACTTTAGAAAAGGCTGGCAATGAGGGCCAAAGGCGCTAATTGCCATGCCCCCTTGAGCGTGAGGCATGCAACTCTTCAAAAAAATACAACTTTAACGGTCGCCGTTTTTTCAAGCCTGTAACTCAGAAGCAGTCAGAACACCACCAAAAGAAGCCAATTAGTTCAGAAATTAACTCACAACCTCACACACAGCATAGGGGGAGAGGCAGGGAGCCTGTGAGTGAGGTTGCAAGCTAATTTGAGGTTTAATTGGCATTTTTAGGAGATCGAAAATCGGCTAATGGAGGAAAGAAATGGTGGTCGTAAACACGTAATTGTTTTGAAAAAGGCTCAAAACGAGGCCGAAGGCTGAAAGACTTTGAAAAAACAACCAACGGCTCTCAACGCAAGGCACGCAAGACTTGAGCAGGGATAGAGAAAAGAAAGATATAGGGGAGGGAGAACGGGTGAGGGTGGAAAGACACACAGGGGTGAGAGAGGAGGGAAAAGAGACACAGGGGAGGGAAATAAGGTGAAAAAAACACAGGGCAGGGAGAGGGGGGAATACACACATGGAAGGGAGAGGGGGAAACAGACACAGGGGTCAGAGAGTGGGGAGAGGCTTGAAATGAGTGCCAAAGGTGTTCATCGCTGGGTATGCGATTAGAGCTGAAGGCACTCAGTGCCAGGCACGAAAGTGGCAGGTTGGAGGACACCTGATATGAGCGACAAGTCGCTATTACAAAAATAATTAGAATCTGAACAGACATTAACCTGCTGTTCTGATTTGGTAAGCGTCTTGCAGTTGATTGGTCAGATGCTCAGAAGCCATCAGTTAATCGCATAATCTGAGTAATTTGAATAGGAAATGCATATATACAGTATATATATATATATATATATATATATATATCACATATATAGTTGTGAGCTTACGGGCCGTTGCTCACGCTTGCTGGCTAGCATAGTGAACCAGCGGCCCTCGCCGCAGGTGGTAACGGTTTTGGCTCGCGCACGCACACTATTACACTGCACATGTTCATCACGCTCACACAGCACCTGCACACCACTAATGCTGCAGCAACATCAAACAAGGCTCACAGATCTTAAACACAATGCTTCAAAATAGGTCAAGTATATTCATTTATTTATTATTATTATATATTTCGGTAGTACACACAAAACAACATTAGCTGCCTTACAATTCCATATGTATATTAATAACTAAACAACTTTCCAAACATACACATCTCATTGCCGTCATTTTTTGACGGGCAAGTCGCTAGTATATATATATTTACAGATGCACTACATTGATTGACTTCTCTCTTTTTTATTCACAATCTTTTTAGAAATCACTGGATGTTGATATATTTAAAATAATATACATTGACTTTAACTCCTTTCTGTGGCCAGTGTGAATAGTATTACCCTTTGCCTCCTTTAGTATATATATAAAAAGAAAGAGACCTATAATCTAGGAGAATAATAGTAGACTAAAAGCCCCAGAGAGCCATAATACAATGTACTTTGTCCATAAAAATCTCTGAGACTTTGGTCATTCTCCTACTTAATGACTTTGCAATTAAACATTTGCCATTTGATATTAACATCTTGCAAACCACTGTTACACCTGCTAACTTTAAATATTACAGAAATAAACGTTGTCTTGATACACTGCATGCTGTGGATGTGTATTTTGAATATTTAAAGCCTTGAACCAGCATATTGAATGTGTGGTAAAGATTAGTTAGTGTTAAATGTAGAAAAACATTTTGTTTCCCTTCCCCATTTTGTAACTATTCTTTTGGTAGCCTCTAACATAAACTTCTAATTCAGCAATACCTTCTTTTTCGGTCTTTGTGGTTGCTATTTGTGGTTAGAAGTAGTTTAGTGTTACAGTATGTGTGCAGGTGCATGGGGTTTTTGATGGATTCATGGAAGGAACATACTAGCAGTCTACATGTTAGAATTCCTAAGGTAAGGCAAGATAACTGACTGGATGATGTCATTTATAGAACATAAAGCTAACCTTTTATTTTCTTGTTAGCTCTTTGTAATTACCACGATTCATTTTATAAACCTAAAGAAAAGAAATGTGTAGTTAGAGTTTACAGTTCAACCTCTGTCTGCACACTTTGATACAATATTGATGGCAATATTAAAAATCAATACAGGGGAAAGGAGTACTAAGAAAAACCTTTCTTAAACAAATCTAAGCCACCTATAAAATAGAGTGAACCAACTAGGATACGAGGAAGAGATTCTCATAAAAAAAAGAAAGCAAGGAGAGCAGGCCTATAACCGCATAGGGTCATCCTTATATAGGGGCTCTCATAGGGATGCTCCTAATAAACTAGATCTCTATAATAGATAGGTAAGAAAAAGAAAACCTCAATACCTATTGGGTATAAAAATATACCCACAAAAACAAATGGGTCCCTCTAACAATAAAAACGTAATTATAAAGCTCAAACATGCTCATCATCCAAACATACGATTACTATCACGGACACACTTATAGGCTGTAACAAGCAAGAGACCAAATAGTCAAAAACTCCTGTGCACTAATTAGGGAACCTCACAAGTGGTTATAAGCTTATACCAAAAAGGATGTGGATAATATGAGCCGAAAAATGCCTAGGCTTACAGCCGTTTCACCACAAGTATGGCTTTGTCAAAGGCATTAGCTATACCTCAGTATACTGAGGTTCTTCTTTTCTTAACTATCTATTAGAGAGATCTAGTTCATTAGGAGCATCCCTATGAGAGCCCCTATATAAGGATGACCCAATGAGGCCTTCTTTCCTTGCTTTCCCCTTTTGTTGAGAATCTCTTCCTGGTATCCTAGTTGGTTCACTCTATTTTATAGGTGGCTTAGATTTGTTTAATAAAGTTTTATTTTACTACTCCTTTCCCCTCTATTGGTTTTTACTTTTGATTCAGCTTGTAGGTATTATGCACAGATAGGGAAATATTTAATATAGTGTGAAAAACCTAACTGTGTCCTGAAAATTCTTCTGCAGTTGTATTGCAGTCTTTTAAAAACACACTTTTCCCTTTTTCAGCATGTTATAAAAAATGGCTTTATTTATACCTTTTAATGCAGAAAGCAATAATGCATGGAAACATAAATATGCAATCAAAATATATTTCAATGCAAGCTAAGCCTTGAGCTATTCAATGATACATTAGATCAGAGTGTTATGAATGGGTAGATACTGGTTCTTAAGTCAGGGTAGGCACTGTTCTTCCTGGAGAGCCCGCCATACCATACTGGATTTTTGTATCTCCATGCTCTGCACCGGTGAGGCAATTAAAATGTCTAATACAGTTACTACCTTACTGTGTACAGCATGGAAATACTGAAATCTAGGACTGTATTCAGCACTCCAGCAAAAGGACTGTGTTCTAATTAATTGTGCAATGGTGTCATACATGGATTTGTACTCAAATATCAGTCTCAGTTTCTAGGTAAAAGTTTAGGACCAGTATTTTGGCACTTAAATCTTTGACTTTATCTACATTTGTCAGAAATGTTCTGCAATTGCAGGTAGCTATTTTCTTATTTACATGAAATATGCATGAGTTCTCTCTTTTTCTTAATGTTTCTCACCTTTTTGAAACAAAGCAATAAAACTTTAGCATTAGGTAACTTAAGGCTAGGAAAATTAAATGTGTGAAGAGGTCAAGGTGTATATCTGTGATAAAATTTCTTGCATGATATTTTTAGGTTTATTAAGATGCTGTAACATTTTGGTGCAATTTTTATTGTTATGTATTATATTTTATTGTCTGTAGCAGCAGAGTAAATACAGTGCCCTAGAGCTAGGATCTGCATTTATTATTTATAGTGAAATATTAAGTATTAGGTATGCAGAGCATGTTACTGGCTACTCCTCTCATGATGGTGAACATAACGGTCCGTTAATGGTTAGTAGATACTCTTATAACTCACTGGCAAAAAAAGGGTTCAGCTTTACTATAGTGCGTGCTGTCAGTGAAAGGAACACAACCTTCACACAATATTAATTTACTCAATTGCTGTCCAATGTACAGCACTTTAAATAGATGATTATTGTATTCTAACCATAATGTAACACTAAGAAAATTAAATCAGTGAATCATCAAAATTGCTTACATATTTAAAAAAAAATGTTTTGTTTAAAAACAGATTTTATTTAAAGGGTCATTGTTATTTAAGAAAAGTTATGATTGTGTAGTATCACATATATAGTTGTGAGCGTACGAGTCGTTGCTCAAAGCGAGGGACGCAGTTCCCCGCAAATGCGGGTCCTCGCGAAGCGAGGGCCCGCATTTGCGGTGGTGGAGGCTCAACGTCGGCTGTGTTAACACACACATACACACACACGACTTTTTAACAGAATAAACCCAACCGCCCAGCCAACAAAAACCCAACAACGTCCCCGCAAATGCGGATCCTCGCGAAGCGAGGGTCCGCATTTGCGGTGGTGGGAGCATCCCAACATCGGCTGTGTTAACACACACATACACACACACACAACTTCATAACAAAAAAAAACTCAAAGTCGCCTCACACCCGCTTACATCCAGACACACAGACGCAAGACTTAACAAAAAAACTGTAAAAAAGGCCCTTCACACGCTCTTAACACACATACGCACGACTTAGAAACAAATACACTGCGTCGTACACGTAAAAGCTAACTGCGTATATCGCAAAAAAATACGGCAACATCGCAACAAAATACGGCCGCATCGGAAAAAAATACGGCCGCGAAAGACCCATTCCAACCGCCGCGCATCAAAACATCACAAACAGAAGAAATAAACACAACAAACACATAAAAAGCTTACTTACAGCACGGGGGGGCATCCAGCACCTCCAAAACTTCATTTACACGTCCATTTAAGTCCAAAACAAAGAGTTTAAACGGCCGAAAATCGGCTAAGCGAGAGAAAAAATGGCCGCCGAACAAAACGAAAACGAGGCTTCAGACGTAACTACACTACACTTACTCGCAATAATCAAACACATACTATGCGGAACGGATCACACTCATATTAAACACCATTTTAACCACTACTACGCACAAAATGGCGGATGGAACGCAAATTGGAAGCTGGAACGCAAATAGCGCATGCGTATTGCGCTCTAACGGTCTAACTTTCCAGAATGTTCTACAAGTTTATAAATACTGCCTATTTGACAGAGAAAAATACATTTCTCCTCAGGTGATGAACAGAGTGACTTCAGACATAACTGCTGCTAAAACTTGAGAAGATAATTTACTACTTTACATTGTGCAAATTACAACTGAGAGGTAAGCAATAATATATTACATTTTATTATCAAGACAGGACATCAAAAAAAAAAATTAAATAAGAAAAAGAGGTTTATGTATACTGACATGTGACACGCACATATATGCGTATAATGTATACTGACATGTGACACGCACATATATGCGTATAATGTATACTGACAAGTGACACGCACATTTATGTGTATAATGTATACTGACATGTGACACGCACATTTATGTGTATAATGTATACTGACATGTGACACGCACATTTATGCGTATAATGTATAGTGACATGTGACACGCACATTTATGTGTATTGCCCCTGCACAAAATTATCTTAAAACAAACTAATTAAACAACTACATTTAAATTACATTAGAAAAAAATAAGTTGGGACTATTAAAATATGAGTCATGTATACTGATATGTGACACGCACATATATGTGTATCATCTATAGTCACATGTCACACACACATTTATGTATGTTGGCCAAAAATACAAATAAGGTTAATTTAACAATTAAAATATGATGAATGTATAGTGATATGTCACACGCACACAAAAAAATTACTTTCAACTATGGAAATGTGCTTCATGTATGTGACATATGTGTGTAGCCCCCACCAAAAAATAATGTTAATTCAAAATAATTACAGAAGTATATTTCAATGAAATTAATTTACTGCAATTCAATAGATCACCTAAAGCTCAATCTTTCTACTTTTTTTAATATTTAAACAGACTCTGCATCAACAGCGTCTCTCAACAATTTGCACCGTGCATTGTGAAGCACAATCCCTTTTAAAGAACACCAACAAAGAAGAAGAGGTAAGATACAAAAATACTTTAAATGCTGAAAAGGCCATGCTTTGTTAAATACAAATAAAAAATTCTATAATTCACTATTTCACTTTATTTTTCAAACAGACACTACAAGAAGACCGGCGGATTAAGATTGGCAGGAGGGGACCCTCTGTCATTCCACACTTCAATCAAGGTAAAGTATTAAGTATAAAAAAGAACCGAACCATGAGCCTTATTCAATTGTGAGTTGGCCAATTGAATAGGGCTTTATATAAGCACATAATAGATTTTTTAGACAGACATTTTTAGTTACTGAACTTCTAACCACAATCAAGGTCTTCACTAACTAAAAACTTCTGTCAAAAAATATTTTGGCCCTCATTCAATTGCAATTTGGCCAATTGAATAGGGCTCTAAATAAGCACATAACATATATTTTTTAAATACGTTTTTAGTTAGTAAACATCTATCCAAAAGCAAGGTTTTCACTAACTAAAAACTTTTTTAAACAAAATATGCTATGTGCTTATTTAGACCCCTATTCAATTGGCCAAATTGCAATTGAATGAGGGCCTTTATGTGCTTATATAGAGCCCTATTCAATTGGTCAAAACGCAATTGATTCAGGACCTAAATATGTTTAATGGGCGAGGGCCTCATTCAAATGTGATTTGCCCATTTCAATAGGGCTCTATATAAGCACAGAGCATATTTTTGAACAGAAGTTTTTAGTTAAAAACTTCTGTAAAAAAAGATGCTCTGTGCTCATATTGAGCCAAATTCCATTGCGAAAAACCAAATTCAATGAGGCCCTCACAATATAACAAATCCAGCAACCAAAGGCCCTCATTCAATTGATATTTTGGACAATTCAATAGGGCTCGAAATAAGCACATTTAGAACCCTATTGAATTGGCCAAACTGCAATTGAATGAGGGCCAAAGGATGCAACATATGGTACACACAAACTGGTACACACAAAACAGGATTGTAACAAACACATAGCAAACTAAATTCATATTCTTTTTGTTTAACAACCTATAACCATTAGAAAAAACACTACATAAGTATAACAAAAGTGGTGCCCATCAAACAGGATTGTACGAAAACTCACACAAACACATAGCAAACTACATTTACATTCTTATTTTATGTTTAACAACCTATTAGCATTACAAAACAACATTAATAAGCATACCAAGAGTGGTGCGCACCAAACAGGATTGTATGAAAACTCACACAAACACATAGCAAACTACATTTAGATTCTTATTTTATGTTTAACAACCTATTAGCATTACAAAACAACATTAATAAGCATACCAACAGTGGTGCGCACCAAACAGGATTGTATGAAAACTCACACAAACACATAGCAAACTACATTTAGATTCTTATTTAATGTTTAACAACCTATAAGCCTTAGAAAGAAGCCTAAATAAGCATACCAACAGTGGTGCGCACCAAACAGGATTGTATGAAAACTCACACAAACACATAGCAAACTACATTTAGATTCTTATTTTATGTTTAACAACCTATTAGCATTACAAAACAACATTAATAAGCATACCAAGAGTGGTGTGCACCAAACAGGATTGTATGAAAACTCACACAAACACATAGCAAACTACATTTACATTCTTATTTTATGTTTAACAACCTATAAGCCTTAGAAAGAAGCCTAAATAAGCATACCAACATTGGTGCGCACCAAACAGGATTGTATGAAAACTCACACAAACACATAGCAAACTACATTTAGATTCTTATTTTATGTTTAACAACCTATTAGCATTACAAAACAACATTAATAAGCATACCAACAGTGGTGCGCACCAAACAGGATTGTATGAAAACTCACACAAACACATAGCAAACTACATTTAGATTCTTATTTAATGTTTAACAACCTATAAGCCTTAGAAAGAAGCCTAAATAAGCATACCAACAGTGGTGCGCACCAAAAATGATTGTATGAAAACTCACACAAACACATAGCAAACTACATTTAGATTCTTATTTTATGTTTAACAACCTATTAGCATTACAAAACAACATTAATGAGCATACCAAGAGTGGTGTGCACCAAACAGGATTGTACGAAAACTCACACAAACACATAGCAAACTACATTTACATTCTTATTTTATGTTTAACAACCTATAAGCCTTAGAAAGAAGCCTAAATAAGCATACCAACAGTGGTGCGCACCAAACAGGATTGTATAAAAACTCACACAAACACATACCAAACTTCATTTAGATTCTTATTTTATGTTTAACAATCTATAAGCCTTAGAAAAAGGCCTAAATAAGCATACCAAAAGTGGTGGGCACCAAACGGGATTGTTGAAAAACAAAGAAATAATGTCATTTTTTAGTTCATACAAATACATTCAAATAAAATTACATTTTCATTTTTATTTTATATCAGATACTGCGTCAAGAACATCGGACCAGGAGTTTCAACTGAGGACCAGACCAGCGGACGAGGACTTTCAACAGAGGACCAGACCATTGGACGAGGACTTTCAACAGAGGACTACACCATAGGACGAGGACTTTCAACAGAGGACTACACCATCGGACGAGGACTTTCAACAGAGGACCAGACGATTGGACGAGGACTTTCAACACAGGACCAGACCATCAGACGAAGGCTTTCAACACAGGACCAACAAAGATTCTGCTTCAAATCAAACTTCAACCAAGGTACAGTATAACAAGTAAAAAAAGAGAAAAATTAATTAATATTCTTCTTTAATGTTTAACCACCTATAAGCCTTAGAAAAAAGCCTACGGAAGCATACCAAAATTGCGGCGCACCAAAAAGGATTGTAGAAAAACACAGAAATAATGCAATTTTTTCATTAATACAAAGACATTCAAATAACATAACATTTTCATTTTTATTTTATAACAGATACTGCGTCAAGAACATCGGAACAGGAGTTGGAACTGAGGACCACACCAGAGGACGAGGACTTTCAACAGAGGACTACACCATGGGACAAGGACTTTCAACACAGGACCAGACCATCGGACGAAGGCTTTCAACACAGGACCAACAAAGAATTTTGATTGAAATCAAACTTCAACCAAGGTACAGTATAAAAAGTAATATCTATCATCTATCTCTTATTTGTCTTTTAGGGCCAATAATCTTTAACAGTAAATACAAACTTCAATGTAAACTTAAAAAATAAATTGGCATAGTCCAAAAAAGTCTAAAAACACAGAATCTATACAATTTGTCATTGTAACATTCCAGTCCTAAACCCTAATTTAATTGCCATTTGACAAATTGAATAGTGCTGTAAATAAGGACATAACATCTTATTGAAAATACCTTTTTAGTTACTGAAACACTTGCTTTTGGATACATGTTTAATAAATAAAAATGTCTTTAAATAATTATCTGATGGCCTTATTTAGACTTTTATTCAATTGACCGCATTGAAATTGATTAAGTATAAAATGTTAACACACTATTGATAACTATTTGTCATGAAAAACAACTTAACATCTCAAAATAAACTAATGGTACATTATTTTATTTTTACAGATTAACATGGCTGATAACGAGAGTAAACAAGAAAAGAAAAGACGCCAAGCTAGAGAACGACGACAGAGAGCAGACAGCCAGCAGACACCGGAGAAGAAGGAAATTCGACGAGAAAAAGAACGCAAAAGAATTGCAAGCAAAAGACTGTCACTTGCAGAAATTAAAGATATGTCAAAAAAAGCAACAAAGAAAATAAAGCATTTACAACCTGTTGCTCAAACATCAGATGACATTTTACCAGAAAAAATACAAGAGATACCAAAAAAAGCAACAAAGAAAACAAAGCATTTAGAACCCTTTCATGAAACATTACATGACATTTTACCTCAAACAATAAAACATATACCAAGAAAAGCAACGAAAAAAACAAAACATTTAGAACCTGTTGTTGAAACATTATATGACATTTCACCTGATGAATATGAAAGTCAAAATCCTATATGCTTTGCAAATTGTCCTCTACTCAAGTCTTTAGCAGTAGAGGTTCATAGTTGTGGGGACATGACTACTCAATGTCAGTTTTGTGAGGCTTATTATTTTAAACAGGAGAGACCCAGAGATGGACAATTTATTAGTTGTTGTCAAAAAGGCAAGTTCAAACTTCCGGAAAGGAAAGAATTTCCAATTTATTTACAAAATATTATGACTGAACCTACTTTTCCAAACTACAAAAATTTTAAGACAAACATAAGATCCTACAATAGTGCCATATCCTTTGCATCCATGGGGGCAACATTAGCTGCTAATGTACCAGGACATGGTCCTTACTGTTTTAAAGTCCAAGGACAAATTTATCATCGCACTTCCCATTTACATCCAGAGGAAGGAAATAAAAGAAAATTCGCTCAACTATATGTCCTAGATACAATGGAAGCTGTTGACCAACGTATGCAGATGGAAGAAAATAAAAAATGCTTACCCACTGTTTTCATAGAGCTAAATAACATTATGGACAACAATCCCTACAGTAAAGCTTATAAAAAATTGGCAGAAGTAGAAAATGAACAACTACTTCATGCACAAACACATCAATTACCAATGCCGAAGGTTAATATGGTGCTTAAAAGAGACAGACATACTGATAAACGTCGTTATAACTTGCCAACAACAAATGAGGTTGCAATGGTGTTTCAGAATGATGAAGGAGAACCACCATTTCAAAGAGACATTCGAATATATCCTAGAAATGAGGACCAACCGTTTATTAATATGAGTATCTTAAGTCCAAATTTAGATCCAATGACATATTCCATCTTTTTCCCACACGGAGAAGCAGGTTGGCAACCAAAATTAACTCTTCCCAGTTACCCAAATGCTAAAGCCAGAATCCGAAATAATGTTTCTATGCTTGAATTTAAAGTTGCTCAAATTGCCATTCGCAATGTATTTAATCCAATTTTATGTGGTGGGAAACTAACACAACAATGGATTATTGATTCATATTTGCAAGTTGAGGCAAATAATTTAAACTTTATCAAATATCAACAAGATAAACTCTGTGTAGAACAATATTCTGGACTCATGGACTATGTTGCTGACGTGGCTACAAGCAGAGACATGACAGCTGGCAAAGCCATCATTTTACCATCTTCCTTTCAAGGATCTCCTCGGAATATGAGAGAAAGATACAATGATGCTATGGCTATTGTGACAAAATTTGGCAAACCCGATCTATTTGTGACATTTACATGTAATCCACAATGGCCAGAAATTACACTAAATCTACTTCTTGGACAAACTGCTTCAGATCGACCAGATTTAGTAGCCAGAGTTTTTAAGATTAAATTAAATGAATTAATACGTGACTTCACTATAAATCAGTTATTTGGCAAATGTCTTGCTTATGTATATACCATTGAATTTCAAAAAAGAGGCCTTCCACATGCACATCTTCTAATAATACTTCAAGAAAAAGATAAATTAGATACTTCAGACAAAGTGGATGCAGTCATTGTTGCTGAACTACCAGATCCAGAACTATATGGTAGACTATATGAGATTGTTACTCATCGCATGATTCATGGACCCTGTGGTGACCTTAATCCACAATCACCATGTATGGAAAATAATAAATGTTCCAAAGAATTTCCAAAAGATTATAGAGACAAAACCTATGCCAATTGTGATGGATATCCACTTTATAAAAGAAGAGAAGGAGATAGTGCCATTATTCGTGGAAAAAAAGTGGACAATAGATATGTAGTACCCTACAATCCACATTTACTCATGAAGTACAACGCCCACATCAACGTAGAAGCGTGCACTTCCATCAAATCCATTAAATATGTCTACAAATATATTTACAAAGGTTACGATGCAGCTACTGTAGTCGTCAAAAGTGCAGACAACCCTGAAAGTAGTGAGTTAGTACATGATGAACTTGCATCTCATGTAGATGCTCGCTATGTCAGTGCGCCAGAAGCTATGTGGCGGCTTTTAAAATTTGAAATGCATGATAGATCACATGCAGTATATAGGTTAGCAGTACATTTGCCACAACGACATTTAGTCTATTTCCATGCTGGAAATGAAATGAATGCATTGGCCCAAAGTGAAGATCGTCACACTACACTAACTGCATGGTTTGCATTAAATTCCACTGATGCTGAAGCAACACAATACTTATATATTGAAATTCCATATCACTATGTTTTTGTGAATGGATTATGGAGACCAAGAAAAACCAGAGGCAATAAAATTATTCCAAGAATTTACACAGTCAGTCCAAGAGATGTAGAACGTTTTTGCTTACGGATATTACTTTTAAATGTTCCTGGAGCACAAAGTTTTGAACACTTAAGAACTGTTAATGACATTGTATATGAATCCTTCCATTTAGCTGCAAGACATAGAAACTTACTCGCTGATGATACAGAGTGGGAGAGATGTTTAGAAGAAGCAGCACAATGTCAAATGCCACGACAGATGAGAGAACAATTTGCTTTTATTTGTATCTTCTCAAATGCTCCAAATGCATTAGCTTTGTGGGAGACTTTTAAAAGTAATATGGCTGAAGACTTTATGCGACGATACAATGAACCCATTGCACACTTAAAAGCGTTAATGGAAATCCAAGAAGTCTTTTCAACTCATGGATTAAGTTGTGCAAGTTTTAATTTGCCTGATCCAGGTCTTATAGATGACATTAACTTTGAAGACTATGACATTCAACTACAAGCAGAAAGAACAGAAGAAAGACTTGCAACTTTAAATACACTACAATTGCAAGCATTTCATGCCATTAAAAATGCTATAGCTGATGACATGGTGACAGAGCGTTATTTCTATCTTGATGGACCTGGCGGATCAGGAAAAACATATTTGTACAATTTATTAATGAGTTCAGTACGAGCACAAGGAAAAATAGCAATGGCGTTTGCCACTACTGGAATTGCTGCACTTTTATTAGAAGGTGGAAGAACTGTTCATAGTGGATTTAAACTGCCAGTGCCTATTTTAGAAAATTCTGTGTCAGATATTCGCATGACATCCTTACAAGCAAAGAAATTGAAGAAATGTAAATTAATTATAATAGATGAGGCCACAATGATGTCATGCTATGCCCTCCAATGTATTGACCGTTTGCTTCGTGAAGTCATGGAGAATATTTTTCCATTTGGTGGAAAGGTAATGTTGTTGGGTGGCGATTTCAGACAAACATTACCTGTCGTTGTACATGGAAATCGAACTGACATTATCGAAACATGTATAAAGTCAAGTACAGTATGGAAACATTTTACCCATCTTCAACTGCAACAAAATATGAGATCAGAAGGCCAAACTGATTTCAATGATTGGCTTATTAAAATTGGAGAAGGCAGAACAGAAAAAATACTACATTTACCTGATGACACTGTAGAGATCCCACCTCATATGATTTGTCAACAAGATATTATATCGGCTATATTTGAAGGGAGCATAAATAACGAAGAATATTCCGAGCTTGCCAACCAAGTCATACTGACGTGTAAAAATAAAAATGCATTAATCCTCAATAATGAAATCTTAAAAAAAAATTATGCACCACAAAGAAATTATCACAGTGCTGATTCTGTACTTGCTGATGACAATGAAAGTCAGGCTAACTTTTCGACTAAATTCATAAACTCTTTAACTCCTTCTGGAATGCCACCACATATTTTGCAGCTAAAGAAAGGTGCAATTATCATGTTACTGCGAAATATGAACCCCAAAAAAGGCCTATGCAATGGCACAAGATTAATTGTTCAACAATTAAAGGACCATTTTATAGATGCTGAAATTTTAACTGGGACCCATAAAGGAGAGAGAGTTTTCATACCAAGAATAGATTTAGCACCAAGTGAAAGTAGTCTCCCTTTTATACTTCAAAGAAGACAATTTCCCATTATTATGGCATTTGCCATGACCATTAATAAATCACAAGGTCAAACTTTCAAATCTGTGGGTATTTTCTTGGAAGAACCAGTTTTTGCACATGGTCAATTGTACGTTGCGTTGTCACGGTGCAAAAATCCACAGGCTATTAAAGTTTACATTGAAAACAATGAAAGTCAAGGTGATTTATTAGAAGATGGACGTATTTTTACTAAAAACATTGTCTACTATGAAGTACTATAACTTTGAAGGATACAAATTAAAGATGCCAAGATTTTTTTAAAGCATTGCAAAATACATAACAATTGGTTGTTTAATTCAGTCATAATTAATGGAAGTCATGTTTATGAATGATTTGCCTCACAAAATACTTGCCTTGCATTGTTAGTAAAAATTATGTTAAAATGTTAAGTCACTATGTTAATGTTTCTAATGTTACAAGTTTAAAAAATATATTTTCAAGTTATTTCATTCAACAGATTACAAAGTGGATGTTAAGAGGTCAAGCACCTTTTAAGTCACAATGTAAATATTGTCTGTTATCTTAAGATTACTACCTACATTAATGTTTATCGCCAGTTTATGTGCTCAGTAATAAATTACTTTAATTACGTACGTTTTAAGAAGAGTTTTACTGTATGCCTTCCTCTACATTCAATGTATATTCAAGTTAACAATTATTGTGATAGAAATTGAATTTTAATACTGATTAATTTAAATGTCAATTGTTTTTACATTCAAATGTTAATACTTTTAATAAAAAATTAGGTTACAAAATGTATTCACTATGTTCCTGTTTATAATGTTCAAAATTATACCAATGTTTTGTCAACTTCTAAACTTACATAAAAAATAAAGTTCAAGTTTAAAAATATATACTTTGATGGTTATTGCTTACATATAGTTTAAACTTCATGTTAAAATTCGCGACGTTTAAAGAAGGGTTTTTACTTTTTGCTTTCCTATTCATTCAATGTATATTAAAGTTAACAATTCTTCAGATACTAATTACATTTTAAAAAACCATTACAACAACATTTTACAAAAATACACGTTCATATTAAAATACTTACAAGGGTCAAAAATATATGTTAATAACTAAACAACTTGACAAACATATACATCACATTGCCGTCATTTTTTGACGGGCAAGTCGCTAGTATACTATACTAACAACACTGGCAGCTGTGTAAGTCATGAGCATAAAGACATGTTATTTGTTATTTTTATACATTTATCAGACTAAGGTTTTGTATAGAACCTCCCGTTAGCTTGGAGTCTGGGGTATTTTTTTATCTGCTGAATAGTGGAAGGAGGAGAGAGTGTGTGACATACTTTTAGTATTTGCATATACCACTTTGCCCTCATATTCTCAGAAGCAGGTAGTCAATTTCAAGGAAAACTACAAAGCCTACAGACACATAGATGCCTCTTTGCCACAAACTGTACTTTGTCCTCAATGACACTCCCCAAAATAATTTGATCCTTCATGTGTATTTATAAAAACTGTGCAAGAGGTATAAATTTTGACTGGTAGAGTTGATAATTGCTTAAATGCATATCTAAGTTTCCTGGATTAATACATTTCTGCCACTCCTTAGGCACAAAGCATCCTTGATATACAGTGGATATAAAAAGTCTACACACAATGTCAGGTTTCTGTGCTGTAAAAAAATGAGACACAATAAATCATTTCAGAACTGTTTCCACCTTTAATGTGACCTATAAACTGTACAACTCAATTGAAAAACAAACTGAAATCTTTTAGGTGGAGGGAAGAAAAAAATAATAATAATAATGTGGTTGCATAAGTCTGCACACCCTCTTATAACTAGGAATGTAGCTGTGTTCAGAATTAAGCAATCACATTCCAAATCATGTTAAATAGGAGTCAGCATACACCTGCCATCATTTAAAGTGCCTCTGATGAACCCCAAATAAAGTTCAGCTGCTCTAGGTGGTCTTTCCTGAAATTTTCTTAGTCGCATCCCACAGCAAAAGCCATGGTCCACAGAGAGCTTCCAAATCATCAGAGGGATCTCATTGTTAAAAGGTATCAGTCAGGAGAAGGGTACAAAATAATTTCCAAGGCATTAGATATACCATGGAACACAGTGAAGACAGACATCATCAGTGCTTTGCAAAGAAGAGTAGGCAAATCTTGCCAAGTCAAAATGTGCCATGCTGATAGACTCATACCCAGAAAGACTGAGTGCTGTAATAAAATCAAAAGGTGCTTCAACAAAGTATTAGTTTAAGGGTGTGCATACTTATGCAACCATATTATTTTATTTTTATATTTTTTCTTCCCTCTACCTAAAAGATTTCAGTTTGTTTTTCAATTGAGTTGTACAGCTTATAGCTCTCATCATTCTAACCATTATGTTGAAGCCCCAGTTGTGTCTACACAGGCACCTGCTCCCCCCCCCCCCACCCCAATCAGCATGGAATTTTCTAGGACCAATGTTAACCCATTATTCACCTGCTCTGTCTTTCTCAGCCAACAGGAGAGCACCGACTAAGGGTTGTTTAAGTATAAGTAATAACTAAAAATACAAATTAAAGCAACATTTAATTTATGCTTTTGTATCTATGAAATATATAACTCCGAAACATCACTTACCCATTAGCATATATTTATAATGGGTAAAATGTATTTAAATGTAACTTAAAGACATATATAAGTTCCCTGTTTTTAGCTTTTTCTTATCTAACACATGCTGCTTATATCAGAAACACACATTACATTGAGTCATTCTATACACATAGAGATTTATTCCATTTTAAATAAAACTTGTCTTCCACACTCCAGAGCAGCAGCTCAATGCAGAGATCTACAGATCACTGTCTGGCTCCTCTTGCATCCTTCTACAGGGGGACTACACATCCCATGATTCCTTCCTGCACATACTGCCATCACTGATTGTTACAATGTATTACCTGCCCGTGATTGGCAAGGCCAAATTATGAATTGTATGCTATTGTTTAGCAGAGATATCCAGGGGTGTTAACTAACAAAATCAACTTCTTGCAAACTCAAGAGATTTAGCAAATATCAGGGTGAGTTTGTTAATGTTTATTTTGGTATTTTTTCATGCAAAGTTTTTTTTCTCATACAGTTCTGATTCTCCCTTGTTAGATGCATTCATAATCCAGGAGACTTAAATATGCCTTTTAATGTAAAGGTTTTTTATTATGTTCTCGGTTTTCATACAGTAGGGAGCTTGGATCACTACTCTAATTTGCAGGAACTTTACTTCTTGAATTGAAAAGCTTTACTGGTTTAACTTAACAGCTGATTTCTGAAGTTATTACTGTTAGTTTGTGATTTAGAAAAATGCTAAATAATTTACTCAATACACACTAGTAGGAGTACCTGTTCTGGTAGGCCAAGAAAGGTTCCCGCAGGTTGTTTAGGTCTATCCAAAGCCTGTAGTGATTCACAGACTGAGTAGGGTTTCGAGAGACCTATGACAGATGTGTCTTCTCCTCTGGGTGTTAGCTCCACCTCCTAGTCATTGATAGGTTATGGGGTTCACCTAATCAGTGTATAGTGAGTCCTTTAATAGTCGCCTGAAATCTCTCTAAAAAAGTGCCTGTTAAGACTATTGCTGCTGCAGGGCTTTGTCCTGCCTGGTTCATTACTACATATGCAAGAGTTCTGTCTGTGTTGTGCACTGCTGCTGTTCCTCTCTTGCAAGAGAGAAGGTAATAGTGATGAGTGAACCAAAAACAAGGAGAAACAAAGGGAGGTGAGGCTAGAGAGGGAAATAAAGGAGAGAGGCATAAACTAAAAGAAGGGATAGAAAAGAGGGTATGTGTCATGAATTTTATGCAGCCAAAAGCCTACTCAGATATTTCGCATACATCCCTCACTCCAGTTATTGGGCACCCAAAGCCCCACCCTCAGTCACTACTACTATCCTCTTTCAATCTCCCAAATTATAATTTGTTTTGTTGTTGTTTAGTCGTTCAGTTGCGTCCAACTCTCAGTGACTCTATGGACCACAGCACGCCAGGTGCATCTCTCAGTCACTGCCCCTCTGAGCTCCATCAAGTTCATGGTCATTGCTTCAGTGACCTCATCTATCCATCTCCGCATCTGTCGTCCCCTCCTTCTTGTGCCTTCAATCTTTCCCCGCATCAGAGTTTTTTTCTAGGGAATCCTGCCATCTCATGATATGGCCAAAATATTTGAGCTTCAGCCCCATGATCATACCTTCTAGTGAACAGATTGTCTTGATTTCCAGAAGTACTGGTTTATCTGATCTTCTTGCAGTCCACTGGACTCTAAGCAGTTCAAAGGCTTAAATTCTACGGTGCTCAGGCTTCTTTTTAGTGCAGCTCTCACATCCGTATGTTACTACTGGGAATACCATAGTTCAAACTATGAGGACCTTTGTTGATACTTTAATATCTTTACTTTTTACTAGCTTGTCCAAGCTTGCCATAGCTTTCCTCCCCAGAAGCAAACGTCTTTTAATTTCATGACTACAGTCACCATCTGCAGAGATCTTGGATCCAAGGAAAATAAAATCTGCACTGCCTCCACTTCTTCCCCGTCTATTTGCTAGGAAGTGAGATTGCTGTTTGCCATGATCTTCGTCTTTTTAACGTTGAGCAGCAGGCCAAATTTAGCACTCTCTTCTTTTACCCTCATCAATAAATCCTTTAGTTCCTCCTCACTTTCAGCCATCAGAGTAGTATCATCGGCGTATCTAAGGTTGTTGATATTCCTTCCAGCAATATTGATTCCGGCTTTGGATTCATCCAGTCCAGCCTTACGCATGATGTACTCTGCATATAAGTTGAATAAATAAGGTGACAATATACAATATTGTCGCACTCCTTTTCCAATCTTGAACCATTCTGTTGTCCCATGTTTGGTTCTGACCGAACATGGTCGACATACAGATTCTTTAGGAGGAGGATGAGATGATCTGGTATTCCCATCTCTTTAAAGACATGTCACATTTTGTTGTGATCCACACAGTCAAAGGCTTTAGAATAAGCTGTGAAGCAGAAGTAAATGCTTTTTTCGAACTCTCTTGCTTTCTCTATTATCCAGCGGACATTGGCAATTTGATTAATTGTGCCTCTTCCTCTGCGGAACCCGGCTTGCACATCTGGTAGTTCCTGACCCATATATTGTTGGAGTCGAGCTTGTAGAATCCTAAGCATTACCTTGCTGGCATGTGAAATAAGTACAATTGTTTGATAATTGGAGCAGTCTTTGGCTCTGCCTTTTTTGGGATTGGGATGTAGACTGACCTTTTCCAGTCTATTCGCCGTTGTTGATTTTTCCAAATGTGGCAAGTAACACTTTAACAGCATCATCCTGTAGAATTTTGAATAGTTTAATTGGGATCCGATCACATCCTGCAGCCTTATTATTTGCAAGACATCCTAGGGCCCATCTCACTTCACTCTCCAAGATGTCTGGCTCCAGCTCATTGGACAAATGATTGAGGTCATCACTGCTGTTAAAACCCTTCATTCAGTGTATTCCTGCCACCTCTTCTTTATCTTCTTCATAATTTGTTTACATATATATAAAAGGCAGCTGTAATTATCATTTGTTTATTTAATATTTAATTTGCAATAAAATTTGTATTTTAAGAAAATACATTCAATGTAGTGGATCTGACCAGGAGACTGTCCACTAAATTTTAGACTGGTCTTTTTTATTGAAAACATGTATCTTGTTAGCAGCCATTAATGAAACAAGTTAAATGAAATGTCTTGAAAACTGAAGATAAACGTCAGTGGCAAAAGAGTGTATTTTATGTATATAATGAAACTACAACATATTTAATTGGTCTGAGTTAGTTAAATCTATTGTCTGAGAGCAGGCCATATGTAGAAAAGGGTAAAGTGTTAAATTTATCTTGAAGATGTCAAATGTTAGGGCATATGTCTCTTAAAATAATTTAGGAATAGGGGGAACTCCAACATTTCACCCTTTAGTTTATCTTATCCAGGGAATTGTGAACAGCTACATTTCAATGAGTTCCTGGCAAAAACTTAAGAATTCTCTCAACTCATTACCAACCTTCATGGCCAAACAGAAGCTCAATTCCACGGCCATTTCCCATATGGCAAGAGGAATAAAAAGATATTGTGGACTCCTATTAACCTATCAGGACTTTTTCAAGTACTAAAATTAGGACCGTTCTATATGCTCTAGCAACCAATCTATTTGTAATACATTGGGCTATAAATGTACATAAATGTATCTCTTAAAATGTGAAGACTACTGAAAACATTTTCTTTCATCTTTCCTTTCTGTAAATGTTCATGTTATGCTGCCTTTAACGGTGCATTTGATCGTTTGCAAATATTAGGGGGAAAAAACATAGTAAAGTCTTGAAATCTAGTCTTACTGTACATAATTATATACATAAATTATAAGAAAATTATTTAAACTGATGTGTTATATATATATTAGTAAGTACACTTACAATTACTGTTAAAAGGACCACAGTAGTTTTGAAAATCTTGAAGTATTTAACAAACTAACATTAGCCCCTGAACATTAAAACATTTCTTAATTTTTGCTGATTATACTTGTGTCTAGAACATCCCATCAAAATGTTGTCCTCAGGCCACATTTTTCGAAACAACAAATGTTTCAATCATTTTTGTGTATTCACTTGTGCCAACACCGGGATTTACTAAACATGTAGCCTGAATCCAGCCCTAAGCATAATATTAGAGAAGCCTGGTTTTTAGGTGTCCATATTGGAGAGGTGTTTGTGGGCTCATTGGAGAAGGTGTCCAACTTTCAGCATTTGGCATGTCTTTCTCCCGCCTAAACATTCACATTGACAGGTAGTCTAGTTGCACAATGTAAGCTGCGTTTTTTTTGTTTTCCTCCTCTAAACTGTACATCATGCACTGAATATGAAGGATTACTGTCATGGCAGCCTTTATACATTAGCAAAATCTGCAAGATGTTAAAATTGTGCTTGGCTTACATAGCTGCTACTTTTACATGGTTGACAAACTTGGGAAGATTTTCTTAAACTGCAGTGGTTCATTAATGTATGTGAATAAATATCCCTTGTCTAGGCAAGTGTATAGTTGTACCATATTGAAGCTAATGGCTATAAATTACTTTACAGGGTGTAAGAGCATTCAATATTAGAAAGGCAAAAAAACTAATTGTGTACCACTTTTTCTGTTGACAAGAACATAGCTGCTTTCTTGTATTATTAAGCAGAGTGAGCAGTCTTCAATGCCAGAAAAAAAGCAGAAGTTCCATAATTTGGAATCAAGATTTGCTGTTAAAGGTACTATACTTTAAAGGACAACAAGATTTCCAAGATTAACCTATTTTCCTTTAGCACTTATAATGGCTTAGCTTCGTTTTAAGAACAAAGCACTAGCACAGGTCCCTTTGATGTAAGGCTTCCTTCCAAGCATGAAATTGAGCCTGCACTAAAAGCCATTTTAAGTGATTACAAGAAACAATCCACACGTAGGAACTTCCTATTCAGTGGATGCTGACAAACTGAGCAGTTGCACTTTTCATTGGAGCAATAAATGTTGTTATTCTTGTGCCCAGATACTGCATTGCCCAAGACACTAAAATGGAGGTATTGAGTTAAAAAAAAAACTCAATTACAATAACAGGAATTTTCACCATGTAATGGGATTTTTGAAGTATTACACTATTTTTGATAACCATGTAATGTATAAATGCGATTTCAATCTGGTTTATATAATGATTTGCTTAAAACATGTGGTATGAATAACTATTAATAAAATATTATTAACTGATTTATCATTAAAGCATGTTATCAAGAAGTTCATTTTATATTACTGTTGTGCACGTCCCATACCATTATCAATTATGTAACTAAAGGGTTCAAAGATATTGTTAGCTTAACTTTTCCAATGTAATGGGTTTATAACCCACTTCATGGTTAATAGTAATATTTTTCCTGGACATTGGCACCTACAATAACTTGTATTTGGTATGTAATTAGCACTAGCCATTCTCCTTCTATCAGTGGCAATCGATTGGAGTAGAAATAACAGCATTTCTACAGTAAACATAAATAGCAATCTCTTCATGAATATCCTAGATTTGCTGAGATTAGTACAAGCAGCAGAGTGCTTTACTGAGGCTTCAAGTGCAACTTTCATAACTGACCTCATAGAGGTTAGTGGGGCAAAGCAGAGCACTCATAAACCTCACACATTATTCTTTAATTATATTTAACTCCTTCCGTTCTGTAGTTGTGGCAAGGTGGGGTATTGTTTAAATGTAGTTGTGTGTTTGTGTGTGTGTGTATAGTTACAGCTGTAGAGAGGGTTTAGCTGGTGGTGGAGGGGGGTGAGCTTCCACTTAGACTTTGGGCTCACTGTGTGTGCAGAGCTTTACCAGAACAGGTTCGATCAGGGTAGATAACACGCATAGCAATACTTTATTGGGGTTTACAGGTAAGAGTTTGTTACAGGGTGCACAAAATAGTTACGTTAGGACTTATGTGAACTTTTCACTCCCAAAACATCCCAAGTGAGCTGTTTAATAGAGCCCTTATTTGTTATACGTTATTTCCTAATAACTATATTAAAAAAAAATTTGAGCATGGTAAAATACCCCAAAACATGTGTTTACTTTTTTAAGTAATCAATAGCTTAGTATTTAATAATTTTTCTTTCCCAGAAAACTTCCCCAACCAGTTTTTGATTTGGAATTTAAATGATGTTCTGCAACCATTCATAGCAAAAAGATCCTCTATGAAGTAAGAAAGGCAAGTTAAAGAACAGTGAGGAAATATATTTTGTGTTTTTATATAGTATAGAATCGGAAGTGGTAAGGAAGTGGAAGTGGTACATTTGTAATTTATCTTTTATTCATTCTTGACTAAATTTTAGTACAACAGCAAACAACATTTGTGACACGTGATATACTAATACTAATTGAGGGTTAAAGGACATTTGTACCATTGCACAATGAAAAATATATATGGTTGAAGAATCTGAGGATTACTAAGAGCATAATTAGACAGTAAAGAAGTCCCAAAACTACATTTTTATTAATATATATATATATATATATATATATATATATATATATATATATACATCTGCTGGGCCTTGTGGTCATCCATGATACTTTGGTAAAAGTTGTGGGTGAGAGCTTTAACATTTGATGCAAGCTTCCTTCTACCGGGATGTGAATGGGAACAGAGTATGCTATCAGTTTCAATCATATACAATTAATTAGCAAAACCTCCGGACCTTTCCCTCTCCCATCCTTCCCCACTACTTCCTTTACTTACAGACAAAAACACACCTTAAGGAGCCGACTTTCAGTAAGTGGTGCAATAACGACAAAGCGGATTCCTCTATTCATAAACACAGCCTTCAAAGTTCAGATTTTGTCTAAAAATATTTGTGTTTATGTTTACACAACTGCTAATGTTGTTAGTTTGTTACTTACATCACAAACAAATAAATAGTGTTTTTCTGGAACTACATTGGTTCTTTAATGACTGTATTGATATATTTTTTTAATCTCTATTTGCTTGACAACAGAAAGAAAGTGTTTAGTTGATTATTAGTAATAACAGTGATGTAGTATTAGTAACATTGTGTTACCACTGTTAGAAAAAGCAGTTTGATGAAGTTAAGAACAGATATGGTTAGTTTAAATCACAATAATACTTACAATACTTGAACACAAATAGCCTTATTCAATTAGCTACTTGAAAAAGCTTTGAAATCATAAATTTGGCTTTGGGTGTTTTTTTTTATTATAAATGTTTATATGCATTCTAATTACTTAAGAATGCATTAGTGCCAATAAGTAATATTTGCTGAATATGTAGCAATATTAAGAATGATTTTAAGTGTGTATAAATGTACGAATTAGGCAATTGAATTGGCCCAAAGAGCATACTGTGGCCTCCATTCAACTGCAAGCTCACAATTGCCTTCATACCAGCTGTAAGTCTGCAGGCTTGAAAATTGCAACAGTTACAAGTCTATTCAATTGAACAAGCCCGCAGCTACATGGCCGAAAGCCTAAACCGTAAACCATGCACCTGTAAGTAGCATTTCAGGGCATGATCATGATCAATTAAGCAAGCCCGTAACAACCGATTTAGGAACATCCAATAGTAAATGAAACCGTCATCATGACGTCAGTAAAACATGGTCAGTTAGCTTTTAGAAGTCCTATATGCGAACAGACTCACAATCCGGTAATGTACAAAACAATAAAAAATAATTAAAAAAATGCTCTAGTCCATGTGGGTGGCCAGAAAATAAAACATAAAACTAAATATTTCTGATTGCAGATTTGTGAGCTTGAGACTGTTGTGCAATTAATTCTAATATCGCTTTCCCTGTCTTTTAAAGTGCAGTATTGATTTTTTGTTTGCATTTACAGTGCTACGAACTAGTGTTTAATCCCCATGCGAATCATATCTGGTACTCATAAGATTTTCTTCTACACTTGCCATTTACGGGTTTAAAGGCAATTGTGGGCTTGAGGAATTGTAGCAATTGAATAGCAATTTGTGATTGTAACATTTACGGGCTTGAAAGATCAAAGGATTAGAGGGGTCGGACTTACGATTTTGACAACCGCAGGGATTTTGAGCCTCTAACCCACAAACCGATTGTAGGTAGCTAAGAGATGCCAGTTGAATAGCAAATAACTGTAAATACAGTTTGCTCAATTGAATGGAGGCCTATGTAAGTTAGTACACAAATATATATGTACACATTTTGCAATGGTGTTTATGAACATGAAAGGTTCTTATTTGAAAGTCCCCTTAAAATTCATTGATTGCTGTTAGTGAATAGGAATTTTATGAAAAATAAACATTGTAAACTGTCTCTTCTAAATGGATTTTCAAAATGTAAACTGGTTTCTGTTGCTATATATTAACTTTAAAAATGTTCTTCCTTCATCTTCAAGCAATGTAAGGATAATAGTATTTCAAACACATGTCCATCTAGCTACTAACTTTTGCAAAGCCCCATTACAGAGTGCCCTCAACAGAAAATACTCAACTAACAAGGAATGTTCCTTCTGAGAATGTGTCCACAACTTACCTTACATCTTATAAACAAATACGAACATGGTAAGTGTAATGTAATAGCAATAAATACATATTTCACAGCATGGTTTATATCAAATATATAGAGTAATTCACATAATAGTATTATATGCTGTAGTTGAAAGTATGCATTACATTATAGTGTACATATAAAATGTTCATTATGCTTGACACAGAATATAAAGATTGACATTTTCTCTCCCTGAGGATTACACGTTTCATTATTATAAAAATCTTAAACTGTCTTCATCAATCTGTTTAAGGCATTGGCAATTATGTCTTCCTCTGAGTAAATGCAAGTCTTATACATAATTGGTACGGGATAATTTCATGGAGCACTTACACTGGATATATTCTTCTCATTCTATAACAATGTGGACTGTTCCAACATTGGTGTTTATCTGCTGATGAATAGACTCAGAGTCAGTATCTCAGTATGTCCATCAAGACCTTTGTGGAGTTCTTTATTTGCAATACAATTACTTAGTCACTCTCATACCCTCTATTTTAACCCCATACTTTTTTCTATCATCAAATGTAATCTTTGCTAGGACCAGCTAGTTAGACTAATAATGAGTAATTATTTCTTAACTCACACTGCAGTAAATTTACAAGTAAAGCTTTTTTGGGAATTTTAGGGCATAGCCTATTAAAAACAGTATGCAGTTTAAAATAAACTTTAATATCTGCAAGGGGGGTTGTCAAATGTTTTTGCTGACCTACCCCTTTCGGGCCCCTCCCCATAACAGCTCCCCCCCCAAAAAAAAGCCCTTCCCATAGCTGCCCTCCTCCAAGACCTGTCTACATAGCTCTCCTTTACCATAGCTGCTCCCCTTCCCTCTGCCTGTACAAAGTTCCCCTGCCTGCAGCACAGCCTCAGGATGCATGCACTTTCCAGCTACATCCTTTACTAGCTGGTGGTGCTGAGGGGGGCCAGAGTGGGGGCCCCTTCAGTACAGGAGTATATATTACTGTTATTCAGCCCTTGCTCTCTCACCTCTTCCCTGATACACATCACAAGGAGGCCCAAAGAGGTTGATGTGGGCGCCCCCTACACTATAGCAAAACAATTAAATACAAAGAAATTACACATCACTGCCCCCCTGTGCATTTCACCACTGGTAGCTCCACCCTGATTTACTGTTTTTTAACCAGTGGGGCATCAGAAATCCTGGGCAGGAACTTTTTTCCTCAACCTAATGTGATGAAGCAATACTATTGCCACAACACTAGCTACCAGTTGCACATGAGTTTGTTACAGCATTAACACAAAATACCCCAACCACATATTGGTTTACCCAAATAATGCTGTGTGTATGTGGGTCATTTAAATGCTCTTTAAAAACTAAACCTACTGTATTGTAAATTATTTTCTGCAATATAACATAACCTTTCTCTGGAGATTAAAATAAACTAAATTGTAATATATATATCATATTTTTGTTAGATGTTTCTTAATATTTACATGACCTGTTTTTGAAGATGAAATAAATAAATAGAGGGTATATTGTTTTTTGGTTTCCTTTTACCTACAGTGAATGCCACTGTCAATGACTGACAATAATAAAGTCTCTGAAATATACAACAAAGCTCCAAAATTATATAAAGCACTAAAAGAAAACCGGTTATACGACTTTCAGTCAAGTAGCATAATTATTTGCTACATCCCTGAATATAAGAGCCTCTTGAGGTTATTGCAAAGCTTTCTGTTGTGACAGAGGTAGCCTGGAGAATTGCCTGCGGTTTTACCTTTAGTCAGAAAGTAAGAGGAAAAATACTAAAAACTTCTCCAAATACAAGACTGCATTTGACTCTTCAGCTGTGCTTGGACATTACAGGACTAATTTAAATAATCAGAGTTAATTCTGAATGACTTTTTGCTTGACATGTTTCCTAGCATAATGAGAATTTTGATGATTAACTAGACTATTAAATGAAGAACCTCTCAGACTTTTTATTTATCATTTTCTGGTAGAATATACTAAGATTTATTACATAAAATGAAAATAAAAATAAAAATTGTGGTTTAAAATGAGCTCTCTTTGAAGTATTGTTACCAAATTATAAGCAATTAGCCTTTGATGGCAAAATTTTAATTTTGCTGAAAGTCAATAAAAAAACGAATGATTAATAAATAAGTTCATTGATTGGCATATTTGAAACATTTCAGCTTTAAAATTCTAATGATTTCAACCAAAATATGTTCTCAATATTTCCCCAATACAGGGATCATTAAAGGGCCATTTACCTCATTAAAAGTGCTTTTCATTGTGTGAAAGAGCACAACATTCTATGTTAAAGTAATCTATTATTTTTTTCTTTTTTAATAACCTAAGAACAGTTAATAAAGTGCAGTCTTAGGTTTGTTTACAGACACACTGCAGACTGTCCCATGATTTACAGCATCTGCCAGAACGGCCGTTCCAAGTTCCCGTGAAGAGAAAGAATGATGGTTTTATGGCTTTCAGGAATGTTATCAGCCATCAATTAACCCCCAAGTAACATACCGCACCATTAAATTCGGGCTACGTGTTTAATTGTAGCTCGTAACGTAGCTCACAAGATTTCGAGGCTATTAAATTGGCCTCTTAACGCTACACGCAGACGACTTGCGGGTTAAAGTGGTAAAGTCCAATCCTTAGCACTGTAAATGCAAATATCACAACACTATTGTACTTTTATAAAAAGGGAAAGTGATGTTAGGTCTTAGAATTAATAGCAATCAATATGTTAATACATATACTGTAACTCGCATGTGATAGAATATCATATTTACGGCTTTATCAATATTGCATTGCTTCTGGAATGTGGGTCTGATCGTAACTCATAATTGAACCCCGTAAAACTTTGTAAATCTCACCTCCATTTTTCAGTGACATAACTCTGACGATCTCTGTTGCCATTGGCTCCATCCCAACTCGTAACTATGAGTTAGACTAAATGATCATGTTGTGCCTGGAAATCCATGCTGATTGCTAGAGCTGGCGTGGTTCATCTGATTCAGCATTCTCTGCAGCCTCAGCCACTTCCATCTCAAGTAGGTCTTGCTTTTGTTTCACATTTTCAAGTATTACAGATGCATTCAGACTGCTCCTCTCCCCTTCCTGCACATAGATGGCCTTGCAGGGTCTGTGTGACGACCCCAAGATTTTAGGGCCACACTCACCCCAATTTTCTTTCTCTAGGCTGTGTTCAAGATCTCAGCATCCAGCAAACACCTCTTTTGAGAACTCAGGACATCAGAGGTTACAAACTCAGTGCCAAAGTTACTGCCTTATTAAAATAATACATTTTTACATACCCTTGTTTAGGAAGAATTAATAATACCAGGCACTCTATGGTTTATAATGCTAGTCAAACGGACTGCAACTTTAATGGCGGCCCAAAACCAACTGAACATTTTTGAAAAAAACACAGAACAAAGCAAACCATCCATGAATTGAGGAGGGAACAAGTTTGAATTCTCCACCTAGATGCACAAACACCAATGAGCTGAATAGCTGTACTACCTGAATTAGTATATTACAATCAGAATAGTCCTGTGCAGTGGGGACAGAGATGACGTCACAGAAAGGGGCTGCCCTCTTCTGAGGGCTAGTCTGTGTTACCTGAGCTGGACACAAGCAGTTATAGAACAAAGGACATGAAATGGAACCAGTTCAGACTAGCAGTACAACACACAATAACCTTTAAACATTAGACATGAAAGCAGCATGTCATACTCCCCAAAAAATCAATCATGACAGCTACTCATCACAGATCATACCATATAGGCTGCTACATGTCTGTCTGTCTATATGTCCTTCATTTAGGTGTGGTACAAGCCCTGCAGCATCCATAATCCCCAGTATAATGGCTACCAAACTCCGGCGTGGAAACTGGGAAAAACAGTTCCAGGCATTCAGGTTCTCGGCCTCCTCCTGCACATGGCCTGATTCTGGGTGTGCATGGCTGATTTTTGTCATTATTCTCTTCTACCCAGTCCAGGGGAGTAAATAATTATGTTGGTGACCCCAACACAAACCCCATAGCCCAGGTCGAGTGACCATCCTTGGCTATTAGGCCAGGAGCAAAAAAGCAATCAATAATCCAGTAGGTACCCTGCCAGCTGGAACTGCTGGCTGGCATGGCATCAGAAATGCAGGTCTTGAGAGTAGCCTCCTCCCCCCTGTGTCAAATCATGGGCTGAGCACTGTACTCTATTTTCCCCTGCACCACAGTCTGGGCATGGTACCCCCGCTCACCTGGAATAAGGGTCTGGGCATTGGACTCCATTTCTCCCTCTCCTTGGCCACAATCAGGGCACTGTGCTCCAGCTCTGCTTGCTTGGGCACACAATATGGAGAGTTAGCTTACTGGCTTGGTCTCTGTCCAGCAGGATCTCAGGGTTCAACATTTGCACTGCCCTCTGATCTGTTGCTAGCTCCCAGTCTGTTTTTATCAGCTCCCTTTTCTCATCCAAGGGCTGGTGGGTATGGTTGCTCTAAATCCTGTCTCTCCCTTGCATCAGCAATCTGACAGGCTTTTTCTTTTTGCCCCACTTCCTCTCCCATGGTCTCAGGGCTACTCGCTGAGTCTGTACCTTGATTTGTGGCTGACTTACTGACCTTTGTTATCAGATGGATCACCATGCTAGGTCCACAGTCATTAACAGGGCACAGTGAGTATTGCTACTCCAATCCAGACAGTCTGCTTGGCCTGGGTTCTGACAACAGTTTTCCCGGGCCTCCTGGTGCCAGGATGTGTCTTCTTCATGACCACCTGCTTGGCAGGACAACTTGCCGCCCGTGAGCCAGGTCCTAGCCTGGGCTGCTTCCACCAGCAGCTCCATATAACTGTCTTCCAGCTCCAGCTCTTCCTGGGTCAAGGGTTCTCGCAATGCACCCTCCTGGGACTCCGGTTTTAGTGCCCATTCTTGACAGCGCTGATTATACTGGATCACCTCCCGTCATATAGGCCAAATGCCACATGCTGGTTCACTCTGCAGTACACCCTGGAGTCCTTTCATTAACTCCATCCTGCAGCAGGAGGGCTGTTGCAATGCAATAGCCGGCTCCATCAGATCATCATACTGCTCCTCCAAAGCAATCTCCTCCCAAACTAGTCCCGCCAGCCATTTTGATAATCCCTACCGGTGCCCCAGGAATGCCACCCACTGACCTGTAAGAGCTGCTGCCAGGTCCTCCTCCATGGCAACGTGGTGTGCTCTCCATTCCATCATCCTTGTGATCTAGCTCCTTTTCTCCTGAATCACCTCTGCTCTGCAGGCAATCAGGGAGCTGGCCTGTAGCGCTGAACAAATCGCCTGATGGTCTCTGCATCTCCTCCAAGCTGCTAAAAGTACTTGATTTACATCTTGGATAAGTTTCCATATGCCATCCTGGCTGCTGCTAAATATGGCTGAGATCCCCCACTGACTGCCACCAGCTGTTACAACCAAGATTTGGGGGACCAGACGCAACCCAATTTTCTCCCTCTAGGCCATGGCCTTTTTGTGTTCAGCATCTCAGCACCCAGCAAAAAAAAAACACCTATTAGGAGTACTCAGGTTGCAAACTCAGGCCAAAGGTTATTACTTATCAAAATTAATAACTCTATAATAACTGTTAATAACTGTTCTATCCCGTTGATTCGGAAAAATTAAGAATACATGCACCATTGTAGTAAAAAGCAGATTCACTAGTGTATTGTTGCTTGCATAGCAATATCCCAAACACCAAAAGATTCCCCCCAAACCCTGTCACCAATGTTACCGACCCCCATCTAGATCTGATTTCACAGAGACCATAAACTAACTTTCCCCTTTATGACTATCTGAAACCAGGGAGGATACATGATTGACTGCTCTCAGTAGTCGTATATTCACATGAATTCTTGTAAAAACTCAACCCTTTGTCCAATACGTGTCTGAAGTAACTTTATAAATTAGCATATCCTAGGACCTGCTTCTAGCACAACTACATTATTTAAACTATTCTTATTAGGCCTGAATGCTCACAGGCCATGCTTGGGGATTCGTGGTACCAGCTCAGAACTTGAGGCCTTACATTACACAGGTTATTATGGTCATAACAAAATAGTACATGATAGAACAAAATAGTCCATGAGTTTGATCCTGGGCCATACATGCCCTTGATGATGGGGTTCAGGGGAGTCCCATCCTAAGCCCCATAGAGTGGTCATGACATTTTGACTCCCAGGAGCAGATGGGTGAGCTCACGTTGACTGGGGCAGTTTGCAGGTCCTGACTCCCCTTAGCAACTGAAGGTGAGCTCACATTGACTGGGATAGTTTGCAGGTCCTGACTCCCAGGAGCAGCTGCAGAGGAGCTTACATTGATTGGGACATTTTGCAGGTCCTGACGCCCAGGAGCAGCTGCTGGTGAGCTCACATTGACTGGGAAAGTTTGCAGATCTTTACTTCCATAACCAGCTGCAGATGAGCTCACAATGATTGGGACAGAGTGCATGGTTTTATTCACACAGCTACCTGCAGAGAAATTCTGAATTTCTCTTCACTCTGCCTGTGGAGCAACTGGTAGCTGCATTCTGGGTTCTCCTTTAGCACAAGCCCCGGCTGTGAGATGCTCTGCAGATATGTTTGTTCCCCTGTAGTTTTCACCTGAGTACCTGAGTGTTCCCAATAATGATAACACCTGATACCCCCAATCTTCTCTTTTCATGTTCTGTGTATCTCTTGCTCTTGGTTTCCTTTTTATTGTCCAATACTTTACTATTTGCACCAGTTTCAGTCATCTTTATTCTTTCTTGTGAATAACTTTGGGCCCAACTTACAGAGCCCTCCATGTCATCATCACAATATCACTCAGATTTTTCTTCTGTTGCACTAGGTTTCTTACATAATTTACAAAATAATATTTCTCTTTAGCCAGAGTGTGAGTCACTCCTCCTCCAGGGTCTGCCACCATATTGGATCTCAGATCCTCCCCTTCGAGTGTGTGAGGGGAAGGCTGGGACTTTTCTTGAGTGCTGCCCTCTACCAGCAAATGAGATATGCAGACTAAATTATGCTCTCTGAATTTCCTGTTAGTTTCAATTAAGTTTAAGAAAGGGCTTTAATTAATATTTTTTCATTAAAAAAAATGTTTATTATTTAAAAAATGTTCTTTTCAATGCTTGAAAAAAGCAGTTGTTTTCCATGTCAACTTAAACAAAAACAGGTATTTCTGAACAAAACCATGTGTTTTGCCATAGACTGAGTAATACAGTATGTGCATAGATTTT